>CM070034.1:100964234-100979605 GCA_036250615.1 Ptychadena robeensis
GCACTGGCGGTTTCCAAGCTGAAAGCAGCTCGAGAACCGCCAGTGTAAACTTAGCCTAAAAAACTATAAAAGGTTGTGTTAGGGGTGTCAAATTGGGAATGCAAATCACTAATTCAAACACAGGTCACCTGTGGATGGAGACAGCTAATCGGAGCAGAATCTACCATGCAGGAGGGTGACACAGAGGAGAGTGAGTAGACCACGCTACATATGGGGTGAGTACCAAACATTATCTCCTGGTACTCATCTGAGGAACTCACTAAAAAAGTTATGTGCACCCCTTCACATGCTACGTTTGGAAACAGAAAATGTTTTATTTATCCTCTAAAAGAGTCCAGTCATCAATGTACACATAGCACCTGGACTTATTATTAGTGTTTAACTATAATCACATTTTACTATCTATGTCTACCAAAATCTCCATGCGTTATAAGCTTTAGAGGAGAGATTCTGTCCTTGCCCAACAACCTTCTGGTAAACAGCTTGCCTCATAATGACAGGAAGTGATGGAAGCTCACCGACAGCAGCACAGATCAAGGTAAACGTTAGAAAGATTTAAGTGCTGCTGATTTTCCTTAACATTGGTTTTCTGCAAGTCAAGTTACTTTCACCTTGCTATAGAAACTAGACTATAAAACTTGGGTCTTTTAATAGATAAGTCTTGGTTAACATAAATCTATAACACAATGACTGATGAATGGGATAATTGGGAAAGACAACATGTAATAGCATTGGTGGTTACCCTGTGTTCCTGGTTTCTTACCTGCAGGCGAGACATGGGGGCAACTACTCATTTTTAGTAGCTTCAGAGTATCGCTATTATTTGCCACCAAAACCTTCAGTGAAGGATCATCAACGGGGGTATCATCAATCTTTATTGAAGACAATGACTTTGAGTTGACAAAGACCACTGTCAGTGCTGACACGAAGTGAGACTACAAAAAAAAAGCAATGTTTCATTTATGGGGTTCATTGTGAAGAGAAAGCAAATTAATTAATAAAATCAAAACTAGCTACATATAACCCCCTGAGTTTCAGCTACTTAGTCCCATTAGTGGGAGTGCCACACCCTGTTGATAAATATAGCAAAAACCAAAGAACCATTTGTGGGCAAAAAATGGGGCTTTTAAGGCACAGTTGAAAAGAACAAAACGTACTTAAAAACTGGTCTTTATTTTGTGCTGACCATACATGTATAAAAATATACAATAAAGCAATGATTAAAACGTGATTCAAATTCCTATCCAACATCATTATTTGGGAATTCACCCCATACATTTATTATTATGTATATCATGTAAATGTATGGGGTGAATTCCCAATATATGTTGTTGGATAGGAATTTGAATCATGTTTTAATCATTGTTGTATTGTATATTTTTATACATTGATGTATGTTTTGTTAGTTTCAACTGTGCCTTAAAAGCCCCATTCTTGCCCCACAAATGGTTCTTTGTTTTTTGTTATCTTAATTAATATATAATATAGACTAACAACAATATCATCCAGCTGAACCAAAAACCTCGGATTGTTGTAAATGGTTTGAAACCTACATATGGGCACTTCAATTGCTCTCCTTTAGAATGCTAGTTTTCCAGGTTGACTCTGTTATTAAAAATTCACTCCAGGTAAAAAATAAATTTTCAGGAAATTATCATACTAATCAAATATTACATATAAAATAAGTAAAATAAATACCATTCTCATATGATTTGTAATGAATTTGTGTAGACCTATGCAATTCTGTAATTACTTTGTAAAAGTGGCGGAGATTTTATTACTGTGCTTCATATAGGAGGGGGTGGGCCTACTAGAAACCTTTGGTGCAAATGTAAAACATTTAAAAGAAAGAATCTGCACTAATTTTGTTTGAATACATAAAAAAGAACTCAATGTAAAAAACAGGTTATTTAACTTATACCTGCCATTTACCTCCACCAGTTTGGTGGTATGCCAATCCTAATTAGCATCAGCACCTGGGCGTTTCATTTTTAATTAACCTATCTATACATCCATGGTTATGCCAGGGGGCATTGGCAGGAGATATGTTTTTCCATTCAAGTTTATGAAAAGAAAATAAACTGATCCAGACCTTTTTTCAAGTTGACCTTTACATTTAGATTAGACTCTAGCCATACCTTGGAAACATTCATAAAACTTGGCCTTGCAGTTGATATCAGTCCAAGAGTTTTAATGGAGCAGTTTACAAGCTGTGAAAGGATGTCACATGCAGCTTCAGCGGACTCTGTGCAGCTATCAACCTATAAAAGAAAATATATTCATTGTAGACTGCTATTGGCCCAATCTATCTCCATTTAAAATAAATAACCAAAAATGCATATATTCATATGTTATTCTTACTGGATTGTCATCATCTAAGACTTTGAAACAGCAAAAGGATTCCCAATTAAATTGAAATATGACTAGTCAATAATTTGGGTAAGCCAAAGATATGTTGGAGGACAAATTCAAGAGATGAAGGTGCTATAAATGCATGATGGTTAAAGCGGTTTTAAACTAAAACAAAAAAAACACACATACATGAAATAAGCACATTACTTATCTGTCAGTAGTTCAGATCGTGGAAAACTGCTACAGAAAAACAAATAAAACTTACTTACCTTCTTCATGTTTTCACTGATGGGGGCAGCATGTGGATTAAGGGCAAAAGAAGCCACTTCTGGATAGATTCTCCTCCGGGCAGCCAGCAGCTGACACCAACCCGCCTCCCTCTCCCCCCTCACTCATACAGAGACTTGCTCTCTGTGTAGGAGTGAAGGGGGAGGGGGTTGTTGTCAGCTGCCGGCTGAGTCAAGAGAGGCTTCTCTCTCTCCTCTTCACAAAGTCTCAAAGATGTGACTCTGACATCACATCTGTGAGACCGAGACACAGGGGCTTACGGGAGAGAATTCCTAGTAACCCCTGCAGCGTATTACGTCTTGCCTAAGAGAGATGTAACACAGTGGCAGGGGCTGTCTCTAAAAAGACACCCCTCCTGCTGTCAGAAATAGTTTCGTTTTGTTTTGTTTTTTAGTCTGGGATCTCTGCAGTATCAGCTGAGCTGCAGCTGATACTGCAGAGTGGTCTGCTTTAAGTCATGAACATAGCAAGCTGTGACAAATGTATATTTAAAAGTGATAGAGACTGTCATTGCTGATCTGGCTTTCTATACCTTGAGTTTATGGCTTAAAACAATTCAGAAGGTCAGGAAATTCTCAGAAACCTACTCCTGATCTACATACTTGTTCAGCTCTGAGTGCAACTTTCTATCACTTGTCAACCATGTCCAAAATGTGCACTTTATATCCAATGGACCTGAACACATGACAATGCATGAAATGTCTCTGATGACTCCATTATGCAGGGCAAAACCCAATAGCTGTAGGTCCAGTGACAGTTGGGAAAGAAGTAATAACACTATTCAAAGCAACATTTACCCATTGAAACCCATTATTTGGTGGCCTTCAGTAGCCACTGGCAATACTGCAGTTAATTAAGTGTAAATTAACCAAAGTATTGTGCATGGCCACCTGCAGCTAAATATGGAATCTCTCATGTTTCCTGTGAACAGCATGTAAGTATGTCTAAAGATAGCCATACACGGGTCAATTTGTCACCGATTGATTCCCAATCCGATCATTCCAGACGATTGTGGAATTGGCGATTGATCGGATTGGGAATCTGATCTGTGGCGGATTTGGACATGAGCCGATCTCCAAAATGGCTGATTCCACAAAATCCATTGATCGGAAACGCTGCTGCATAGTGAGCTATGGGTCTACCAACGTACTTGGATTTTGTTTGGTCGATCATTCAGGGTGGGCAGAACTCGGTTGATCGCCCATCGATCACCAATCGATCTCGTGAACACGCGGCTCAGAGTAAGAAAAAGTATATACATATATATATATTTTTTTTAAATGATTATTTTCAGTATACATATGCTTAGAAGTGAACAAGCCCATAAGCTACATACTCTACTACTATATACTAATACTCAATATACAATATACTATACAATATATAGTGTACATACATGGAGGAAAGTTCAAGTGTGTGCTTATTCATTCTACCGGTGTTGGGAACAATTATTAAGATTATTAACATACAAATGTTATAAATGTAAATGCGCTTTTGGGAAGTAGATACTGGACAGGCAAGATAACCAAATATCCTGAAGCCCAGCTAAAATAATTTGACAGAGTTCATATCGTGTAAGAAAACTTTCAGATAAATAAGCAATGCTTTCTAAAATTGTGGTGACAAATAAAAAAAAAAAACCTTTAACCAAACTAGGTAGTATGTTGTACCTTGAAGCTAACATACTGAAGGTGATTAGCATGCTTTTTAATGATTTGCTGAATGAGATCAGGATGAGTAGACTTCAGGTATGAAGTAGCTGGCTGATTAAGCTCAAACTCAAATTTTCTCCATAGTTCAGGTATATGAAAAACCTCATTCCAGCGGCGGCATACAGATGACGCACGGGCTCTGTCCACGAGAGGTAGGTACTGAAAGATTTGCAGTACTACATGGTGTGGCAGACTTCCCCAATCAAGTTGGCAGGATTGCATCTGAGATTTCTGAAGCTTAGGTGACCGATAATCTTTTTTTAGTTTCTTGCTCCTCTGTGGACCTTCCACAGCTTGGCTATCAATTGTAACTGTTAGTCTACCACGTTTCATTCTGGAAAGATAAAATAATATTGGTGTATAAGAATTAATCTGATGAACATAATATTACAACACAATATTCAAAAGGTTACTTATTTCATTATTACAATATATATATATTGGTCAAAAATGGTTCCTCTTGGATTTTCACAGAATACGCACATGTTCAGGTCACAGTGTTTGAAGAACATGCTAGCTATTTCAAACATGCTCTAGCACACACCAAGGACACCAGATGGTCTACAGGTTACTACAGTAAAGCAGGGAACACGCGGCTTGACATTTGAGCTGTCCGATGTTCCCTGCAGCAGCGTGATTACGTCATCACACTGCACTCCATCGCTGATCTGTCCGCCCCCACTCGGTACGTGTGTGGGGGCCTTTAGTGGACAGTTTGATTTCACAGAAATGTGATTGACTTGGAGTTAAGTGTTCCCTTTATTTTTTTGAGCAGCGTATAATTAGATTTTACATTAACAAAAACATTGTTACTCCCTGTGAGATGTTGTTGGTGGCACAAGGCCACAAGGAAGGAGCAGTCAGTGCTGACCATGTTTAAATCATTTTGGAGGGATATGGATTTGCCTGCACAAGTTTGTAGATGCCCGTGACTGGTTGTCTCCCTTGCTGCAGCAGCCGAATCAGCGATAGTGTATATTTAGCCTAAAGGAGTGGTACTGCAGGTGGTGACCACAGACCATATCTCAGTTCCTGTGCTTCCTAGCTGATGTTTTGGTCACTTTTGAATGCTGGTGGTGCTTTCACATTAGTGATAGTATGAGATGGAGTCTACAGCCCACACAAGTGGCTCAGGTAGTGCAGCTCATCCAGGATGGCACATCAATGCAAACTGTGGCAAGAAGGTTTGCTGTGTCTGTCAGCATAGTGTCCAGAGCATGGAGGTGTTACCAGGAGATAGGCCAGTACATCAGGAGATGTGTAGGAGACCGTAGGAGGGCAACGACCCAGCATCAGGACTGCTACCTTCACTTTTGTGCAAGGAGGAACAGGAGGAGCACTGCTAGAGCCCTGCATAATTACTTCAAGCAGGCCACAAATGTGCATGTGTCTGCTCAAAAAGTCAGAAACAGACTCCATGAGGGTGGTATGAGGACCCGACATTCACAGGTGGCAGTTGTGCTTACAGCCTGACACCGTGCAGAACTTTAAGTATTTTCCAAGATTGGCAAATTCACCACTAATGCTTTGGGGGGCTGCACAGCCCTCCATATGCTTGCCAGAGGTAGCCTGACTGCCATTAGGTACCAAGATGAGATCCTCAGACCCCTTGTGAGACCATATGCTGGTGCAGTTGGCCCTGGGTTCCTCCTAATATAAGACAATGCTAGACCTCATGTGGCTGGAGTGTGTCAGCAGTTCCTACAAGATGAAGACATTGATGCTATGGACTGGCCCGTCCGTTCCCCAATCCAATTGAGCATCTGGTACATCATGTCTTGCTTCATCCACCAACGCCATGTTGCACCACAGACAGAAGTGATACAGACAGCCCAGGAGTTGGGGGATGCTTTTGTCCAGGTGTGGGAGGAGATTCCTTAGGAGACCATCTGCCACCTCATCAGGAGCATGCCTAGGTGTTGTAATGAGGTCATACAGGCATGTGGAGGCCACACACACTACTGAGCCTCATTTTGTCTTGTTTTAAGGACATTACATGAAATTTGGATCAGCCTGTAGTGTTTGTTCAACTTTAATTTTGTTAATTTTGAGTGTGACTCAGACCAAATCCAGACCTCCATGGGTTGATTAATTTGATTTCCATTGATTATTTGTTTGTTTTTTGTTGTCAGCACATTTAACTATGTAAAGAATTAAGTGTTGAATACCAATATTTCATTCATTCAGATCTAGGATGTCTTATTTTTGTGTTCTCTTTAATTTTTTCGAGCAGTGTATATATTAAAAATATAGAATTTAGACGTACATTTAGACCACACCTTCACAAAACTTTGTAGGTTTTATAATAACATATATTGGTTGTTATTATTCTCAGTTCTTTAGTAAAATAAAGACATATTCCCAGTAAAAGAAAAAGAGAAAAAAGTATTAAATACCAAGACCTTAAAATAAAAAAAATGAATGTAGAACGTAGACTTTCTTCCCCAAATTAACAAGAGGACTTCCATAAAAAGTAACAAGTTTCTTACCTAAAAAATGCTTCCAAGTTATAGCTTGTACTTGATGTATGGACTGAGGTAACCGCTGCCATGGGGCATTCACCAGCATCCGTCCACTTTGATTTCCTACCTCAGCAGAATACCATAAGAATAAATCCATCAGAATGTATCGTGACAAAATCAATATACATTTTAGCACTGACACATAGTTGATAAATGTACTTGGTATTTATGGACTGGCATTGATAGTTTAATAGATGTCTGAGGTTAAAGCCCCTCATAGAGATGGTCTAATTCTTTTGTGAATTTTTGACAAGCTGACTTTGTAAGGTAATTGCAAAGCCATTGAACATGATATAACTGCTGGAGATGTAGAACTGTGGGAACATTTCAGTTAACAGTCAAGTCAAAATTTATTGAGTGAAACTTTCAACTTGAGTTTTAACTTAATTTATGCAAAAACTATAATTATCAAAATGATGATACCTTGTTCAGGGGCTTAGCAATTAACTCTAAAATAAACAAGTACAAATTTCTCATCTCTACCCTCTAACTGCTGCCCAGCTGTACATTGAATTCCTCATTAATGTGAGGCTACTGAATGAAAGTGGTAACAGATACATAAAATGAGAAATAATTCTTGGCAACTTCAAGACCAGCACTGGTGCGTTGAATGTATTATATGCAATATATACGTTTTCCATGACATTTACATTTAGAATTTAATTGGAAAATCATAGACCCTAGATTTCTTTTAAAGCTGAACTCGGTATAAATGTCATAAAATAAGTTAATTTAAACCATGAAAGAATAACTCGCTGTACACTTCTTTTACATACACAATTATTGCACATCACTGTGTTGAACATTAGCCTTAACAAAAGAGCAAAAGACCCGTGTATGGGAACCCTTAGTCTCTCCACAGATAGCCATGCAGCATGGTAGAGTATGATTATCAATGAAAAATTTGCCAGATAAAAAGTGCCAATGAGATAAGGCATCAGGAATTACATGACATAGATCAGTAAAGTGTTAGTTAACTATATTCAATCATCATTTGTCCCAGTGACCAGTAAACATCTCAATTGCAACTCAGGGCTCATTTACAGTTAACAACCGCTTCAATTAGTGAAACTGCCTGGCACAATGAGGAGTTCATTGGGTGTTTTTGGGCTTCCTCTTCCTTTGACAGCCATATTAAGCTCACTATACTCTGACGTGATTCCCTGCCCTCCTTCCACCCCTTTATATATTGGTGGTGTCATCGATGACGCTAGAGATGTGGGCTGGGAAAGCAACACCCCTCAATAAACATGAATGAAGGTCTATGGCCCCCCCCCCCACGCTTCTTCGCCATCACTGATGACGCTAATGACATGCCACCGGAAGCGATTAGCTGGCCCAGCAATGAGCTTGCCAAGCATAGGCGAGTATGCCCTATCATGGCTTGGTTTCAATTTGTTTTATAAGCAAAACTTGCTGTAATTTGGTTCGGGCATACCATCGAGGAGGTTAACCTGCAAGCATTTTGGACACGTTAAGGCTAACATGTCCCTAGCGCAGAATGGAGACGAGGTCATGCTGAAAAAGTGCCCACAGAACAACTAGCACAGATGTCTGTTGCTTCTTCACTGTTAAACTAGGCTAAGGGCAGGGGAGTTCTCTAAATGTTCTGTAATGTCAGGATATAACCTCCTTTCTGCTGTCAGTTTACATACCTCTCAGGCTTAGTTTGCCCTAAGGTGGAGGTAGAATATAACAGACATTTGTACAGTATGTAAACTATGTATCTATTGTATCTACTGTTGCCAGGTGTTCAGGTTAAGTAGTCAACAAGGCAGACAGCCATCATACATTCTCAAATGGATATATAAGTAATTGTACACCCCTGATTTCTTTACGAAAATTGTTCTTTCTTGCTCAAAACAAATGTTAAATATATAAGATGTCATACACAGAAATATTGTAAATAGTGCAGAAATATGCCCTGTCTTACTAATGCTTCTTTATTGCAATATTAGATCATATCATATTTTTTGATTTGAAGTATATGTTGAATTCTAAATGAATAGCTTTAATGTCACTCCAAGATGTCTGAGAGAGTTTTCATTTATCCAGGTAATGATATAGCTGACGTAATTTTCCTTTGACTGGGCGTGTTCTGTCTGACTAACAGAGGTGCTTGTTCAGATCTGTTAAGTTCCAGAAACACACTCCAACAACTTTAGTACACAGGTAACATGGTCACCAACACCATACAATTCTATGGCAACAAAATGTATCATATTTTTGTATTTGTATATATATTCATATATATATATATATATATATATATATATAAAGGTTTAGCCAAGAATTGGTAGGAATGTGTTTATTTGAACATAAATGCACCTAGCTATCTCTCCAATCATATTTTGTTAATAAAGTTGTCAATCACAGCAACTCAATATGTGTCAATTTAAACCGTGTATGGCTTAAAAATAGCATTTTGGATATGTAACTGAGCTCCCTGTGTACAGAAAAAAAGCACTGAACAATGAAATGTACCCTTAAATAATTGTCTAGTAATAACCAATTATATCATTTAGAAAACCATGGAACACAATGTCCTAAATGATGCACCAAATATAGAACTAATTACGATGTTAAGAGACCGTCTATTTGTGGACTTTTTGCACAGATTATAGCCTAGGCAATTTTCATATCCCGGGCATGTCTATGTTCCACTTATTACATATTATTTGTGTCTGTAAACATACCTATTTCTGTTGAGAGGTGTTAATCAGCAGTAGTGATGAGCGGCATAGGCAACATTCGTATTTGCGGCATGCCGCGAATTTTTGGGAAAACATTCGGAAAATATTCGCATTTGGCAATATTCTTCTTATTGCGAATATCGGCAGTTTGATGCGATTTTCGCGAATTTTATATATTCGCGAATATATGTTTAACTTGCAGTGAGGGGCGTGTTGAAAAAAAAAATTGCGAATTTTGGACGCCATCTAAGTGATTTTCGCGAATTTTCAGAAGTGCAAATTTTCGCAATATTCCGAATGTTTGCATCACCCCAATATTGGATTTAAAAACTGTTGATGTTCGCAGGGAGTGTTGCTAAGCTCTTGTTGCAGCCTTCCCATTCGTCCACTTGCATTGAGAGGCATGTGTAATGGAAAAAACATACCGAATATCCGGAATTGCGAATATTCGGCAATATATTCACCATTTTCGCGAATTTCCGATATTCGCAATTAATATTCGGAATCCGAATATTCGTGATCATCACTAATCAGCAGGAAATAAGTAGAGATGGTCTACTCGACTCAACGATTTCAAGTTAATTGAAAAGCCCCTGAACATGGTATCATCACCAAACTTGCTGGAGATGTAGAGAAGGTTGGGGGTATTCTATTAAAAAAAAGTATGTCTCTAACAAAAATAGTTTTTGCACAAATTAAGTTCAAAGTCAAGTAAAATTTAGAAAATTGGAATTTCGACTTTAATTTATGCAAAAACGACATGTGCTAGAGCAAAACGTTATTTTTTTTTTAAATGTTCCCACAACCCTTCTCTACATCTCCAGCAATTGTGAGGTGATGATACCATTTTCATAAGGCTTTGCAATCATCTCACAAAGTAAGCTAGTTAAAAAATTCGACCATCTCTAGAAATAAGAGTAATACAGGGACCTAGGGGCAAAAGGATAGTAAGACCAGATGGATATAAATGCCCTTACAATGAGAATATTTGTTATGAATGCACGTATATTAAACCCATAGAAAAATTGTTCACATTACTCACATCACATTATTATACATGAAATGTTCTTTCGGAATACATGCATCCTATACCATAGTTATCATTGTGCTACAAATCTCTGTTGGGCCATGAAATTATGTGCAATTTTTCCAACAGGGGACATAGAAAAAAGACTTAGCAAATCAAAAAACATATTTGTGAAAGGTATGAAAGACATCAGAAGTACATTCCTACTCAATTAAAGTCCCTTTTGCCCTTGGATTTGGCTGCACTATTTTGCATAGAGTTAAAGACTTAGTAGTGAGTGCCGAAATCCTAGCAAAATGGTACTCACAGTAGAAATACTGATTTTTTCCATGTGCTTTTGTCTGGCTCTTGTATTTGTTCATGTTTTCATCTATAAAAAATATTAGCATCCAATGGTTTCCAACACATTTTTCAAAAAATGTCCTGATTAAAAATGCTAATCCCTAAACAAGATACGTTTTATCTGAAGAAACATTAAAATGTAGAGCTAATATAAAGTTAAGACTGAAATGTTTCATTTTTTATAGATATGTGGTTGAATCACCCAGTTATATATTCATGACAAAAGAGATGTGAGGACTTGGGATGCCTATGCCTTTCAGGAAATACAGGTATATGGCATGTCGCTGGGGCGCATGGATGCAGAAAGAGGAGGCTGGGTTGACATAGGGTGCCGCCAGCTCTTCTGGAACGGGTTAGCAATTACCTGCACAGTTTGGGTATATGGTTTTGTTACTTAAAGTCTACCCTTGAGCCACACTAAGGAATATTCACAGGGAAGTTAAGGAGCTCAGCTTTGTCTCTATACTGAGTTTTATGACTCACAATTGCTGCCAATATATTACTAATTCGATAGTATAAACTCACTAATGTGAGAAAAAGCAAAAAGGCCCAGAAGGGTGATATTGCAACTTTGGGGGGATAATAAAGAAAAAAAAGAAAGGTTTTTAGGTAACTGGTGTCAAATAATATAAGCAAGATATGGATGGTGACCATCTGTTTTTATCAGTGGTGTAGGAACCACTATAGCTCCCATAGCAGTGCAGCCAAAAGGGCCCCCACTCCCAGCTTCCTCTCTTTCCCCCCCCCCTCCCCCCATATACCAGCTGATCGGCTGGTGTCCCATCGAAATCTGCTCTTCCTGTAGCACCGAATTACCAACAGGGGGAGCTAATATCGACTGTGGAGTCATCCAAAGCAGTGCCGGTGAAGACGTCACCTACGGCGGGTGCTGTGTCCATGTCCCCCGGTCTCCATTGAGATGTGCTCCCTGGGATCCTTGAAAAGCAGTGGCCGCAGACCTGTCACCTATGGCAGCTACTGTGTCCATGCCCCCTAGTCTCCATGCTCTCCGTCAAGATCTGCTCCCCCTGGGTCTCAATGCCCTCCCCGGTAAAGGTCGCATGAACTTCAGGTATGGATGTTGCGACATAGATGGGGGAGCTCATATCAATGGGTGCAGCCAAACACCATTACATCCAGAGATATGAACCCCCTGTGTTGCACCATCCATATCAAAGTTCATGCAACATTCATGTTCATGACATTCTGTGCTACAGGGGGAGCAGATGTCGACGGAGGGCATGGAGACCGGGGGAGCATGGACACAGTAGCCCCCGTAGGTGACGAGTACTGCTTTTAATGGCTCCCCATTTGATATCAGCTCCTCCCTTGCCTATCTCATCTATCATCCATTAGATGTGACCCCTTTTTGCCATTCTGTGCTACAGGGGGAGCAGATCTCGACAGGGGCAGATTTCAAGAGAACACCCACAGGGCTAAAGTCGGAGGGGAGCAGGTGAAATGGGACTACTTCTTTTCACCTGCCCGCTCCCGACAATGAATTATCTGACAAGGAGGAGATCCTTTACATGCAGGAGATCCACCCTGGGAGAGGATCTATCTAGTGAGCAAAAGATCTCCACCCTGGCAGACAGAATCATACCAAAGGTAGAGTCTGCAAGGAGCTGTGTCAGAATCCCCTCTCCCCCTTGCAGCCTCTGACCTCCCTTCCTCTGGCTCAGACAGTCTCATATGCAGCAGGCACCGATATATATATATATATATATATATATATATATATATACAGTATATAGCCCCTGCAATGTTAGAGTGATGAGTATATATTTAGCGGGGCTAAATACTGTATAAGGCATACTTACGTTACAGTTCCAGCTATTGCAGAATCTACTCCTCATTCTTTACATTCGGTAGGTCAGTATGGGCCCAGTGATCTCTAGCTAAGCTCCTGGTTATTATAATAATTTATTTATATAGCGCCAACATATTAGGCAGAGCTTTACAATAAATAAGAGTTGAGACAACACAAGATAACACACAGGTACATGCTATGACACAGGAGGAGTAGAGGACCCCAAACAGGCTTACATTCTAATCAGAAACTGATGTGCCACACCCTGAGTATTATATGATATATACAGAAGAGGATGTACCCTCACATCGATAATTGCAGCGTCCTTTTGCCCGAATGACCTTTTCTTCATAGGCCACAGAACACTATCCCAAAACATGACTTTTGGCATACTGCAGTCGACTTTGGGCCCATGGATCAACGCTATGTTTGGAGGAGGAAAAACAAGGCCTATGAAGAAAAGAACACCTTGCCTACTGTGAAGCATGGCGGGGGGTCAATCATGCTTTGGGGCTGTTTTGCTTCTGCAGGTACATGGAAGCTTCAGCATGTGCAAGGTACCATGAATTCTCCTCAGTACCAGGAGATATTGGAAGGAAATGTGATGCAGTCTGTCACAAACCTAAGGCTTGGGAGACGTTAGACCTTTCAACAGGACAATGATCCCAAGCATACCTCCAAGTCCACTAGAGCATGGTTGCAGATTAAAGGCTGGAACATTTTGGAGTGGCCATCGCAGTCACCAAACTTAAATCCGATTGAGAAGCTCTGGTGGGACTTGAAGAAAACAGTTGCAGTGCGCAAGTCTAAAGCTAGCCATACACGTGTTGATTCCTAAGCGATCGATCGACGATCCGATCGATTCCGGTGAAGTCACAGGCGTCGATCGATCGACCATACAAGTCTGTGCCTACCACCTTAGGCCACCGATTCCTGGACAATTCTGTTACCAGATGTTCACAGATGTCAGTCGATCGGAAATGATCCTGATGATCAATCCGTGGGCCTCCTCCAACGTCCCTCGATGTGTGCCCGATGGACCAGAAAACACTGACAGGTTGGTTCCCTGGCCGTTCCGACTTGGGGGCCGTATCGATCGGTCGAGGTCGATCGGTCAAGGTGGGCTGCACTCGATTCCTTGTCTATTGATCGACGTGCACACTCCTGGTGATCGATCGGCCAGGAATCGAGTGTGAAATCGACCTGTGTATGGCTACCTTAAGACCTTAATGTGACTGAACTGGAGGCGTTTGCCCATGAAGAATGGGCTAAGATACCCGTAGATCGCTGCAAGACACTTGTGTCAAGCTATGCTTCATGTGTAAAAGCTGTTATAACTGGAAAGGGATGTTGTACTAAGTACTAAGAATGAATGTCACTTGGGGGTTGAATAAAACTGATAATGATGTGAGCACAGAAAATACATTTGTGGTTATTTCATTATTAATGTTATGTTATATTTGTCTGACTTACTAGTGCCTTTTTGATTTCATTGTAAACAAGATGACTGAAATGGTCAAAATCAATGTCAAAATGGCCAAAATACTCAATTTCAGTGGAGGTTGAATAATTTTGAACACAACTGTATAAATGTTTTAAACAAAACAAAAACAATCTATTATCCCTATCTATCCCTAAGTTAAACCCCAATGTAACAGAGGCAACCGCCATTCCTACCTGTGTGGATAGATCGCATCCCAAATGGGAGCGCACACGCCTCCTCTCTGTCCCATCCGCCGTGACCAATGCACAACACCTGCCCCCTTCATCCCCGCCGTCGCCATGGGAGCCCCGGACCACACCACCAGTAATAGTTAACCCCATTCAAGTTGTTCATTATTTTACTATTCCGTAAGGCCCCCATACACCTTACAATCTTTTCATACAATTTCTGTACAATCAAATTTTGTTCTACCAAAACCATGTAATATGAGGACCTTTCTAAACCTTCCAATCACTATGTATTCTATCAGGGAGGCCACTATACTACACAGTTGTTGGTAGATCTAATGCCGATTGTATAGATTGATCTTAAGGTGTATGATGGGCTTTAGTAGGTCTTATACCAAAAGGTGAACAGGACAAATTAAAAACTTAGCAATTGCCAGGTTTTAGTAACTTCTAATAAAATGGGGTTAACTATTACTACTCTGGGACAATGTAGGACCTACAATCTTAAGCCCCTCATACACCTTACAATCTTTCCAAGCAATTTCTGTACAATCAAATTTTGTTCTACCAAAACCATGTAATATGCGGAGCTTTCTAATCCTTTCAATCAGTATGTATTATATCAGGGAGGCCACTATACTACGCAGTTGTTGGTAGATCTAATGGAGATTGTATGGATTGATCTTAAGGTGTATGGGGGGCTTTAGACAGATGTACACTATCTAGGACTGATGCACATATACAATCAGAAACTTTTGTCAAGAAGTTAGGTTTATTGATACAACCACCATGGGATGTATAAAACACATTTGGCTGCTTTGAGCGGTCTGATCAGACTCCTCTAAAAACCTTGACTCAGACTAAAGCCTGCCATACACATGCCGATAAGCGGAAGATTTTTCACCTGACCGACGGGCGTGTGCGCTCACGCCGTCGGTCAGCGGAAAAATCGGC
>CM070034.1:100992096-101006326 GCA_036250615.1 Ptychadena robeensis
GACTCCCTGCTCCTGACACCCCTGCGCTAATCCAGGTTCTGTGGTGAAACATAACAATAACATGTTCAAAAAGGTGCCATTATTACAGGTAACGAGTGGAGGAGAGAAGAGCATCTTAAAGAAGAAGTTACAGGTCTCTGAGAGACAAAATCTCTAGGTATACCTATGATGAAAATCACAGGCCTCGCTCATCGTTTTAAGTAGGAGAACTTGCACAATTGGTAGCTGACTAAATACTTTTTTCCCCACTGTATACATACCTTCATGCAGTACTGTGAATTCTCACTAGATGGAGCTAAATAAATTTTTTCTTTGCTGAAAATTTATCTCCGGAGGCTTGTGAAGGAAGCCAGATTCAGCTATAGGCAGTCTCTCTCTCCTAAACCCCCTATATCTAAACAAGCCTATTTATCTTTGCAGCGTAGTGGGTAAATTTATTGCCATATCACGTTGCCTTTTTTATTTTTGTGCCCATGGTTGATGGTGTTTTTTTCCAGGCCATTCTCTTGCTAATCATTCTCACCTTGCTTCTAACCTTCCTTAAGCTATAGCCTGTATACATTTCCCTAGGCTCTTATTAAAATAACCTCATTTACATGAGCAGGCACTCCCACGGAGTATGACACAGCACAGTTAATCTAATGAAACCAATAAAGCTCCCAGTCTAAAGAATGGATTTCATTAGGAAGCTGAAAGTAGGTCAGTGTGTCATACTTCATAGAGATATGTACGCAGTGCACGAAGCCTCAGCATCCTATTTCCAGAGGCATGAGGAAACAAGGGACAGAGATTATAAATAGAGAGAGAAAAAAAACGATTCAATTTAAATTTGTATTATTCTGACCTGTAGTCATTTTATTGGCTTGACCAACTTTAACCAACTGCACATTTTTCAAATAATTGGATTTTGTAGCATTGGAATTAGCATTTTTTATAGATCTGGGTATTTTTCATGCTCAACAGCTCTAGGACACGCAGAAGAAAAATCCAGCCCCTGCTCTTTCTAACTTAATCAAGATGTATAGCACAGAGACCAAAAATAGAAAGCCCCCTAAGCGAAAAGTATTCACTGGGAGAATATGGGTTATGGCCTAAATCCATTAAGCATGGTGTGGGTGAAATGTCTAAGAACTTCAGAAGAGTCATGCTTGGCATATACTTGTATTTCTACAAATAAAGATTATGGACTTTTATTCCATGAGTACAGGATCGCTTTGTTCTCTGTATCAAGAAGTCTTGAATATGAGTGGGGATTAGTAGGTCAGTAGCAGTGTTGAGCAGCATACGGTATATTCGCGAATATACAAAGAAATATTCGAAATTCATAAAATTCAATTCATCTGTATTCTATTGCCTTCCATTATGTACGCCTGTGCAAATGGATTCGCAAAGATTCGCAATGCAGCTTTACAGCTTCTCTTCTTCATTCTGTGATCTTAGCCAGCACCAGCGATGTGTGTATTCGCAATGCGCACACATATGCGCGATGTATGCCGATAAACAATGTTGAAGCGTAATATGACGAATATCCGCCATTGCGAATATCTGCACGCACATTCGCGAAATATTGTGAATTCTCGATTGATAGATATTCGCCAAATATATTCGAATTTCAAATATTCTCGCTCAACACTAGTCAGTAGTGGAGGAGCAGATAGGGGCGGTGAGGGATATATGTATGGTTGGAACAAGGTTGTGGAGTGATTTAATAGCAAGGCACAAAAGTTTGAATTTTATACTCTGAAAAACTGGAAGAAAGGGTAGAGATTTGCAGCAGATGAGGAGAGGTTAGAGAAGTAATTGAGCCTAGCACAAACATGGGTAAACTATGGCCCGAGCCATATCTGACGCATTTTGCTTTTTAAATGGGCCGTTGGCGCCTTTGTGAACAGACACTCTGTCTCCCCCCTGCTCCTTACCTGAAATAAGCATAGATGATGCCTAGAGGAATCCAACTATTTTTATCGGGACAATGCAGTGGCATGATTATGTGGTGATGACATTGCAGGTGTGTCCTCATGGCAATGAAAGGTGACCTCTAGGCATTACCATCAGAGCATCTTGTCACCAAAATCTCCTCCACATGTGAAATCTGGCAGTCCATTTTAAATAAGTGTTATTGGACACTTTGTTTTAGTTTTTGTATTTAATAAATAAAAAGTTAAAAATATATTTTTAACTTTGTTATATTTTATATTTTTCTCCTTCTTTATTCTGAATGGTGTTGGTGTCCCAGACACACAACCCCATGTTCATCAACTATGGCAGAACGTAAGGACTTGGCCGGCAATTAAAGTCAATTAGTTCGGACCCTCTGTCAAATTTAAGCGTGAGCCCAAACGTTAGCTCTCTTTTCTGGCCCTTTGTAACCCCACCGCTTGTTCTCAGCAATGAGTTCACATAATGCCTACAGATGTCCAAACTTTGTCTTGGGGACACAGTCAAATGATCATGACACAGTGGGCACTTCATGGTGACAACAGGCAGTTTCTAGGAATTATTTCTGCTTGTTGCAATATATGATCATTTTTTTAGTGCCATCATTAGTGATGTCCGTGCAGTGGCAGTTTTACATATGGGCAGTATGGGCAGTTGCCCAGGGCAGGACTGTGGGGGGCGGCATCCACCATACTGCCCATATGTAAAAGTGCCCTCTCTTCTCCAAATTCTGACTCCAGCTTTGCCGCCTTCTCCCATAAGAGATCACTATGGGGGGGGGGGGGGGGGGGGGGGGGCGGCCTTCAGCTCTGCCCTCTTCCCCCCAAGATACATACATCACTCCTGTTGGGGTTAGGTGGAGATCAGCCTCCCTGTGTCACTGACATTCTGTCACTGACAATTTTGCTATGATGCTATGATGACAGAGGGGGGAGACTAATCTCAACATGTCCTCTGTCCATAGAGTAAACTGTCAGTGACACTCTTCTATGCTATGCTGCAGGGGAACCGTCAAGATCAATAGTGATGGCCGAACAACAGCTGCGGCTGTTCGCGAACAGGCGAATCGAGCTTCTGCAAATACCCGCTGCGAACATGCGAACAGCGAACCTCCATTGACTTTAATGGAGGGCGAACTTCTCACGCCTTCAGGTCATATTTTGTAGCCAAAATACCAATAAAAAAGTCAAAAGGGTGTAGCCACCTGGACAGTGTCATGCCAGAGGGGGATCAATGGCTAAACTTCCCTCCCCTCAAATATGATATATGGATTTTTTAAAATGCTGTTTTCTTCAGGTCTAATGACCGGAAATCCCATCTAGATTACAGATTGTGCCAAAAGTTACCGGACAGTACCTTCTGCAGAGCATCACATTTAGTAAGATCTCTCTGCAATGCATAATACAGCATACCCCACCCCAGAGAAGGACTTTTGTGATTCAGTAATGATGAACTACATGCAACAGAATACCTTAGCTATAGCTACTGATCACTGGATGGAGTATAACAGTAAAGTAGCTCAGCCGTCCCTCAATCAGCAGCAGCTCTCCCTATCTATCTAGTACTAAAGGCACAAGATAAATGTAAACATGGCCGCCGGGCTGCTTCTTTTATAAGGGGGGTGTCTTCCAGGAGCGAAAGGAAGTGTTATTGGCTGCACTGTATGACCTGACCTGTGAGGGGTCGCACTTTGTCTCCATGTTAAGGTATAGGGGGCGGGTAGAACACCCATAATGTTCGCCAGCATTGCGAACTGCGAACATGCTATGTTCGCTGCGAACTGTCCGCCGGGCGAACTTTTCGGCCATCACTAAAGATCAATCTCCCAGTGTCACTAATCATTCTTCTATGAACAGGGGACACAGGGGGGAGGCTGATCTCAACATGTCCCCAGTCCATAGCAGAATGAACTTTCAGTGACACTGAAAGAGGGAGGCTCATTTGGAGGAGACACATACAGGTATAATTGTTGAGAGAAGGAGGGTACACTGACCCCCCTGGTGCTATAGCGCTGCCAATAGCGTAGCGCTGCTGCCACTGAGGCTGTGCTTTGGGTTTGCTGGCAGTGACACAGAAATAGGGGGTGAGGTGAGGCTGCAATTTATGACATAAATAAAGTCTAATTTATGTCTGATTTACTTCAGTGAATGGTAGCCTCACCTAAGCAGCGCTATCGTATGGGCAGCCCTATAGCACCAGGGGGGTCGGTATACCTGTATGTGTCTCCTTGAAATGAGCCTTCCCCCTCCCAGTGTCACTGACAGTTCGTTCTGCCATCAGCCTCCCCCTCTGTGGCCCCCTGTCCATAGCAGAATGAACAGTGACACTGGGAGGCTGATCTGACAGGTCTCCTGTCCATAGCACCCCCCGCGGCGACAATCTAGCACCACCTCTGTGTCCGTGATGCATGGATTTGGCACACCTATGGTGGGTTGGCCATTACAGGCTCTTGGTCTGGCCCTGTTATCAAATTTAAGAAGGCCCATGAGTCAAAATGTTTGCCCACCCCTGGTCTAGTTAGTGGAAGACCCGATAGTATGATGTTGCAGTAGCTGAGAAGCGATGAAAGTGTGTACCAGGACATTGGTGGTCTTTGGGGATAAGGAGTGTATCTTAGAAGTATTGCGCAGATGGAAGTGGCTGAACCTTGAAATGTTTTGTATGTGGGGAGTAAAGGAGAGTGCAGTCAAAGGTGACACCTGGACAATGTGCTTATGGAGTAGGCTCCTGGGAGCCTCAGAGAGAATTTGGAATCTTACACTCCCCTCCCCTAACACAGATACATACTTACATTGATTACATGGGAAAAGGAGCCTGGATCTCCACCTGAAGAAAAAATAATATACATATACGGTATACCCTGTATCATTGAACAAATATAATAGCATTGTGTAATGCCTGCTATTTACACACCAAGTACAGGTTTAATTCTTTCTTTGGAAAGAACATATCTCCTAGGACAAAAGAACATGTCTCCTTTAAAAATTTAAATGTCACCCCTAATTCATAGGACACAATTAACAATAAATAGTTATTATAAAATGATCATTTATTATAAATAAATGTATATTAATTATATATATATATATATATATATATATATATATATATATATATATATATAGATTATAAAAACAAGTTTTCCGTCTCCCTAAACCATTGAAACCATACAATTACAGCCATGAGCCATACCCTCAGCCAGAGGAAGCAGCGGAGTAAAGGGTGCTAGACTGGGCAGTCTTGTAAGGACAGAAGTAGGTGGGGTAGGTGGTCCATAGGAGCAGAAGGATTATGTGGTGGAAGGGTTAGGATAAACAAAGTTAAAGGGGCAGGGCAGTGACGGGTTATCTATTTTATCAGAATGTAGCACCCTCCTATCTCCTTAACTGCAAACCATTGGTGGGAAGATGTTTTAGTGCCAAAATATGTGTTTCTCACAGACGGGTAGGTTATTGACAGAGTCAATAATGAAATCTTAAATAATGCTGGTGATATCTGATAACTGGTAAGGGTTAAGATTTCTCCGAAGTTGGGGTTATGTGGTCATAAGAAAAGATTAGCCATTATGTGCCCACCAAGATACAATAATTGTAGCTAGTGGCCTTTAAGGATCCTATTATATGTTATATGGAATGGTTCAACATTGGTCACTGTCAGGGACCTTCCTTTTCATAATTGGTTAGTATGGTCTAAAAGGTGGTCATTTACGATTAAGCTGCAAGAAAGGAGTATAACATTATGATAACTTACCATACCCCCACCCATTCCTTACAGCCTGATCCTCAACAATGTCACCAAATACAAATTTTGTAAAATGATGTGCACCTACAGTATAAATAACACATCTATCCAATGTGCCTAGGACCCTAACCCTAAGAAGTCCATGCTCCCAAGAACAAGCTGCATCCACTTGTATTGTGCTTTTTGGCCCCATTGTTTTAGTTTAAGGCCATTTCTCTGTTTGAGTAAGAAGGCCGTGTTTATTTAGGAAACATGCAGTATTACAATTTATAGAACATTTTAGTATGAGTTTCAGTAAGTTCCAATTTTTTTGCCATCTTGTGGCAACTGTAATCATTTCATTATATTACGGTACATATTTAAAGAAACTAAACTGAAAGTACATCAATTGGAGGTACAATTACCCTTAAAGCGTAAAGACTCATTAATAAACCCATTGCAAGGAAGCTAGAATCCTGATATTTAGTTATTTTGGACTAGTTTTATGCTGGAATATAAGCATAGGAGGAATATATATATATATATATATATATATATATATAGATATATAGATATATATAAAAATACAAAGCCTAGACCTCCTGGGACTTTAATGGCAATAATAGTCTATATTTGTACAATGTTTTTAAGTCCTTAAGTTGTCCCTACAACATTCATGGTTTAAAGTTGGTAAAAACAATTCTATTTATTGAAACATTGTAGTTATGTTTCCACATTTATCTCAATAAATTATTCAGCATTTAGGTACATACTGTATACGTCACATGTTGCTTGCAAGGAGTCTGCTCTTGAGATGTTTTGCATTATTGCATCTTAAAGAATGATACATATGCTGTGAAGCTAATAGGGAACCTCCCACCCAATGGAGCAAGCCCACAGGAGCATACTCAGAGCTCCAGCCTTCCACGAATGCCATGGGGAGGTGAGTAAAAAATAACAGGGAAACCGCAAGTCATGTAATACATGAGTCTTCACGTGTCCCCTGTTATGTGTTACACGTCTTAAAAGTAGATGCAATAGCAGAATATGTAGAGGAGTGACCTGCTCCCCCTTGTGGATGATATAGAAAGGAACTGTATAAAGTCAAAATAGCATCAATTGCATTTTTCTGGGGGGGGGGGGGGGGGGGGTGAAGTTTGGTGGCCATGGGCAATTTTTCCCAGTCTAGACACTTTCCCTGGAGGGATTGTTAGATGGCTCTCCATTCTGTCTGGGGTGCTTCACGTGTCGACACCTGTCACCCTTTGTGGAGATGAATACCCATATGCAAGCCCAGAACCTTATCTGTTTTAGCTGTATTATGTATTAAGTAAAATCCAGGTTCTGGTCTGATGGGGATGAAGCTATGTGTGATCACAAATGTCTTACGGTTTTGTATTACATATTTTTGCACTTTCTTCAGAATTAGCACCTTATCCTTAAAGGAAACCCTTTGTCTAAGGGCAAAACATGTTGGATCTGTTTCAATATCATTGTGCAATATTGATCATGAATTTGTAATCCTGCAATCATGTCATTCTCATTTACTTTAATTGTGTATATTTATTTGTATATATTACTTTTTTGAATGGTTAATTCTGTGTAAATGATTTTAATTGGTAATCACTAAAATATGTCAAACTAATCTGGGTGTCCATCCCCCAAGAGTTGGTTCAGCCATAAAGAACATTTTCCCTCCAGGTAAAGGTTGGCATATGATATGCCCATAGCAAAAACTATGTGCTAGAGCAATACTTTTTTTTTCAAATGTTTCCACAACCCTTCTGTTCATCTCTAAATTTTGGTGACGATACCATGTTCAGAGGCTTTGAAATCAGCTCACAAAGTTAGCAAGTCGAAAAATGTGACCACCTCTAGCGCTGACATATTACGCAGCACTTTACAGAGCATATATAGTCATATCCCTATCACTGTCAATAGGAATGCACCTAGAATGTGAATTTCAGACCCCTCCATGATCTGTAAGTGGCAGAACTTGCAAAATCGCAGGGTGTTCAAATACTTATGTTCCTCCCCAAGGCAATAAGTATGTAACACTGTGTATTTGATTTGTATTAAATGTGCAAACTCTTAAAATATAAAGTTGGTGTTTAGTGAAACTGTTGAGTAATCATCACCAATGGTATTTCTTGTATGTATTTTTATGTTTTATTGATGTTGTTGTTTTCGCAAATTAGTTTGTAGACACAATCTTTCTACCGACTGCTTTTGCTTATTTATTGTTGATTAGGGGTAACTGCACTGTTGTTTGTTGGATTTGCAAATGGGGTTGTTGGTTACTTTCACTTTTTCTTGTTTTATTGTTTTAACGTTTTAAAAAATACTTAATAAAATACCTTTTCAAAAAAATGTATTGTTGATCTTATATCTCAAATTGTAAATTGCTGGTTCAGGTGATGGTTTTATGTATTTATTCTCGCAAAAGGTCTCCCATAGGGAGCAGGGGTAGGATACATGTTATCTAATACGTTAAATACCCCCTTTCAGATGGGATATTTAACACACTTTAAAGTTTCAGCCATGCACCTAAAGCTGGAACTAAGATCTCTTTACTGGCAATGGCCTTTTGGCTTGCCTAGAGGGAAAGGATCAAATTCCAGCCTTGTGGGAGGCAGAGCTATTGTTTTAGGTCATAAGACACACATCGATGCTGTTGGGAAAAAAAGTGTATCTTATAGTCTGAATAATATACAAACCAGATTCCAAAAAAAGTTGGGACACTAAACAAATTGTGAATAAAAACTGAATGCAATGATGTGGAGATGGCAAATGTCAATATTTTATTTGTAATAGAACGTAGATGACAGATCAAACGTTTAATCCGAGTAAATGTATCATTTTAAAGGAAAAATATGTTGATTCAAAATTTCACGGTGTCAACAAATCCCAAAAAAGTTGGGACAAGTAGCAATAAGAGGCTGGAAAAAGTAAATATACATCCAGACGTCATCTCTTTCAGGGAAGACCCTTCATTTCTCAACAAGATAATGCCAGACCACATTCTGCATCAATCACAACATCATGGCTGCGTAGGAGAAGGATCAGGGCACAGAAATGGCCAGTCTGCAGTCCAGATCTTTCACCTATAGAGAACATATGGCGCATCATAAAGAGGAAGGTGCGACAAAGAAGGCCCAAGACGATTGAACAGTTAGAGGCCTGTATTAGACAAGCATGGGAGAGCATTCCTATTTCTAAACTTGAGAAACTGGTCTCCTCGGTCCCCAGACGTCTGTTGAGTGTTATAAGAAGAAGGGGAGATGCCACACAGTGGTGAAAATGATTTGTTGACACCATGAAATTCTGAATCAACATATTTTTCCCTTAAAATGGTAAATTTTCTCAGTGTAAACTTTTGTTTTCTGTGATTTATGTTCTATTCTGAATAAAATATTAGAAATTGGCACCTCCGCATCATTGCATTCAGTTTTTATTCACGATTTGTATAGTGTCCCAACTTTTTTGGAATCCGGTTTGTAGTACATACACTATTTATGCCACTCTGGGTAAAACCATGGATTTCCAGCACCAGTTGACACCAACCCTAGTGATCCCACTGCAGAGATCCATTAATTTCTGTATTCAACTTGTGAGTGGGATCTTGTTATATTATAATGTTATAGCACTGACGTCTGTGTAATACCACAACTGAGAGCTCTGGATTTATTTGTACTATTGACCTCAAAACTTGAAAGATTCAAAACTTACTTGTGAAGATTTTTTTGAAGATTGTATATTAGTTTCATTGGAAAATTGTAGATAAAAAATGTTAAGATTATTTTTTTCCTAAAGCAAAACTTAAATAGAAATAGATATGTTTCTTACCTGTAACAAACACAGAAGCATTACTACTAGCACGTAATTTATGGTAAAAAAAAAAAAAAAAGCACCACAGTGTGGCTATTGTGAATTGTCCCTTAAACTTTATTTAAAATACAATTGCCTTTTTTACACACACACCAATCATGCAAAGCCATGCATCATTTATATACTTACACCAATCATTTAGAAGCATTGATCATGCACATAGAGACAAACACACACAGAGACACTTTGTCCCCCATGGTTTTATTGGTTGGCAATGGTAGGGGAGAGTGGGTGGATTGTGTGCAATTCACAGAAGGAGAAGAGAACTGACAGCGGGCAGAAACCTCTCTCTACCCTCTCTCTGGCTGGCAGCACGATTCTCACATAGAGGGCTCCAAGACCCCCTAGCTGCGCCCCACCCTGGAATACCTCTGCTGGTTTGGGAACCACTGCACTAAGCACAATGTCAAAGTGAACAATGTCTTGCATATTGATAGTTTACTTTAACCTCCTTGGCGGTTTGCCTTAACCTATTTCGGGCACAGTTTGTATACAACAGCATTTTCAAGATAGAGAATATATGGCTAGGGATGTCAAGCTAAACATATAAATGCCTTTTAGTGGGGATGGACACATGTTAAGGTAGGTTCTCTTACTCCAGGGTCCAAATTATAGCACCTGACTTAATGGCCTTAGTGGCCAATGAATGTCTGTTATGGCTGAAAAATACCTATGTACAGTATGCTTACAGAGGAGCAGGATTTTAAAGCACTTTCTACATCCTATTATACCAGCACTAGGCAGCCCTTTCTGGGGGTGGACTTCAGCAAGGAGCCACACTGGAGATCTTGGCTGCTCTCCTCCCTTTAGTCCCCCCATCCCAGCACACATTGGAAGGAAGCCAAGATCTCTGCTGATGCTCCCTGTTCATATTCCTCCACCCCCAAACCTAGAAGCTGGAAGCGAGGCAAGCGGCTATGATCTTGGCTGCTTTCTCTTTTTTCAGCATCAAGTATATATGGATTTGTCCCCCCCACTTGTGGGACTTTGATTGGCTTTCAGGATATTGTTGATGGAGAGAAAAGTAATTAATATAATCCACAGAAATGTATTGATTCAACATTTAAGAAAAACACAGCAAAAAATAAAGCAGTGTTTGATACAAATTCTTAAACACTGGTAAAATGATCATGGAGTTTTAAGGTTCAACATGTTTCGTCCTCTTGGGCTTCATCAAGGAACAGACACAGTGGCATCCATGATTAAGGTGAATTTAAGATTACATTAGGGATAGAAACAACATTTCAAGTATAGAATTAATCAACCAATGAGGGATGTTTAGATACATAGTTACTGGTGGAACTATGGCTCTTCTCTCCAACAGGAAAATCCTCCCATACAATGTGTATCTGAATAAGAGTATATAAATGGTTAATACATGAAAAGCTAAGGTGTTTGAAAGAAGTATGGTAATGATGAATACAAGAAGGGCTAGAGGAATAAGGTTGGATACTACCGATATCCAAAGAAAGGATCCTACCTGATATACAGGTCTGTCTAATGTCAGAATAATGACAGGGGATATTAGGCAAAAAGCCCAGGCTAGATGGGACATCAGTCCAAAGGAAGCATTTAAGCTAGCCACACATGGTTCAATTGACGTTTTTCAATGTAAAAAGCGATTGATTGTAAAAAAAAATCGATGTGCTTCCCACATACATCGACGATCATTGATCGATTTTTTTCAAATCGTCGATTGAAAAGTGATTGGACAGGTTGGAAAATTTTGCTCGATTGTACAATCATTGAACTACATTCCTTGCAGCTTTTTTTTGGTCGAGTCAATGATACTCGATTTGTGTGGCTACTTCCCTTTAACTTTCGATTGAAACTAAAATCGCTAGAGGAATTTAATCGACGATTTTGAATTACTTCGATTAACTTTTCAGTCGAAGTTGAACAATAATCACACTCCCCATGTGGTGTACATCGATAAAATGTTTTTGATCAAACTACAAAATCTAATTGAACGTTGATTGAACGCTAAATTGAACCATGTGTGGCTAGCTTAAGTGGGGTGTACAGCATAGATAAACAGGATGATCTTAGATCTGATTGACAGAACATAGGCTAAAAGTATCAGTGGTTAACAATGGTGGTACAAAATGGTAACAAGTGGAGCAAAAGAGCCAAGGATTAACTAACCTGATTGTAGAGAGAAAGAGAGGGGCAGCGGTTGCCCAGTATTCACAAAGGTTGAAAGCTGTAGTGGCTAGCAGTAACATGCCAGTCAAGAGTATGTGGGGTAGAAATGGTGACTTCTTATTTGCAAGCAGAGTCTCAGCAAAGTGGCTGAAGGGCCAGGTTGCCAAGCCCTTTACTTTACCTTCAGCCTGGGTGCTAGATTCTGAAGCAACTTGTAATTAGATTTTTGCCACCTATGTCTGCTGTCATTTTGGACCTTGTCTGTCGCAACCACATTGTGTCAATATTGTAAAGTGAAAAAAAAATTATTTCTTTCATTTTATCAAAGTCTTTGCCACCTTGTGGAAATCAACAATTAGAATACCCATTACAAAACTGTGTGATAAAGGATTTGTGTCTTTTTATGTTTCCCTCTGAGCCATGAACTCTGGCTTATTAAATTTGGGATTTAAGTTTTAGTTAACATTCAGTTTCATTCAGTTAACTTCCCTTTTGTCCATGTGCCAAAAATGTCACTGACCTGCCCATGCTTGCTGTGTACTATGGTCACTGGGAAACATTGTCCTAGATCAACAAAAATTAAGCATTTGTACAAAGCTCAAGGCTGTTCTTGCAAGCCATTTTTTCTGTAACACCACATAAAATCACCCCTCAATCCTAATTGAAAGGATTAGTGTATTTTAAATGATGTCCTATTTGTACCTTAAGGGTTCATTTACACTGTTGTTTCGAAGAGCGACTCGTTAACACAATGATAGACCTGATAATAGACCTGTCATGGGGTCATTATTTTAATGTGGTCAGCCTGGGAAACGACAGTGTAAATTTGCCTAAACATGGCTAAAATGTTTTTTTTTTTTCGGACTTGACAGATGTCCTACATGTTACTGCTTGGCCTCCCATACCTTTTTTTACTATACCTTTTTTTTATTTTCACTTTAGAAAATCTATTTACAATCAAGTTTACAATTTAATGATCACACGTGTGTGAGAAATAAAAAATGGTGAAAAGTCTTTGGTAATGTAAAGTGGCTAAAAGTGTATCCCAATTAAACATTTCAGATGTTATCACACACTTTACCAATAATTTTAAAGGGACTTGTTTTATAGTCATAAAATATTTAATAAATATTAAATGTATAAAATAGTTACATTGAATAATAAATACAGTGCAAAAGATATAAATAACACAGAAACATATAGGAAAATCAGCGATTTCCTTCTTTTAATTTTTGAAAAATTGTTTTCATTCTACACCATAATTCAGTCGTATTCACCTTTATCATTTCTCCGCAGGGTTTGGGTGTATATTTCTAAAGGAAAAAGAGGGGAATAAAAAAGTATAGAAATGTTATATTTCAAAAGTAAACCCGTAATGCATAGTAAATTGCAGATTCAAGTACTACTACACATTGTATGTTTATGGTTGAAAGCCAGCCATGAAGCTAAATACATGGGTTTAAAGACATAAACAATTGTTTAGGCTTTGTGATGCATTACCCCAGGCCTTCACTCTACCTATCCAAATTATATTGTCCCATGACCTACCCTAACTTGCTTGGCACCTACGCACACTCTTCATTCATCTTCCATCATGGAAGGGAGGAACTCCCAAAATATTTAAGCCCAATCCCCTTGCATAGACAAAAATGCTAATCCCATTGCATCTACACAAAAATTAGAGCAAATATATTGTTTTCATGAATGGATCAAATTTCAACTTCATGGAATACAGAACTAATGCTCTCAGGATGTTTGGAACGTAAATAAAATATTTAAAGTTTTGGACTATAAGATACAGATAGTTTCCCATTCATTTAAATGGGGAAAAAGTGCATGTTATAGCCCGAAAAGGACGGTTAATATATTCAGATGTCTGTAAAGCAACATAACCTAAGAAAAGACACAAGGTTCAAGAGTCCTACTTTTCAGAGGATTACAGGAAGCTAAATGATAAATTACAACCATTTTACATCTAGTAACATCTTATAACACTTGTAACATTTACTTGTAGCACTTGTAACAGACTGGTCTTTATTAAATATCTAGCATAATGATCCAAACAAAATGTACTGTATATAGTTTAGCATATTGTCTAGGAAGAGGTTAAGTTTTTAAGGAAATAATAGATATATTTATTTATGGCTATTACCTGATGTTATATGCAAAATAATAAATGAAAATAAATTGATTAGCCTATAGCACAGGGGTCCCCAAACGACGTTACTTGTGGGTGCAAGAATCACCCATCCGCTTCTAGAACCCAATCTTCTGTCAGCAGACAGAAGCCACAGACTGCAAGCTCCCGAGGCAGTTGTTATTTGGATCGGCAGGGGGCGTGGCAGGTAGGAGGAAGCTGATTGGAAGGCTCAGCACTCCAGCCTGCTAGCCTTTGCTGCCATGCCCCCCTGTGTTCCCAGTGCAGAGTGAGACAGGTAGAATGCTTAAATCTGTAATGTGAGTGGGCTGTAAAATGGCAGAACTGGGGGAGGGAATGATTCTTAGGGGGTCATGTGTGTGTGTGTGTGTGGGGGGGGGG
>CM070034.1:101014785-101027625 GCA_036250615.1 Ptychadena robeensis
GGCAAAAATCGAGGGGTGGCTTATTTGATGGGAATGGCTTATCATAGGGGAAACAGGGTAGTTGCAAAAATATGCGTAAATGACACAAAGCAATATATTCAGTTTGTGGCATTCTATGTTTGTGACACAATAGTAGTTTACACTCACAGATTGTAAGTAAACTGTACAGACCACAGATGTGCTAGATTGCGTCTAGATAAATAAGTGGTTGATAGTATGTGATACACAGTAATTTACACATTTTTACTATCAGCACAAGAGGGAAAACCCAATTCACTGAAGTTGTATCACTGCTTGGTATAACATATATTGGAAAGGAGTTAACAAAACATCTAAAAAAATATTAAATTAATTGGTCCAAAAAATTACCAATAATAAAAACAAACTAATAAAAAAATTATAGCATTGGTCACAAAATAAATTTTAACAGTTATAGTTATAATTGTACTTGGTAAGCAGTTCATTAAAATAACTTCTGCTGTAAATTTGTTTTAAATGTTTGGAAAGAATTTTCAATAGTTAGAATCAATGCCAGATTTACTATAACATTTAATTGATTTTTACCCAATCATACTACAAATGTATACAATGTGTTAATATATACACCTATGTGTGTATAAAGTGAGGAACATACTTAAAAATCATGGAGGGGTCTGAAATTCACATTGTAAGTGCATTCACACTGTGAGAGACAGAATAAAAAAAATCTTAAAGCATGTATTTGTATTGCACTGCTGCACATAAATATTTGAACACCTGACAAACAGCTGACAATCAGAGTTCTGGCTCTCAAAGACCTGTTACTCTGCCTTTAAAAAGTCCACAGTTTCAAAGGTCACAGTTGGTAGAACACTATTGCACATTGCACAAAAGGTTCTCTTCCTCAAGTCATCTCATGTTCAGGCCCGTCTGAAGTTTGCCAAAGATCATGTGGATGATCCAGACGAGGCATGGGAGAAAATGGGACAAGGACTTTTGTAGCATTAAGCAGGTGAGGAACTACAGATCACTTATATTTTGAGGTGGCATGGGTAGAGCAATTCAATAGCATTTCCAAAGGAGTACTGGCTATAGGGACAACAGATACGTCATTTACTATGCTATGAATTTCTTTCCAGAAATATTCCATTTTAGGGCAACTACACCCCAAGTGAAGGATCGATCCTTTCTCACCAAAGTTTCGCCTACATACCTCAGGTACAGAGGGGAAAATTTTAGCAAGATGGACTGACACTTCATTCCAGTGGGACAGAAATGTATAATTTGATGCTTTTTTTATGTGTTTATGGAGGAGGTATGAGCCAAAGTCAAAATAAGAGAAATCTGCTCTGAGGAGAGTTAAAATTGGAAATCTCTTTCTCTATTTACTTTTAACACTGCAATGGACCCAAAGAGCCACTAACCTGCTTTTGAAGATACCGGGTCCTAACTTAAAAAACTCCCATTAGTTCTATTTACTGTGATTTACTCCATTTCTTAAAACATGTGGTGGCTTGTTCTTTGCTTGTGAGCTTGTCCAACCTGTCAATGGTCATTAGCTTACACATTACACCTTCCTGATCAGAAAGTTGGGGGTACAGGGCTAATCCATTGTAGTAAGCATAGTTGTTTAATTCTGGTTATACATGGCTGTACCACCTCTCCTAAAAAGGGGTCCACCTCCACATGGTGTGAAGCTTGATGAGGTTGGGGGGCATGGTGTAGTTTGGCCAGGCATGAAAACACTGTTTGCTAAAATGCTTGGATCATGGAGCATGTCAAATAGTAACTAATAAACCACATGTGGTTTATTAGTCACTATTGTGTTTACTTGTTGCAACTACGTTAGCTGCACACAAAATACTGAATGGAAATGACTTTATTTACTGGCATATGGTCACCATCCTTTTTAACAAAAGGAACATCCTCTGAGACAGTTGTCATGGGCACAAGTAACCCCATTTGGAAGATTTTCCCTCTTTCTGTTCTGGTGGCAGCAATGGAACACAGACAATAATAATATAATAGGAACAAATGTGCTTTAAGTTACAATTAAATGATAAAATGTGAGTAGCTTGTGCAATACAAGGGAAACACCACATAACCTTCAATATATGTAATTTCCTAGAGAGAGTAGAATTGTAGTGATATGTTTGAAGATTCTGCAAACATATTCATGTTAAGGCATGCAAATCCAATAATATATCCACTGCATCGCAGATCATTGCTGTTATGACCTTCCTTTAAGAAAGACTTGTATAGAAACTGCCATTGCTGAACTGTATCTAAAGAAATGGCAACACACATAACTTTTAGGGGACTTTAAAGGCCAGCTCTATAGATACCTTAGACTTAAGGGGTATCAAACCTATTTAAAATGTAAAACCATATTACAATCACAGATGTAGCCGTTTCAATGTATTCAATAAAATCACATACATGATGTCATAAAAAACGTTTCCAAAATGTAATGTCCATAAACCAGGTAAACGATGAATCAGATAAAGTATATACTGAACTGTCCTTGCTTCCAGTGGGGATTATGGATGTGTGCTTGGCAGGATCAACAAAGAGCCAATGATGTAGGTGGCTCATAGATCGCCCATATAGATGGAGTCACTGGGGGGAAGCAGAGAACAGAGAGCCAAGTCAGGCCATCCCACCCTCGATAGGGTGTGGGGGCTGGAATAGTATAAAAAGACACTTTGTATCCAGGTATAAAGGTCCAAAGTCAGGGAGAGAAGAGAGTATGCAGATCCAAAGTTCAAAAAAGGGTTCGGATGAACAGGTTAAGCACTAGGGGGAAATTCCCATGGTAAGTATCCAGATGATAGTGGTTACTCTCCCTGGTGGTGTGGGTGCAATACATTGAAATGGCTACATCTGTCATTGTAATATGGCTTTACATTTTAAATAGGTTTGATACCCCTTAAGTCTAAGGTATCCATAGAGCTGACCCCCATCCTTCGGTATGGGAAAAACTTTTCTCTTTTTCTTTCTATTTATGAGATGGTCGATCGGTGACCTGACTAAAGATCGGCTACACAGAAAAATGCAATCGGAGATAATGGAAGTGGGATCAGGTCTGTATGGGTTAATTGAAAGGGCAGATCTTAACCTCCCTAGCGCACTGCTGAGGTCCAGATTTCTGTACCAAAAGCGCACCATAGACTTCAATGGTAAATTTTTCTTTATGTCGTAGGCATGTAACTTCCCAAAATATGTCCGTACAAGGGTCCAATAGACATCCTGACTATAATAATGTTTGAAACAAACAATTATGTAAAAAAAAATAAAAAAAAATTTTAATAAAAAAAATTAAAAAACAAAAACAAAAATTAGGACACAAAACTATGCTGCTATGTACTAAATATCGCCAAAATAAAAAGTCCATGATGCCCCAGATGTTCCCATTTGCACTTAACCCTTTCTAACCTGGTGTGATAAAATCACACCAGGGAAGAAAGGGTTACAGCAAATGGGCACATCTGGGGCATCAGGGACTTTATTCTGGCGATGTTTATTACATAGGGGGAGTTTGAAAGCAGTTTTCTATGTAGAAAACTGCTTCCAAACTCCCCCTATGTAATAAACATTACTATTTACTGTTTACAGTTCAAATATCCCGCCGCCTCCCCGAGTGATACAGAATGTACAGAATGCTACTGAAAATTGCCTGGATGTAAAGCTGACCTTCAAAAGTTTCAGTCACAAACCTGAAACAGGCATGTAGCTAACTGCAGTTGGCAGGTAGCTAAGCACATAGCCTTAACACCCACTTTGGTTTTATTGAACCAGATTTAAGGCTGAGGATCAGAATACCAACCAAGCATGCATTTTCTGAAACTAGGTCAGTAGATAGATAGATAATAAGCATTAGAGAAAAACATTCTCTAGTGAATAAACACATCTGGGAGTATGTGTATCTGGGAGGTTATTCACACCTCTACATTGGTTGTGCCAATAAATACATTTTCATGGAAAAGGGCTTATTTGATATAATATGAACTTTATAGCATTTGACAGCATGCTTTACATAATGAACGTATAAACGGATCAATTCCTGATTCTCTTCTCCATATATTTTTGAAGTGCACATTTTTAAAAAAAATCACGGCTTGTGGAAGAAGGTCAGGGAACTGGTTAGGAAACTCACAGATATAGATTTAAGCAGAATACAGACGGCTCAATATTCCAGCTGTCCGATGTACCCTGCAGCAGCGAGATGACGTCATCACGCTGCTGTCAGATATCGGGGAAGCCGGGGAGAGCAGAACTGCCTCTCCCCTGCTCCTCCTCCTCAGCCGAGCTGAGACCCAGGCAAAGCATCGGACATGGCAGTATTAACGGCCATGTCCGATAAGGCTGTTTCCGAGCTGGATTGATTTGTCCTGCTGGAAAACAGCTATGGGGCAGATTATATGGGTGAGATAGATGGCCGTGAGCGCGCACGGCGCTCAAAACGGCCATCGATTTGACCCATATCTCCACGTCTGTACCCTGCTTTAAGCTATGAACCTTCTGTGTACTCACTGCATAAGAATTCAATCTCACCTAGTACAGATAAGAAATCACTTACCATCCACCTGCTGAATGCTGCCAAAGTCTGTATTCTCCATAAGGCATTGGTTTGTGACCAGGCAGATGGAGGACTTTACTTGGTCTCTTTCGGGCCAACATGAGAGATACAAAAACAATGGTTCTACTGGGACTGATGAGTATCTATCTTTTCCTAGGTCAAGATATCTGAATCACCACATTTGAACTACCTCAAAGATCCCATTTTTCCCCCACCCCACCCCAGTGAGAAACTATTTATTACACTTATTTTCGTATTTATTTCCTTGTCTGCCAGGGGGTGTAGCTTTCAAATTGTAACCCCCCACCTTTTTTACTCTCTTTGTATTTATATTATTCTTTATAGTATTTGTATTTATATTACTTTCAGGATTGGTTTACTCATATATGTATATTTGTTGTGGTTTTCTGTTAATAATGTTTGTGTTGTTCTTTGAGAAAAAAAAATTATCTGTGTGACCTAAGCCTAAGGGAAAGTGATAGTTCCACTGTAAGTGTGATTATGCTAGCTGACTCCCATACCTTAGTGTATAAGATGTGCACAAACATATTAAAATATTTGAAAATTAAAGCACTTATAAACACGCTATCTTTCATCATTAAATTTTTATTTCACATAAAGAAAAACACACACAGACAAAAAAACAAAAAACTATCTTTCATCATTTTAAATGATCAACATTGGCAAAAATATCTTGTATTACTCTATGAGAAGAGATAGTGGCAGATTGGCAGCCATCAGCGGGTGATTCTAAATAATTTGGAAGGGACTTAAGGGACCTTAGATTCTTCTTTCTGAGAATATTTGAGATTAATTTACTGCATAGTCCATTTACCTTAGATAGATCAAAATTTATTAAAGCTCCTATACTGCTGGTTCAGAGTTTGTAAACAATTTATAAAGCATAGTTTGGGTGAATGTGTAATTTAGTGCATGATAGTATTAGTACTAAGCATCATGAAATAATAACTTTGAGGAACTCAACTAGGGGCATGATGATTCAGGGATGCCAGGAGCCTGGAGATATTGGTCATGTGGTCAGGATATTTATGCATAATCATGCACTGTTTGGGATGGTGCACCGTGGTTTATGCTCTACTAATAAACTTAAGATAAAAATGTCCTGCATGTATTTGTAAGCTGTCCGTCTTCTAAAAATACTAGCAACCTGTCTTGTTAATCTTTTAACTTTTTTGAGTTGAACAATAATTATTGGTAAAGCTGGCTATACAACTTTAGATCCCTCTGTCAGATATCCTTTAGGGCCCCCATACACCTTTAGATTTCTCTGTCAGATTTCCTTTAGATCTTCTTTTGTTTTACCAAAACCATGTAATATGAGGGATTTCTAAACAATTAAGTCTACCTGTGTTCAATCGCAGAGGACCCTATACTACATAGTTGTTGGTAGATCTAAAGGATATCTGACAGAGAGATCTAAAGGTATATGGCCAGCTTTAGATCTACCAACAACTATGTAGTGCCGGGTCCTCTGCGATTGAACACAGGTAGACTTGATGGTTTATAAAGTCCCTCATATTATGGGTTTGGTTAAACAAAAGCAGATCTAAAGGAAATCTGACAGAGAAATCTTGTGAACAGAGAAGTTGTATGGGGAGCCCTAATTACTATAAGTAAGATGGGTAATACGTTTGGTAAATAAAATTACTGTATTGTGACTATTACATGGTAACTAGGAGATAATAGGGTATTTAGATTTTTGCACGTTTACTTAAAAAACACACATGCTTTAAACCCACACGTTTCATTTTTCATCCACCTTCTTTATTTTTGGTAGCATACAAAGTGGTGGAACAAGACTACAGTACTTTCATAATATCTGATTATAGATATGTGATTAGGATCTTGACCTCACCTCTGTGACGCAGCAGCTCAGAACTTTCCTTCCTTTTTCACTATCATTAAGTGTGTGGTAGGAAGAAGTTCTTCTAAATGGCTTCTTTGGTATCATTACCAAGGTGTCTATACAAATTACTGCAACGTCTGGCACAATTGTGGAAGCCCCCACTTTTGTGCGTAATAAAACTTTCCCCAAACATCTTAAATAACAACTCAATCAGCTAAATACCTTAGCAAACAAGGGAATTTTCCTGGCAAAGGGAAAATAAAAAACAGTCAAAATCATAGTATTACAAACTCTTCATGGGTTTCCACTAGTCAGATTCCTTTTTAGTCTTTAGGGCTTTCAGTGAAAGTTCATAGGTCAGAAACATAGCGGCGCTCATTGGAAATCCACGTATGGTGTTGACTGTAATTCCCCTCAAAAAGACCTAAAATAATATAATAATATAAGATATGTTTTATATATTTGGGTAGAACCAGTTAAACTATGTAATGTTTCATACAGGCAGTGCAGCTTTCCTACCGTAGAGCCAAAAAAAAATCCAATATACCCAAAGAACTAGCAATAGATCGATAGAATAATAGATAAGAAAGTGTCTGGAATCTTCCATGAATAACTCATACTTAACTATACTAGTTAGAAAATAAGTATACATATAAATCATTTTCATTGACTGATCACAGCAGTCATGGTCCAGCAGATTTAAATGGTGGCCATGTGGTATCAGAAAGGCAACATAATGAAGGAGAAAAAAGGCTATAGGAGTCCAATTATAAATACTGTATGTTGGAAAGATAGAAAAAGATATTTCATTTGAAGGACTCATATAAACAAAAGCATGACCCTACTGTAGCCTCACCATGCTTCAAAGTGAGTCCCTGGTACAGATGTTAGAATAGATAATGATAAATAATGGAGTTACAACTAAAGGTTCTGAGATTCTTCACAAAAATACATTTCCTAAACAAGTAAAGAACAAAAGGTATAATTTCTATAATAAGTGGACTAGGCTCATTACAATACTGATTTAAAAATAAAGGTCCCATAAATGTGCCAACTTCTAAACATACTATATTGTTCTTTGCATTGCTGCTTGCAAGTTAATTTTTGGTCTCTATAACAGAATGCTGGGATGTAATTACTGAGTCCTCATTATATATATATATATATATATATACATATATATATATACAGCCAGGGGTGGCGAGGTCAACCTTTGGATGGTCTACATCATTGAGTTCCATCTTATGAGGATGCTCATGTCAAGTGCCTAAGCTTTAGGCCTGTGGTTTATGCTTTTTGACCTTTATCTGTGTTTTGTATTATCATTTGTGGTATGATTTTGTGCTATACCTACCTCTATAACTGTATCAACCCATGTGTATCTGGGTTTGATACCTGGTTACCTATGCAATAAATGTTAGTTCTTTTTTATTCTTGTTTACCTGTTTACTTACTTCGAAGCCGCTAAAGTCCCCTTGCCCTGGTTATTGCTACTGGGGAGATTTTGCTCTTTGCTCTTTATTTTTTCCTTCCTTCCAAACTCCAAAGACATGCTGCTAGGTAAATTGACTTCCCCTCAAAATAATCTCAGGACGAGGGTCTAGATTGGAAGGTGTGTAAGCTCACTATTCCCATCCCTAAATAACTGTAAGGATAAAGGAGAAAATTCCCCCATGGGACTTTCGATGGAATAGTGAGGTCAGATAGATCTAGGGGTTGAGGTTAAAAAACGTCTTTATTGAATATAAGGTTATAACAAATGAGATCAGAGCCAATCACAATTCTATCATGCAAGTGTGTTAAATGCATGACACATACATAAGAATAGTCTGATCACAAATAAAGCCACGTAAATAGCAATAACAAAAGGGTAGTTCTCAAAGAGATGAGAACAGAGGCGTGTGGTTGGAGAGGATGGTTAAAGGTGCATGTGAGGCGACATGTGTCGCTCAAAGAGCTTCTTCAGGCCTATGCACCAGGGGGCACAGATGAAATTGCTATTCAGGGTATAGTAAAAACTTCTCCAGTGTAAGGAGAAGAGGGAGCTGTCGCTGGCTGAGCAGATGACAGGTGGAATTGCCTTGCAGGATGCCTGGGGCAGCCCAGGATGGCGGGGTCCCGTGTGAGCTGATGCTCCCCTGATGAAGGGGGGCTAAGATGTCAAAATCCTAGGTTCTGAGAAGATGATAATGGAGGCTAGGATAGCAAGAAAGAGAGTCGCCCGTCAAATCCAGGGTGCGCAGGTAGTATCCAGGGAGTAACCGCAAAGCAGCCGGAGCTGCAGATCACCCCAATAATCTCCTATGTTAGTTTACATGACTTAGTCTTGACATATGACTGTGTTAGTTACATATGAGACATTAGTTGTGAGCTTCCCTTAGAAACAGTTAGTGATATGACTATTTATGCTCTGTAAAACTTAATGTGTCATATATGAATATGAGCTAATAATAATAGATGAGCTGATGGAGCTAAACCTTCTTTCTTGTACAGGAAATACCTGTAATCATATCATCTTTCACTATTTCCTGCAAGACTACAAGTGTGAGACATAGTAATAATTATCTGTGTAAAACTGGGGCTACACTAGTGGTTTCCAAACCAGGGGGCAGGCCCTCCAGGGGGAGCGCAGCTAGGCAGCTGAGGAAGGGACAAGCAGAAAGCCAGCCATGGAAGAACTAGTTCCAGACAGGAAGTGAGTGCATGTATTGTGTGTGTCTCTGTGTTTCTCTGTGTCTGTTTGTCTCTGTATAAGTGTAGTGTTTGTCTCTCCATGTAAATGATGAATGTTTCCGTATTATTGGTGAAAAAAAGAATTGTTGTATGAGCTTTAAAATAAAGTTCGAAGGGCCATTTTACACTATACTAGTACTCAATACTGTAACGCAAACACAGCTACTGGCCCTCAATCCATGTAGTTTAAATGAGGGGGGGTTCAATAATGTTCCTATCTAGAAATGGGGGCCCTGCAGGGAAAGTATGGGAACCACTGGGCTACACATATTAACTGCTTGTTTGTAATGGATTTCATTTCTTTGTTTGTTGACTCAGTGAAGACTAAAGAGACCCTGCCATCAGATCTGGCAGTACATCTTACTTTACATTTCAGAATGCAGGCCTTTTATTGTGGGCAGTCTAAGGCACACCTGTGCAATATTCATGCTGTCTTATCAGCACCCTCATATGCCACACCTGTGAGGTGGGAGGGATTATCTCGGCAAAGAAGAATGCACACTTAAAGGTAGCAATATTCTCCCTCAATAGATGAGGGATCGACTGCAGCATGCATCATGCTGCAGCCGGACCCTCAGCTGATCGTGTGGTGGCCATCACTTTGACTGGGGACTGCCGTCCCCACCCAAAGTAATGGGATCAGCTAGGAATTTACCGACACGTTGGATCACTGTGCGATCCAGGAGATTCCTGGTTGATCTATCCAGGTGGGCCCACCCAATTTGCAGCTGAGCAACCACCGCGCAAGGCGTCCGATCAGCCGAAAAATTTGGTATTGTGTATGGCTACTTTATGGCCCCCATAAACCTTACAATCTTACCTTACAATTTCTGTACAATCAACATTTCTTCTACTAAAACCATGTTATATGAGGACATTTCTAACCCTTCCAATCACTATGTATTCTATCAGGGAGGTCCCGGCACTATATAGTTGTTGGTAAATTGTATGGAGGTGTATAGGGTACTTTACACAGATTAGGACAGATTTGTGAACAATAGATATTTGAGAGTAATAGGTCTTTTGTGTATGTAGAAAATGTTTCTGATCTTTGAGTTCAGCTCATGTAAAATAGGAGCAAAACCAAAAGTGTTGCGTTTATATTTTTTTATCGCGTCACATCCGATTGCGTGCTGGGAAAATCGTTCTAGTGCATTAGGGTGTGATTAAAGCCAGGAAGGCAGTATTTTCTATATGAATCTACAGTGAGATCAAAAACAGTCCAGTTTCCCTGAGAAGTCTTGCCTTTTATACTTCAACAGCAATGATCTATTGCTGCAAAGGTTCATGGGAAAGAGGAAGGTCTCCACCATATTGATCCAGACCTCCATGAAGAAATTACATTTACAGAAACATATATTTTTTTCTAAGGAAACAGGAAATAATACAAATTGGCATGCACCTCCAATAGTTATTGTGACAGAGTTTTCAGATTCCTCCTGAACATTTAATGCAGAATATCTCCTGTACTTTACCTGAAGACCTTCATTTTGGTAACTTTGTGAAATGCAGTCTTTCACCCCTTTATATTTTTGTTTATATAAGCCATCAGCTTGAAGACGAGTTTTGACTACATCCATGGGAGTAGCAGTTCCCCAAGAGATCGCTCCTAAAAAAAAAGAATGCCAAAGTAAACAGGGAATTAAAATAACTTCAATAACATGTAAAAAAAATTTTTCTTTTGTGGAGAACTAAGAATAAGTTATAAGATAACAGGCTGCACCACAGAGTAAAATACCACAAAATAGAGGGGAGACTCAAAATAAATAGCTTGACATGGAATTATTGATAAGGTCCATGTCCCATTTAATACAGGCATAACACTTCCAACATAAATCCAAATATATTCTTACAGTATCCAAAGTGAAATAATATTACTAAATCTGAACATTGTAAGGGTATACACAAATATTGTATATTAACCTAAGAAAATGTATAATACTCTAACTAAAAACACTATTGAGGTTTATTGAAAATATTTGTTGATTGTTGGGCTAACAAATACATGCTGACTTTTTTTCCCAGTACTTTTTCAAATGTTCTGTGCACATTGGTATATAAAGAAGTTCTTTAATTTTTTTGTAGCTTGGAACAATTTGAATAGGATTAGGGGGCAGATTTTAGAGGGTAAGCACAAAGACAACAGGCTTACACTACTAGTCTATGAAAATGCTGCTACTCCTAGTCTATGAAAATATATATATATTTATTTTATTATTTTGCCATGACATACAATTTAACATTTTACAAATTTAAGGTTTCCCTATTTAGCATACCTATTTTAAGGCCCCCATACACCTTACAATCTTACCATACAATTTCTGTACAACCAACATTCTTCTACCAAATCCATGTAATATGAGGACCATTCTAAACCTTCCAATCACTATGTATTCTATCAGGGAGGACCCGGCACTACATAATTGTTGATAGACCTAAAGGAAATTGTATGGAGTGATCTAAAGGGGTATGGGGGGGGGGGGCTTAAATCAGTTGTGTAATTTTAAAGCAGTGTTTGAGTGGCATCTGTTTGTACTAAGGTGGGTATATATGGTTAGATTTTTAAATTTGATATCATCGCGTAAGAAACAATCATACTAAGTTGAGTGTTTGAGGGTAGCGAACAGGATCGTTTGGGGAAGGACCAGGAACTCGTGGAGATGGAGTGAGCTGAGGCGTGCACGCGCATGCACGCCGCACGGGAGTGCGCCAGCACGAACTGCAGCTAAAGCCGACCATGAGAGGAGACACAGTAGCGGTCTGAGCTAGCAGGAGCTAGCCTGTATACAGCATGGGGAGGCGCCGGATGAGAGACTACCGCACACCCCACAACACACCAAGGACACCGTGGGGAGGAAGAGGAGAGAGGACCTCGGTGTTTTCAAGGGACATTGTCCAGCTTCTGTCACCCGGAGGTGCGGTCTCCAGAGCACTCCTGACGCAACCAGGTGAACCCACTCCAACCTTACAACACACTGTACAGCTAAGAGAGGGAGAAGGAGGAAACACTATGTTACAGGAGGCAGGGGAGAAGGGGATGGCAGAGAGAAACAACAATGGAGGAGAAGTGCAAGGGGCCGAAGAAACCGGGAACACGGGGGGACGGGAGAGTGAGAGACCCCTAACCCCCGAACAGCACACGGATCTAACAGACCCCCAAACCACCCAAATAGCATCCACCCCCTCCCCCAACCCCCCGCCAAGTAATAGATCCGGCCAAACCCCAGCCGATAACCCAAACATGGGACAACTGACGATTAGCAAGGAGATAGGGGCAATCCCTGAGAATAGCCTGAACCCTATGGACAGCATTACTTTTTCATTAGAATCCTCAGCTACCTCTGTAGCAGGAATTGAATCAATCTGGCAACACTATGCGCAGGATATGTTAACTAAATAAGATTTCAGGGCGATGGTCACTGAAATTAAAGAAGTATGTAAAACTGAAATTAACGCCCTGAGAATAGACCTACAACAACTATACGCAAGGGTGGATAAGATTGAAACAGAAAATCAGTCTATATTACAAGAAATGCAGGACATTCAACAGGAGTTAGCCGCCCAGTCCTTAACCATTCGAGAACTGCAAAGACAAAATGAAGACCTAGAAAACAGAGGAAGGAGGAACAATATAAGGATTAGGGGGCTACCTGAGACTGGGGTCGCCGGGGGAGGGGGGGGG
>CM070034.1:101038917-101069251 GCA_036250615.1 Ptychadena robeensis
CTCTGATCACTATCTTCACTAACTAACCATTCACTTTCACCTCCATCAGTCATGTGTGTCAAGACAAAACAGTTGCTTTTGTTTAAATATTTATGACCTTGTATAAATGTGAGTTTCATAAAACAGAATTTTATTAAGCCTGAAGAAGGGATCTGCGAAATCCGAAAGCTTGCTTCTCTGATGACTTCAGTTAGCCAATAAACGGTACAGCAATATACGTTTGCAGATAATGTAATTCTCTTTTCAGCGGATCCAACTGATCCAGATCCGGTCCCCGTTATGTTGGACTCATTGAACACCTACGAACAATTTTTAGGTCTCAAAGTCAACTTTGAGAAAAGTGATATTCTTTCACTTACCTCAAATAGGAAAAAAGGTTGGCGTGTTAATAGCCCATTTGGGATTGCCCAGAGCATATTATGTACCCTGGCATAAAAGTGGGGAAAACCCCCTCATCGCTGTACACATTCAATTTTATACCTTTGGTTCAGTCCCTCTGTAAGCCATTAGACATGTGGAAGTCCTTGCCTCTGTCTCTGTTTGGCAGGATCCACCTTGTCAGAATGTCATGTTTCCCCGAACTACTATATATTTGCAAAAACAGTTCTTTTGAGACATGTTGATATGCGGAATTTGCAGCTGGCCTTCACTAACTTCATCTGGCAGGGGAAACGGCCTAGAATAGCAAATAAGAAGCTTACCCTTCCCAAGTGTGAAGTGGGTATGAGTGTTCCGGACATCCCGTTGTATATTATTTCCTGTATATTATGCCACTCAATAGACTGAATATGGCAAACAACTGTCTATTCTAATCTGGGGTTGTAGGCAGATGGCTGGTATGGTCTTTGCCTGCAATCTTTCATTGTCCCCCTTCAAATCTACCCATGTCATCAAAAATAATTCACTATACGGAGATACTGTGGTGGCATTAAGGGAATCAAGAAAACTGCTTTATATACCTCATAGGGCATCCCCACATCTCCCCTTGGCAGACAATCCAATAGCACCTCACTGCTCCATATTCACATACAAGACATGGGAAACCAAAGACCTTAGGAGGCTAGCGCAACTTTTTCACAAATCCACATGTGATCTTGTGTCTAAACTTCTCACTAGACATGTATTGTACAGCGCTGCATAATATGCTGGCGCTATATAAATAAATGTTAATAATAATAATAATGGAGGGAGACACAATATATGCATACGGCATATATGGGATTCTACCCCATTAGCAATGGCTCAGGACCTCCTATTATTTCCTCTAGTACAGGGGAGGGCAAACGTTTTGACCGGTGGGCCGCATTGGCTTCTTAAATTTGATAAAGGGGACAGAGCAAAAGCCTGTTATGGCCGACCTGCCATAGGTGTGCCAATTCCATGCATCGCCAGCATCCCTTATAATGGCAGTTATGTGTAAAAGGCGACATGTGACAGGGGCGTTGTTTAATTTTTCTGCATTGAGCAGAAATAATTCCTAGAGACTTCCTGTTGTTGCCATGAGTATGAGCCAAAATGAGTGTCACTCCACTGCATTGTCCCCAAGGCAATGTTTGAACACCTCTGAGGACTATGTGCAATCATTGCAGAGAACAAGCGGATGGGAGCATCTTTTCAAATGGCTGATAAGTAGGCTAAAGGGGCTGGATCTGGCACCCGGGCCTTAGTTTGCCCACCCCTGCTCTAGAAGATGTCCTAAATGTGGCTTACTTAAAGCCCCACTGAGTCACTGTATGTGGTCCTGCCCTGCCATTCAAAGTTTTGACAGTCTGTAACTACCTATAAACAATCAGTGAAAAACTCTGGAACCCTATTACTATTATTTGCCTACCTGGAACACTTGGCTCAACCAATCATCCCATCGTCTCTGTCATCACAATGGGCTCAGATCTGTTTGTTAACAGCCTGCATGTTCATAATGCATGTGTGTCCCCCCCCCCCCCCCCCCCCCCCCCCCCCCCCCCAGCTATTTAAACTCTCTCTCTGGGATCTGTTCAATATGGAAAGAGTGGCAGTCTGCCTGACAAATCTGTGTCTAAATTGTTTAAGCGATGGCGTAAATATATTATTCCCACACTCACACCACAGGAAATCAGACCATTAATGTTTAAGCATCAATATTCCACATTGCCAACCCCATGTGTTTGGACATATCTTTTACTATGTATTTGGCCAGGATTACATAATGTTAAGTTTATTAATGTTTTGGAAAAGTTTAGTCTATGTGTTCCAGTTGACATCTGTAAGCACAACCCCCCCTATTTCACATGGGGATATGCATTCTCTGATATTAATATAAACTGGTTTTTTTTCTTTGCGTTGTCAGTTTTTCTTTGATATGTTACAGGTTTTGGACTTTGCATTATCTATGTGACATCTTTGTTCTTTTGCAACTGCATACCTGTATCGTATCTTTTTGTTATTGTTAAAAAAAAATCAGTAAAATGTTATACAAAAAATGGGTTTCTAACTAACCTAAGTTGAACTATATTGTAATGTCTTTCTTATAAGCATTTAAGGTACTTTTACTTATTATGAAAAATATAAAAAACATGAAATGGCGCTCGTCCCTCACCTAGATGGGAACAAGCCTACCATTCCAAATAATTTCCTGAAATTTTGCAACAGCAACAAAAGTAGCACGATAGTTCTATGATTTGAAACATGGGGAATAGTACTGTCTCTCACAGGCCATTATACCAAAGAGAACCAATTTGTTGTTCTGCCGGACCTTTCTACGAGGATTGCGGCAGCTTGGGAATTTTTAAGGCATTCAACATCAATCGGATTAAAGTATATAGTTATTTATTTTAAAGTATTCAGTTGTAAACAAAACAAATACATTTTATGTCAATAAACACATGTCACAGAAAATGATAATCTAGTACATAGTATGTACTCGACGCGTTTCGCCAGTCGCTTCATCAGGAGCATCATATCGTAAATTATAACCGTTCTGCGAACATCTGTAAGCAATAAACATCCGTAAGTTTGTTATACATGTGCTAGGGGCTGTGTAGGGAAGGTAGGTATCCTTACCAAGTGTTAAGTAGTTTGTACTGACGCAGTCCAACCCAGGGCCCCTAGGCTTGTCTAACCTCTCCTTCCCTTCTGCCCAAAAGGCAATCTGGGGTGTTTCAGCACGGGGGGTAGTATCTAAGATAAGGAATATCGTACGTTGGGTGACATTGTTAATGGGGCTAGGTTTTATCCAAAAAGGTGGGTAGGAAATTATAGAAGTATGTGCAGAAATGTTAGAATGTGGGAAAGACCAAGGGATATAAACCCCAAGACCACAGGAAGGTTAGGGGTATAACAGCCAGTGAATTCTGTAGTGTTGTTGTGTATGTTGTGTGGGGGGGGGGGTGACTGGAAGTGATGGGTGCCTTAGCGTTGTGTCTGTGCGCTGTGGAATGTGAGTGTGATGGGAAAATACCTGTACTACAATTTCCTACCCATCTTTTTGGATAAAACCCAGCCCCATTAACAATGTCACCCAACTTATGATATTCCTTATCTTAGATACTACCGCCCGTGCTCAACCACCCCAGATTGCCTTTTGGGCAGAAGGGAAGGAGAGGTTAGACAAGCCTAGGGGCCCTGGGTTGGACCGCGTAAGTACAAACTACTAAACACTTTGTAAGGATACCTACCTTCCCTACACGGCCCCTAGCACATGTATAACAAACTTACGGATGTTTATTGCTTACAGATGTTCGCAGAACGGTTATAATGTACGATATGATGCTCCTGATGAAGCGACTGGCGAAACGCATCGAGTACATACTATACACGTACTAAATGATCATTTTCTGTGACATGTGTTTATTGACATAAAATTTATTGGTTTTGTTTACAACTGAATACTTTAAAATAAATAACTATATACTTTAACTATCATATACTATATATGTATTGGCACCTAGAGTGAAGATCAATCAAGAGGTTTGTTTAGAAAGTGCCACCCCTTAATTAGTTTTTAGGAGATAAATAGACCCTAGCGCCAGTTTAAGGTTCTGGGAAACCAACTAAAGAGTTAGGGTTTTTTGGCACAAGAGGAGTAACAAAGAGGGGTCTATAAAAAGGTCTTTATTAGACATAGGACCTATTACACTATACATCAATAAAAATCAATAACTTTAGTCATCATATAACATGAAATGGTTGATAATGCAGCAATTGACAAATACAATTTTGCAGTCTACTATACAGGATTGACGATAAACAAATCAATGGTGGTTTCATGAAGACAGATCTTTCTAGTGTTGCACCGAAACTCCGACGCGTTTCATCCTACAAAGAGGACTCGTCAGGGAGAATGTCCCACTAGAAACTGAATATATCAATGTCAATGTATTTGCTCAAACTTTAACAATCACATTTAAAACATTTTGAATCATATATATATGGAAATAAAACTCTTTGAGTTGGTCTGGGGTGAATGCAGGGAGGGGACCCATGCCTGTGGGAACGCCCTAGTCACGGAGGAAGAACCTTCTCCTCGTTGCTCCCTCTACCATCCGATGGTCGGTCTAAAATCACCATTAAAACATAAGACTGTGAGTAATATACAATTGGTTTTAAAATCACTGGTATAGATACCCTTATGGTAAAGAAATATATGCATGGAAACAATGTTTGTACATAGGAAATTTAAACGATGGGAGTCTGAGGATGTATTCATAGGTATATTCACATGACAAATGCTGCCGTTATTGTAAAGTGCTTAACATAAAACAGATGAGCATCTAGAGGCGTATAATATTGGTCACAATGTTTGTAATATGCAATATACATGCACATTAATTTTTATTTCCATATATATATGATTCAAAATGTTTTTAAATGTGATTGTTAAAGTTTGAGCAAACACATTGACATTGATATATTCAGTTTCTAGTGGGACATTCTCCCTGACGAGTCCTCTTTGTAGGACGAAACGCGTCGGAGTTTCGGTGCAACACTAGAAAGATCTGTCTTCGTGAAACCACCATTGATTTGTTTATCGTCAATCCTGTATGGTAGACCGCAAAATTGTATTTGTCAATTGCTGCATTATCAACCGTTTCATGTTGTATGATGACTAAAGGTATTGATTATTATTGATGTATAGTGTAATAGGTCCTATGTCTAATAAAGACCTTTTTATAGACCCCTCTTTGTTACTCCTCTTGTGCCAGAAAACCCTAACTCTTTAGTTGGTTTCCCAGAACCTTAAACTGGCGCTAGGGTCTATTTATCTCCTAAAAACTATATACTTCAATCAGATTGATGTTGAATGCCTTAAAAATCCCTAAGCTGCCGCAATCCTGGTAGAAAGGTCCGGCAGAACAACAAATTGGTTCTTTTTGGTATATTTAAGTTGGGATGTGGCATCCATTTTAGGGTAATCAAGAGTTCTGTTTCAATCTCACAGGCCAATCTTTATGTTTCAGGTAGGTACTTCAAGGTGCACTTTTCTGGATACTGCTTAGACACATTCACCATTCCTAATTCCTAAAGGTTTAGCTTTGTATTGCTTGTTTCTCATATATCCTTTCTGAATAAAAAGGAAAGAATTAGAAGGGGAAGAGAGTGGAAATCTATACATTGAAGCCCCAAATAGAAGTAAAACCTGGCAGAGGTTGTAAGCTTTCCCATTCTATCTAAAACTTTGCCCTTGACCTGCCCTTAACATAAGGGCAGGTCAAGTGCTTTCAAATACATTTAGTTAAACCAACAGTTTCTTCTGAAATACTGCTGTGCTGCACCTGACCTCCAACATACATGACTTTATGGTTATAAAGAGTACAGAAAATGCATACCTGCAATGCCACCTGCCAGCCATACAGAGAAAGCGCTTGGTGTGCTGTGATCATCTTTGGTCAGCCATTCACATATATATGTTTAAGGAATAAAATACAAACAGTAACCTGGAACATCTCTAAGAACCATTGCTCCTAGCACGATAGTTCTATGATTGAAACATGGGGAATAGTACTGTCTCTCACAGGCCAATCTTTATGTTTCAGGTAGGTACTTCAAGGTGCATTTTTCTGGATACTGCTTAGACACATTCATCATTCCTAATTCATACCTTTCTCTAAACCCATTATACAACAATAACAACAAATATTGTATGGGGCATGATATATCTTTGTTTCAGAACAAGGGGCAGATTACCATGTCCTTGCCCTCTTATGTGAAAAGCAAAAAGTATTTTTGGCAAAAAATATTCTGCCTTAAACCCAGGAAGAGAGGAGACTCTCATGATCATGCATTTGTGTTTTAATGTGAGTAAAAATAGGGTTAGGAATGGTGTCATGCTCTACCATTTCAAGGTGTTACAGTAGACTGTACAAACAGTAGTTTTCAGTTTAAGAGTTCCTGGTGACTTCAAAGAACACATTTAGGCAACAAGTTATTTTACCATTCACGTTTTACACAATAAACTGCAGCTGTGTTAAAATATAGATAATTGGGAAGTTAATAAACCAATTAAACCTCCAAGGATGGGGTTAAAGGTGCAATATTCTGTTTTGAACTACTCTTGTTCTTTAGAGATATGTTGGAGTTGGCTTTGTATTGCTTGTTTCTCGTATATCCTTTCTGAATGAAAAGGAAAGTATTAGAAGGGGAAGAGAGTGGAAATCTATACATTGAAGCCCCAAATAGTAGTAAAACCTGGCAGAGGTTGTAAGCTTTCCCATTCTATCTAAAACTTTGCCCTTGACCTGCCCTTAACATAAGGGCAGGTCAAGTGCTTTCAAATACATTTAGTTAAACCAACAGTTTCTTCTGAAATACTGCTGAGCTGCACCTGACCTCCAACATACATGACTTTATGGTTATAAAGGGTACAGAAAAAGCATACCTGCAATGCCACCTGCCAGCAATACAGAGAAAGCGCTTGGTGTGCTGTGATCATCTTTGGTCAGCCATTCACATATATATGTGTAAGGAATAAAATATAAACAGTAACCTGGAACGTCTCTAAGAACCATTGCTCCAGCTCCACGATACAGTCCAGTGAAGCCTTTTTTTTTCAGTATACAATATACACAATGTATTGGGCCTCTGTAGGTTGTTTCATAATAAAGGAAGGATGGCTTCTGGTTAAGTGACAGACCTTAAAGAAAATAGAAAAGACATTGTATTAAAGTAAAGGAATTACATTTTTTTCAGTACATAGAAAAAAGACAATGGAGGTAAGGTGTAGCTTTTTAAATCTTACAGTGTTTAAATATGTAATGAAACAGCAAAAGTGCAGGGGCTATAATGTATTTTAGATCCAGGTTTCCTATTTGTCTACCAGAGGAGCCACCATAAACTTCTATCTAAACAGAGACTTAAAAACATTGTATTTGTAGCTGCAGGTCTGTCTATTGACCCTTTACCAATCCTTAACATTAATATCACATCAAAGGTCACTAAATGGGTTTGAAACAGCTTGTGGACAACTAATGGAATAGCTTGTAATTTCAGGTCAGATAGGTTGTGCACAATACAGAAAATGCAAGGCCCTCCCTTAAACAATGTCAGACACCACAATAATTTCCTTCCATCGAACATGGGAAATAATGGATAACCCAAATACAGTCCGGGTATATGGTCTATGGTCTAATGAGATTTGGATATACTTTTGTTTTAGCCAGAAGGATTGTGTCATCACTCATGTTTTGTTGGCTTGGGTGGAAATTGTAGGAGTATATAGATATTTATACAATGGGTGCTCTTGTTTATGTCTGCATTGCTATACAGCAACAAGGCAAACTTTTGGTCTCTAATTTTGAGAGAAATTTAATACAGAGTTTAAAGTTCAGACCACAGGACCCATGTTAGGTTTTGGGTCAATGACAATGTGTTTAAGGGCTTTTTTTTATAATAAACCAATCCTAATGTCTATAAAATATATCTGCACTTGAAATCTTGAGTAAACTAAATGAAAAAAAAAATAGAACAGCAGAGGTGATGGTGTCCTATCTGTTAAAATAGCAATTTTTTTCTTTTCTGGTGCTCCTTGATTGAAATACTTTTATGGATTGTTGGAGCTGCAACACTATAGAGAGATATATATGATATATGAGGATGGAGCATCAGACTGCTTTGGGGGAAAAGTTGTTGAGTGGGGGGAGGTGCTAGCCGAAAAGTTGTTGAGCGCGCGCGCGGGGGGGGGGGGGGGGGGGGGGTTACGTTATTATGCTTGTGCAACCGTATAAATCACATAGCGGAATAAACGGCCCTGATGGCCGTGTACTTGTCCCCCCCTCCCCCTCACAACCTTATCCCAATACCTTAAATTACATAATTAATACAATGACACTCTTTTAGAAGTTGAAATTATTAAGGCCACAATCTGTTTCCATGATTGATTACACATGTAAAACATTACTAAAAACCCTCACTCAATAACACTTTAATCACCAAAGACTGCGGCCATTATGACCAAAATATCCATTTTCTGTTAGAAAGACTCCACCCCTAATCCCAGTTTATACAATCTTTCATATGAGAGATTATTATGCTTTAAAAAAGATTTTAAGAAAAACTTGGGACTATGCCAAAATCTTTGTATCTTTATAAGCAGCTCTGTGACTACTCAATCTCGATTTCCCAATGGAGAAAGTCATGAAGAAAGTTTACAATTTACTTGTGTTTGTGGCGCATGTCAAATGCTTCCTCAAACCTGAAATTCAGGTAAGCATACCTTAGTGGGTACTGGGTGGGGCAAGTCATGCAAACATCTACATATAGAAACCTAGTACATAAAAGGTAAGTGATATACTTGCTTAATAATTTGCATTATTATCCACCCAATCATGAGATTTGCACAGTCCTAGTATACAGCACAACTGGGAGAATAGCACTTCCTTTAATACAAATAAGAAAAACACTTATCCTGGAGTTGGAAATATAAACTATTTACACAAGAGCAATTCCTCTATAACTTATTAAATTTTACTATTTCTAACCATTTATAGAAAACCCTGTGCACTCCGTTCTGAGGGGACAGAGGTATTGTTAATGTAGTGAAGAAAGTTTATTCTCACATGTAGTCAAGTGGAAGGAGGGTTGGGGACAAGGCTGTTCCAGCGACTGAGGTCCTAGCTCCCCTCTTGGCAGCTTCTTCTCCTCAATAGCAGTACGAAAGCACACATGATGAAACACTGACCTAGCTCCCCCTAGGCAGCTTCTTCTTCTCAATAAACGAGCACAGCACCGTCTTGACTAATCCTCCCTGGGGAATCTTGGAAACAGACCTCACTGCCACTGATCCGCCTCAGAACCGGGATAGAGTTCCCCCTGGAGATTGTCCTTGACTGCTGCTGCTCTGGAGACCTTTATCCTTCCGCAGACAAGATAACCGGTCCTCCCTTCTAGTTGGGCGCCCCAGACTTAGATTCCCTCTCTCTTCTGGTCCCCACTAGGCACATCACATCACATCCCCAACACATTACTCCCAGGGCTCCCATCAGGGGAGCTCCCTGAGCCCGGACTGACTTCACATCCTGTCCCTGCCACTTTTATCAACTTCTCCCCTCCCATTCTCTGGAAAAGGCGCACTTTCCTGGCCTCTCAGAAATCAGGCAGAGGAGCACAAAATGAGAGCCGAGAGCCAAGGTCCATACTGACAGGCAGCCTGGCTGCACCTGTCTGTGACACCAAGTTTGCCCTCCTAAACAATTAACTCCTTAAACCCCTGTCCCTAGCAGGGGCTACATTAAACTGCTAAATGTTGTTATGAAACAAAAAAAAAGCTAAAAAACAATTAGTATAATGCAGACTGCATGTAGCCAAGGGGGTGCACATGTCCCTTAAGGTTCCTCGAAAAGGAAAGATGACCTGGTGAACCTGGATTGCATGTAGTGCCCTGATGTCGCTCTCGCTTGTCCTGTTCTTAACAACGTTGATTGAACAGTAAAGAAACAGCAGGAGACATTTAAGGACATCCCTCTTCTCACACCTTAGCTAGCATATTGGTATGCCGCTTCTTTGGTTGGATCTCTGTGCTGCTTCAAATCTGGGAGCTGCTATACTTAAGCAAGTTAGTTAAAATCAAGTACAATTTAATCATTTACGCTAATTGTATTCTTTTTGAAGTGGACATTTATTTTTGAAAATAGAGTTGTACAATAAGTTTTACCTGCCTGGCATAAACCTCGGGTTATCATCTCTAAAAATGGTCGATATATTTTGACTTGCTGATTTTTCAAGTTAATTGGTCTTATCGCCAAAATTGCTGGAAATATAGTGAAGTGTTGTGAACATTTGTAAATAAAAGTTTTCCTCTAGCATATGTTGCTTCATAAAAATATGTTCAAAGTTGAAATTTCCACTTGACTTTAAACTAAGTATGCAAAAACTATTTGTGTTAAAGAAATACTAATTTAATTTCTGTAGTATAGTAGTGATGATATAATTCTCATGGGATGGTATAAGGCTGGATCAGATGACAAACTAGTGTAGATTTACATCACTATATCCATCACATGGCATTGCACTTGGTTAAGTAAGGCTTGGAGGCACCTGGTTAACCATGGAACCCATTCTATGAAGCTCCTGGAAAAGTTTGCTAATTTTTGAGCTAACCATATGTGGTTTGCTGTTGTGAGGCTGAATTCCTGTTTTATTTAACTGCTTCTACTTACAATACAGGTTTTAGATATCCAAGTTAGGGACGACTTATACAAGAACAGAGCCACAGCTGCTCCTTCTTCTGTTTTACATGCATGTGCATGGAAACTGGTAACCCGGAGTCCATAGTCAATGGGGCTGCAGCTAGTGTCCATAAAACATATAAGAATATAGTTATATTTATAATATCTGTCCAAATTGTGTTTATTAAAATAATGTACCTGTAAAATCAACTTATGAACAAACCTTAAAGCGCACCTAAACCCACTGGACAAACTTTTCCCCCTAGCTAGCCAACCCCTGACTATTGGGGCAATATTTAAATAATTTTTTTTTACCTGTGTGGAGATATCTGTATAGTTGTCCCCTCACCACTCCTCCTTTGTGTGAGCATCTCCTCAGCCGCCGCGGCGTTTTGGAGCTATTCATGTTTTATTCAAGTTTTATTTATTTATTTATTTTACTTTCAGTTTGTGTCCATTGACACACATTGTATCTGGTGGCCCCCGTTGGCCGCCGGCGATATTGCAGCCTCAACTCATAAAAGCCTGGAATCAAACACTGAATCTAAAATGGCGGCTGCCACAGGCGTCAGCATGATTGCTAAATGAATATTTTTTGGTTTTTGAGCACCTTTAAGCTATTGGGACAGTTTAAAGGTAAGTAAAAAAGTAAGAAAAATTTTTTTGCGCTTTTTTATTTCTGAGTTTAGGTGCGCATTAAGTCCCCATCTTTTATGTTAGTACTGGCTGTACTACCACTTACAGTTGATGTATTACCTGTTCCACAAATGTTTGAAACTTCTGAATGGCTAGTTGGTGAATTTTATATGCTATGATAATAGGTCTGGAAAAAATGCATGAACTCAATGATTTCAGAGGTGAGGGGTGTGGACCAATACTTTTGGTGCTTAATGTGGGAAGTGGCTCGCATGACCTTGTTATTTAACTTTAGACATTACATAACTGTGATCATTTCAACAGTAAAAAGTAAAAACAAAGATAAGCCTTCTGAACAGAGTTGTACTAGAATGTAAACATTGCAAAACATGACTCTGAATATGAAACTCTGAAAACTCTAATGTATATCTAAGACATAGAGGACAGGAAGTAAATATAGTATAGTAAATACTTTTCAGTACAATGTCATTATAACTTTGCTGTCTATAAGTTTAGTAGCTAACGCTGATTTGTTTTTACCTTTGAGTCTACTTCTCCAAAATAAACAAAAAATAGGAATCCAAACAAGGTTTTTTTTGTTAATATTTTCATCCTTTTCTCCAAGTGATAACAGCTACCACCCCCCTCATTTCTGGCAGGGTTATCACAAAGACAGGAATAGAAGGAAAGCAATTATTTGCATGGCTCCACCCACTGTCCTAAAGTGAGTAATTATTCTATTTGTGATAGACAGTCATGTGAGGCTTTTCTGTGCTATGCACTGCTTAAGTGGAGGGCTTTTTGATTTCTTTAGACCAGATGTGGGTAAACTATGGCACATGAGGCCATATCCGTACTGTTTAGTTTTTTAATCTAGCTCTTTGCCCCCTTAGTGTCAAGATGCTTTGGCTCCCTATGCCTAAAGGATGATTGTTATAGTCTCCTTCTAGAGGCCATAGCTTGCTCATGTCTGCAATAGAATGTAAAGGTTTACAATCTGAATCCTTTTTTTATACATTTATTAATTTTTTTATAACCTCCCTGCCAGTATGATTATCATTTATTTTTTTCAAAGCAGAATGGAAAGTTTATCAATTTGTCTATATAATCTGTTAACATTTTTGGTTGGGAGAACTTAAGACCCGGCAGCCCTTACAGGTTCCTTGTCTGACACTTCTTTTAAATTAAAAACCCATAGGGTCAAAAAGTTTGCCTACTCCTGCCTTAGTCCCTTCTCACATAACCTTATTCTTCCTTTTTCCCAAAATCATATTTTAAAATGGAAGACTTGGAAGACTTGGAAGACTTCTTCCATGTGTATTGCCAATTACTGGAAACAAGTTTTTGCATATATTTTCTATAACTAATACTGGGGTAAAGAGGTCTCTTATTCTACAGCAAGCAATGTTTTATGAAGCTTGGGTAACAAACATTGATTTCAGTATGGAAGAACAGAATTGTCCTCATCCAGGTAAGTAGATACAAATCTTTTTGTATATATCTCCCACAGGGTGAAAGGAGTATGTTCATTCAATGTGTTTCACTAATTAAGGCTTCCTTTAGGGAGTAATTGTTATGAATAGACACTCAGACAGAGCCTCATGCAACATAAAGTGCTTTCAGAATATGCAGCTATAAATCAGAATCTAAAGTACTGGGTCTGGGCATTTAGTGCAATGAAATTCCACCTGCATCCAGTCCTGGAACTGCCTAGGAGCTATCAACCCAATAGGTCACCACCAGGAATGAGAATGAAGTCCAATATATACAGTAGTCCCATTATACAGCTCTATGACACAATCTATCATAAGGCAATGAGCAAGAGAAATACTATCCATGGAAGGGCTCTAAAGCATGCTTACTCACGAGTGAACATCACTTTTTTAGTAAGCTGATGTTACCCCATATATAAAGAGATACCCAGGGTGTGGAGAAAACACCACCCCTGAGCGGAAATACCCTCTGGTGTTAGCAGAGGCTAGGGGACTTTAACGATTTCAATGTAAATCAGTATGACATAATAATAACAGAAGACATAATCGTAATAAAAAATATATATAGATTGTTTATTGTCCATAAAAACAGAAGTATTCCAATTGAGGCACAGGGGTGACTTGACGCTTATCTACCATCACCAGTCCTACCGTCTTTGTGGCCAGGTTGTCGAGGATAATAACTGGTGACCCAGTAGGCCTCACATCAATATTTATTGCCGTGCCTCAATTGGAATACTTCTGTTTTTATGGACAATAAACAATCTATATATATTTTTTATTACGATTATGTCTTCTGTTATTATTATGTCATACTGATTTACATGGAAACCGTTAAAGTCCCCTAGCCTCTGCTAACACCAGAGGGTATTTCCGCTCAGGGGTGGTGTTTTCTCCACACCCTGGGTATCTCTTTATATTTGATTATGGGATGTTGGTTTCTTATACTGTGCTGGAAGCACATTTATTTCAGATGTTACCCCATATGTAGGGTGGTCTGCATCAGCTTCCTGCATGGTAGATTCTGCTGCAGATGGACCTCCATGTTCTTGATTAAACCTCCTATTAGCTGTCTCCATCCACAGTACAACACAGTTTGAACCCTCAGATCTCATACCTCAGTAGTCAAACAGTGCTTTTCTCTGGTACCCGACACCAGAGGTCTTGCACTCCTATGATGACTCGATCACGGGAGACTGCTGGAGGTGCCGGTCGGACAGGGGCACTCTGGCCCATGTCCTCTGGTACTGTCCCCTTATCCGGCCTTTTTGGGAGGCCATTCACGAGTTCCACATTCCAGTTCCAAATCCGATTCGCCCCAGAGGTATACCTCCTCCATTACGCCCCCGACTCTGATGGGACTCCCTACAAATCCTTAGTGCGCCACATGGTCAACGCGGCATGGGCGATAGTTCCCAGGCGTTGGAAACAATCAACTGCCCCCTCAGTAGCAGAGTGGAAGGCACAAGTTTCTTACGTCTGTCAGATGGAGGAGTGCCTTCACACCAAGGCCGACACGCTTAAGCGCTTTACCAAAACGTGGAGCCTTCGGCTCCTGAAATGTATGGAAATCGGCTGACTGACTTTTCTGCACCGCAACAGGGGGTCCTGTCGGTTTTAAGGTTTAATAGCTATGTTTCTGAGATTCTGTGTTTCTGGGCCTGTAGGGATATGGGTCCATGCTTCTGATTCTGTTACCCGGGTAGCTCTGTCTTTTGTGACCTGTCTTTTTTTTTTATATATTGTGTGTTATGTGGCACCCGACCTGTTGTGGGTCGTATTGTCTATTTTTGTAGTCTGTAATTTTCCTAAATAAAAAATTTTATTGAAAAAAAAAAACAGTGCTTTTCTCTTGTCAGATTTTACCCTTTCATATGCCTACTCTGACCTTTAACCCCCTGATCTCCAACACACTTAGTCCAAACTTTTTTTGATTAGTAATTTACATTCCCAATTTGACACCCCATAGTTATTAATGTTTCACTGCAGTTATACAAGTGACATAAATGATACACATTAAACAATAAAAACTTTAAAACATTAGTATATACATGATAAAGTGAAGTTGTTCGTACACACTAATCAACACTTGCTGTAAAATTTTGGACAATTATGAAGTAACCAGTTATGGAGGAGTGGAGGGGGGTTTTGAAAGTGTCTTCATGGAGGAGTGGAGGGGGGCTCTGAAAGTCTCTCCACTCAAAGGCTAATATATAGATTCATGTTTTTCTGATTTAGGTTGCGATTGGACAATTTGGGTTATTGGTAGCATGTTGGGAGATCAGTCTCTATAATTTAAAAATAATATATTGGATTGGTTATAATGGAAACAGTATTTTTGCTGAATATTTTATGTATTAGTATCTTTTGTAATTATTTGAGGAAACATATTAAAACTGTGGCCTAAATAATTCCAATGTCTAAAAGAGATGTTATTTATTTAAAGTATTGATATAAAAGTTTTTTGGGGGGGGGGGGCCTGGGCATAACACCTTTTCCTACACAGCAGCCCTCCTTGAGTTACGGTACATATTTTGTCCAACTGGCAGAACTGCTTTAATTAATGAAGAAGCTACACCATTTCATAACCGGAGAAGGGGTAATACCAACATTTCTGAAAAGTTATGGCAAAATTACTTACCAAGAGGACTCCTAACTCCCTCAAGTAGCACAGCTTCAGCACTGCAGCTTCTTAATATGCCATAGCTAGGGAAATGTTCAGGCCTTCTGGGTCAGATGAACTTAGGCTGGGAGGGCTGCAATGCCTAAAGGGAACCCTAATCAGTGTTATGGCAGTGTTACTAATTAGGCATAAGATTTATGGAGGCCCGGGACTGCCAGACCTTTGCAGATATTATGAGGCAGTGGTTCTCAATATGGCTTTTAATTGGACATACAGAGGTAAACGAAAATAATGGGTTCCCTTAGAAGAATCACTGGCTGGTGGTAGGCATTAGGGTCATTACTTTGGACAACCACACCTCACACTCCTACAAACTCTCCTATACCAGATGTGACATTGAAGATGGGATTTCATTTGGAAAAGCAATGTTTCAACTTCCCACACCTATTGAGTGCTGTCAAAAAACTAATACCCAAATACTGAAAAACGCCAAGTATCCCCACCATACCAGAATGAATACTTCAGTTGACAGGATTAATTTAATAGAGGAACTCACCATTATACAGAGAGCAGGTTATAAAGAATATTTTTTTTTATCTGAGCCACATGGATACATTTTAGAAACTCTGCCAGGTGTACAAATATCCTAGACCAATCTGATTAAGATCACCAAACTTTTTTTCTGTAATGAAACTATCAACATCCTCAGAAAAAAAGGAGAGGTGGGAAGAATCCCTATCCTCATAGCACCCTGGGTCGCTATGTCAAGGGTCCTATGCTGGTTGACATAGCGACCCAGGGTGCTATGAGGATAGGGATGGTTCCCACCTCTCCTTTTTTCTAATTTACTTTTGGGATGTTGGCATAGCTAACTGACGACACGGTAGCCACCCTCATTTTTGGCTATCAACATCCTCAGATCCCACACCCCCTTGCCCTATCCTGTATTCATTTTCTGTCTGTGTATTGTTATAAGAAGATACCTGATTCAAGTTTGTTTTGATTATTTTGGATTTAAAAGTAAATGTTTCATACAAGTTCTGCTGATAAGTCCACCTTGTGCCAACTGACATAATGTCCTATACTAAATATAAGAGTGAATACACTTACTTTTCCCATGTGGATTCAGTAGGCATAAACATCTATTTGTAAAAGAACATGTTATTTCATTTTAACACTACTCTTAAATTGTTATTCCATCAAAAGCAGAAACTGTTGATTTGCACTCATTTGTAGATTACATACCTTATGTAAGTGAAAATTTGCAAATAGTTTGGACACTCCTGACCTGCATAGACCCAACTACCCTTGTGCACTGATGCTCCTCACTCCTTTCCAGTAACATATGAAAAGAACAAAGCTAGCTTGGGAGGATTATAACTGAAGGGGTTAATGGTCTCCATTTTGTATCCTTCCCTCCATTTTGTCTTCAGTATTTGGTATAAGGTCAGGTTTTAATTGTGTACGCAGTGAATTATTTTTATGTTTTAGCTTTGAGCAAAATCAGCATATTTGTAGCCTTTAAGGTCACAGCGTTCTGATAAGCTGTAACTCCCTTTACCAACTTCTATTTCTTGTAACGACTAAATAACCTTGAGGCAGAAGAACATTTCAAGCTGTTTGTAGATAATGCACCTGCGTAGTTGAAGTCCTCTTCCCACTCCCTAATTTTTGTGTTATTATGTGTGATTTTGGAATAAACGTTAGTCTACTGTATTGTTTTCCAAGCTACCCTGTGCTCCTGGACTGCCTGTCATGATTCTGTCCTGTTACAGTATGTGGATGATTTGTTAGTCTGTTGTAATACTCGTGAGGCCTGCTAGGAAGACTGTTAGTTTATTGAAATGGTTATATGACAGTGGACACAAGTACAGGGCATACCTGCGTGTCTCAGGAGTCTAACAGTATGTGCTGTGGGTGTAGAAATGGCACAGAAGCTGGTGAGAGAGTAAAGAGAGGTTCCTCATAATGTTAGAGCAATTTCTAACATTACACACTGAATTCAGGATAATAGTTGTAGATTGAGTTGTAGAAACAAGCACACATGTCTCTAATTTTGTAGAAGGAAATGCAAAGGTATACTTTTGCTACGGGGTGATACAAAACCTTCCTTTGTTTGTAGTTGAAGTCATATTCCCCCTCCCTTATTTTTGTGTTATAATGTGTGATTTTGATATAAACGTTACACAGTTCTTTGAGACACTGTGTGTGCGTGTCATTTTGTCAGAGAGCTGTCTCCAGATGCATCTGATGGGACAAGGTGGACCAGTGACCAACATAGGAGAATATAAGAGGCACGTTGGCAGCTATGGCTCCACTTACATTACATATAAGCTAAACCTGTTTTATTAGTAATGTTAACTGTAAAGTAAAAAATCTGTTGAGATAATAGATATCATGTCAGCTTGAAGACATATGTTTGGAACTTTCAATTTGTTTCAACTTTCAATTTAAGTTTATTATCCTAATAACACAATGATATGCGTCTTTGCAACTTTTAAGACAAAACTTGATTTGAAAAAAAAATCCTACCTGAGAGGGTTGTCTGAGTCTGCATTTGCAGTTGTATCTTTACCAGGTCAACAGGTCCACCAATGCCAACAGAAACCAATCCTACTAGCATGCTGGCAATAGTCAAGTCTATGAGGTCTGAGGAGCGTTTTCTGTCTGTATGTCGATGCTGACTAATAAATCGCTGTGCATTGCTAAAAACACCAAACACAACAGAATTGTAAATTGCTATGCTGGCCAGCGGGAATGACATTCCTTTAAAGAAGCCAGCAACCTGGGAGAAAAATAATATTAAAATGTTTTACTTGATTGTGTTTAAAAGCAGAGAATGTAAGACATGAATGAATCCAATAAATACAAATACAGCATGTGCTATGTCTGCCTATAACTAGTTTTGGGGGGTTGCCTTATATTTTTCAGGGTTCATTCCCTGCTCTCTGCAGGTAGAAAAATAAACTGGTTGATCCTGCTAGGTCTATGTAACATCTTCTGCATAAAACTGTAATCTAAGTTGTATATTAAATGTAGATAAGGGACCTAGGATAACAAAGCCCCTCCCTTTTCATCCTTAGATACAGTAAAGGGAGTTAGCGCTGCCACCATAGGGCAGAGGGTGCATTGTTGCTAGGGCAGAAAAACTACTGCACGTACCACATTAACCTCCAAGAGTTGAACCTTAGTTGTACCTCAGGGTAAGTTGCTTTACAAACAATACACACCCCAAGCTATACCTCTGGGTATCTTACCTGTCTGGAGAGAGCTTGTGGCATCTCTCCGTGTCAGCGTCTCCATCAATCCTGCTGGGTACTTTCTCTTCAATAAAGCCGAAGAGGTGGGGGGAGGCCACACCATTGATGCCCAGAGGGTTAAAAAAATTTCAGGGGTCAGATCGGGGGTGGGCAAAGTTTTTGACTTTTGAGCCACAATGGGTTCTTAAATATGATGAGTGGTCCATACCAAGAACAGATGGATGAATTGAAGAATTCAGTAAGGGCTAATTTTCACAGTCAGTAAGAAACACCTTGTTTCCATTAACCAATAAACTGATTTTCAACATGGTGGTGGTTGCCCATTAGGGTAACATGGAGGAGAATGCCAGTATTTGACAGCTTACCAAGTACACACAGCAGTGGGGCCAGCAACGACATATAACACAGCGCTGTACATTAGGAGTGGAGGGGGAGGTTAGGGGTAAATTTATGTTCCAGATTGGATATGTAAGTATAACAGGGGGTGTGGAGTAATTTAAAGGCAAGGCACCGAATTTTGAATTTAATTTACTAGACAATTGGAAGATAGGGAGCGATCAGAGGAGAAAACAAGTCTAGCAGTATTATTCATGATGGACTGAAGAGGCTGACCATAGAGGATGAATTTGCAGTAGTCAAGGTAAAAAAATTATAAGAGTGTGTACCAGGACAATGGCGGGGGTTGTTAAAAAGTCAAAAGTGACACCAAGGCAGCATGCTTGTGGAATAGGTGAGATGTTGCCTAGAGGAGGCCTGTCCTCCCCCTGGCAACATTCCCATGTCTCAAGTCATTATTGCAAGGAATGCAGGGGGAGCCAGAGTGTGAGGTATGGCCCTCTGACCATAGTTTCTCCATGTCTGATTTAGATACAATTTTTTGCAAAAGCTTTCTAATCGTTTTTTTCATTTCACCTTGAACAACCCATGAGCTAAGCCTAATTTTATCCTTATTGACTAGTATTAACTAATTTGTGGTTTGGGACCACCTCGGAGGAAGCTCTAATAAGAAAGGAGACTATAAGATTGCTTGGTAATGGTAGACAACAGAAGTTATGGAGAACATTTAAAAATGTTCTCATATGTGATTCAAGAGACCCTACAGTCAAGAATTGCTATGCGGTCCAAACATTGTATTGTAGGATGTTAAAGAGGTAAAGAGAACCTAAATTTGCACAAACTTTGCAAGCTTGGCATGCTTCACTTGCCAATTTTTCCTTTGATGATTATTATTTAGGAAATAATAGAACTTATTTAAAATGAAAGTAGTAGAAAATGTCAACATACTCACATTTTCATTCTTATAAATTCTAATAATACAGTTAAAGGTATTGCCATATCCTTGTCCAGCTTGTAAGCGAGCCTGAAACAACAGGTTAGAAAAGAATGGTACTTTCTGTTTGCTTTTTAGGTTTAGCATCAGTAGTGTCTCTGGGAAAAAAATATTTGCCAACAGATTGGCATCAGTATATTACATTTACAATTTGAAAAAAATATATATATATTCAGTAAATATTATATCATACCAGTTTTTTTTATTTTCAGCTCAAGCAGAAGATCCACCACATTACTTCCAGATGCTAAAATTACCAAGAATCATTGCATATATAATATACAAAATATACAATATACAAAAAACAAACTTGTACTTTAGAATAGTGTAAATTTTATATGTAAATATTAAAGCACATGTCCCTCATCCCCCCTCCTCTCCAACAATGCTGTGGTTGTAATCGCAATGACAGTCAGGAGATATGAAGCTGTCACGTCTATGTGGATTTTCATTCTCTACCATTGAAAACCATGATATCTGTAAACCCTGGCGGCCATATGCATTGCTGCAAATACCCCTGGAAAACTGGAAGCTACACAGAGCAGGTAAGTATATTGTTTTAGGGTTTTGTATTGACTTTGAGCCATCGGGACAGGTCAGATGTAAGAAAACAAATAGTATTATTATAAAATGAATATACTCTTTGGTGGATTAAGGCCTTATCTCCAGTACTCCAATATTACTAACATCTACTCAATTTACACATAGTAACCCTAAGGGGATATTTCCTACTACGATCTAAACTTCTTTAGGGGATTTGAGATTGTCTAACAGCCTAACTCAATAGAAAAGCAAAATTCTAAAGCCTTATTAAAGGTAACCTTCTGCCAAAACATTATAAAAAAGGAAATGTTTGACCTAAAGGCTACCATACACAGGTCGATTTTTTACTAGATGTTTAATCGATCGATCACCATTCACGTCATGTCAATCGATCTGCGATCAATCGAGTTCTGCCCACCCTGAACTACTAAATCAACTAAAAATCGGATCGGACATTGAACCATGTCATTTTTTATTGGTCGATCGTTGAAGTACGTTGGTGGACCCATAGCTCCCTAAGCAGCAGCCTTTCCGATTGATGGATTTGTGGAACCGGCCATTTTGGAGATCGGTTCATGTCCAAACCTACCACAAATCGGATTTCCAAGGTGGTGTTTCATCGATTCAAAAACAATCAATCGCAGATTCAACGGTCGCTGGAAATTTGGGAATCGATTGAAGACAAATTGACATGTGTATAGCTACCTTAACACTTCTAGGACTGCCTGAAACATTTCCCAGATGACAAAAATGTGCTTCTGTTGGAGAACTTCCTCTTGATTTTCCTAGTGGTGATATGACACTCTACTGTCTCTTTAAAGCCAAAATGAACATTCACTGGTGCTGCACGTACTGCAAGGGTTGCATTCTATAGATTAGAACATTCTGTCAGTGGATATATTTCCCTGCCCTGTAGTTGTTTTAGAAAGAAAACGTGAAATACTATTGACCTAATTTTTAAGCAGCTATACATTGAAAGTTTAAATTGCAATTTACTCAGAAAAAGCTAAGCGTAGACCTAAGGAGCTAAGGCCTGCATCCTTCTTTGGTACTGTACATCCTTTGGTACAACACTGGTCATGCTTTAAAACATTTAAATATTCTAATTCAAGATTGTGTCTGTGGGCCGGTAATGATAACCATGGTAACAACTATGGAGTTGGCTTATACATTAATACAATTACAGGCTCCACTGTTCTTGGCTGGCTTGTTACATGACTCTAGATTGGGTCTGTGGAAGGGTTATGCCAGAACACTGTTCAAACATTTCCATGCATAGTCTCCACTTGCTAGAATAGGAAGCCAAAGATATTCCACTAGACATTACCACCAATCCTCAGATCATGTTTTAATGAATTTTTTTGCTGATGCCTTTCAACTGTTATACTCTGTTTTACATCATCTATTGGTCAAAGCAAAAACTAAAGCTGGGTATAGATATATCGTTTACCTACCAATTTTGCTGCAGATGGACTGTGACTTTTAGTTAAATTTCAGGACGATTCTGTGCCCGATTCGAGGTGGGTGTGTTAGATTTGTGGCCACAAATCGAGACGTCTATGCCCAGCCTGAGAGATGAAGAACTATAGCCTAGACTATATGGATTAAGGTACTCCATCCCTATAGTTGGCCTAATCTCTCAAGGAAAAACTAAAAATAGACTTAATTTTAAAAAATGCTAAAAAACCCAGTGCAAACCATGTGGTTGTTTAGTTAGTAAAGTGAATGTTTAGTGTTGTCTAATAGCTTTAGACATGTTCTAAGCTTGAAGGCTTTTTTTTAAAAGCAACATTATGCAGTGCAGGAAAAAACAGTACTGTCCCTTGAAAACACAAATGTGTCAAAATGCATAAAAAGAATGCATCAAAGAAGCATTTAGGATAGGCTTAATGCATTCTTAAAGTGAATGTAAATGCAAAATCTAAAATATATATATATGTTAAATTGAAGTTTGACTTTCCTCTAAGCTGGTTAGATGGTGGCCTGGCGCTCCACAATCCTAAAAAATATACTTACCTGCTGTTCCCTGGAATCATAGAGATTCCATCTTTATATGCCAGGCTTCCGGGGGTTAAAACAGTTAACAATATCGCGAGTGGCCACTGGGGTGTTAATAATGGTTTTCTATGGGAAAATATGCCTAATCAGATTTAATGCAGAGCTGAGATTAGCGCTGACTTCTGGGTGCGCTACGGTGCAAGCCAGGGAGAGAAAAGCGATTTTTTTAAATTACTCCTTACAGGTTAGGTTTTTTTATGCATATCTCCCTATTATCACCACTTCTAGTGCGATTCATGTAATATTGAATTTCTGGTGGTAGGTAAGCTTTATGTTATAATAGTTTTTATTGAATTTTAGATTTTCAAGGTTAGGGTTACAGAAGGCAAACAACAGTCATGTGTCATTCACATAGGTCTGCTTTAATAGAAGTACCAGGATTTGTTCTAATGCACTAGTGCAGGGCAACGCAATAAAACCTAAAGGCAGACACTAAAGCTCGAGTGAGTACTGTACTATTGATTATCATTATTATGGAAATTTTTAAGGGTCAAAACATCCATTCTTCATGGGAGTTTAATGCTAGTGGAGACTTAGCCTAAGGTATGGAAAATATACAAAGCTATGTTTATTTAAAATATTCCATATTGTGCTAGCAAATCAAAGTCTTTTCAATTTCTCTTTTAGTAAAAAAAAAACGCAGACCCAAAAAGAGTATAAACTGTTCTCAGATTTTCATTTTGCTAAGTATGTGTAAACGAACAAATGTTGTTAACCTTTGTTTTTGCTCTGGTTCGGAGCTTATAATAATCCTATATGAGGTGTGACAGTACAGTATTGTGCAGGTAAGGTGTGGCTGTGATCTGAAGCAGCTGAAGACTCTGAGCCTTGTGTGAGTTTTTGTCAAACAAAATACAATATTGGCTTTTACACTTAGTTCCTTATGTAAAAAGATATTATAATAGCATAAACATAACATGATTAACAGCTAAGGAATGTAGTCTGTGTAGTATTGTATAAGATACAAGAAAAACCTCATATTATAATATAATGAAATATCAAATACCTTAACAGTGTCCAAAGGATGTCCAACAATGACGCTAGCTGTTCCTACATAGATAAAATAACAGCTTTAAATGATTATTATATTTGTCAAAAGGATCTGGTATCTGCTGAATAATGCTGTAACTTTGTGAAGTTTAAGAGGTGATCATTGCCAGAAGTAGTAGAAAGACAGAGATTTTCTTACCTCCAAGATACCCAGCTACAAAATCATCTACCTGGAACCTGCCCATAATAGAAATGGGTTCCACTGTGTTCTTCTGCCTTGTAATGCAGTACTTCAACACACAAGTACATAGCCTGTCAATGTGTATTTGCTTTCTTCCAGTCCAAAGGTTTTAAATGTACAAAACAAATGTGTTCTCCTGGCAGATGCAGCAGTATTCTGTGTCGTCTGAGTTTTCCCAACCAATGCCAGTACTGTTCAGGATTTAATGTTTTCAAATTACAATAGTCTGCTGGATTTGAGTCTGCAGATTCTGCACTGAAGGAAGAAAACTGTCCAATTGGCATTGCCGTACATACATCATGTGTTTTGCAGATGGAAAGTTATGGATTAAATTAATAAAGGACATTTTAATACATTTTTTCAATGTCCATAAATGAAGTGCTAAAGAAAACTTATATGTCACATTAGAGATGAATATTTAAAATGAACCTTTATCTATAAAATTACAAATATTATCAACACAAATGTTTTTCTATGGTTGAATGTGAGCTCTGGGTAAAACTTTATTAAGCCTAGCTGTGGGTCTACACTGTAAAGACTAAATATTTGTTAAAGCGGTCCTGCCACCTCGCGGGGCATTGTACATTATCTGCAGCAGTACTGCCGATAATTAGGGCAATCACTGCGCGGAAATATAAAAAAACATTTCTGACAGCAGAAGGGATGATTTTCTGCGATCGCCCCTCCCACTGTGTGATGGCGCACAGTGTTTTGTAAATACTCACCGCAAGGGCACTTGGGATGCATGTGTCAAAAGTGGCAACTCCTATGGGATATGGATGGCAGCGACTTGTGTGCGGCATGTAATGCATTGAAAGCAATGTAAAATGACAGCTCCATCGTCAAAATGAAGTATTCCTGAAGGTCGGAACCAGCTTATCCAGTACTAAACATGCTGGCACTAGGAATGAGGAAGTGAATAAGGTTTGTACTTTTGTTGTGTAGCAGTTTTCCCTGATGTAAACCTCTGAAAGATGAGTATTATGTCAATGTATTGTATGTGTATTTTTATTTGAGTATAGAATGGTGTTTAGGTCATGAATTCATTTCCTAAATCTTTACTTTCTCTGCAGCTCCTCCTCTTGTACAGTAGATAGTTCTAGAGAGCTTTCTAAAGATATTTTACTTGCCTAAATCTTCTCTTCCAATGTCGCCTCTGCTTACTCTTTAGTATGTGGGCAAGTCCTTTGCTTTTTCCTCCTATAATTCATAACTATAAGCTTTGCATTGTGAAGAACTGATGCCAAAACCTAAAACCATTCCACACAAAAGCCCAGTTAAGAAGAGATGTTGCAGTCGTCTATGCTAAATATCTGATGTGTATACACCTGTTAGGAGAAGTAGTTCAGTGATCACTTATAATGGCCATACTGAAGCCAGTATTCTTCTATGGGGAGGAAGCAACAGGATGCCACTCACATGTCCTCCACCACCCCACTCTCCATAAAACCTTCTCTGGTTACTGGGAACAATCAAGAATGATTTGGTCCATGACCAAATTTGAAACTGTGTACATAGCTTTAGACAATCACAGGAAGCCTTCAATTGCCTAGCATCACTTTTTCTTTCTGAAGACATTGTGCCCCAGTGGAGGCAGCTTCTTCCAACATAGAGATGGTCAGGTAGAGACGTAATGACCCTCCCAATGGAGATATGCTTTCATAATTGAAAATCTAATTTGCCTTACTGCAGATAATTTAAGTCTGTATTGCTGGCACACAAGAAATGGCAACTCCTGGAGCTCAAGGGAACAGCAAGTACGGTAAGTACTTTTTAAAGGATCATGGACTGTTTCTCCATCAACATGGCTGTTCATAGGTTAGTTAAAGTTTAAATTAATTCATACATCTGCTTTAAATGTTGTTAGTATGTCCCCTGGGCATGAATAAGCAATTTCTTTGGTTTATACTGGTTTAACCCAAAGTACAGCTTTCAGTCTGGTATAACTTCTACAAATTTTTGGACTTACAAAGCTTCCAAGCATATTGTATCTTTCCAACCCACCAACAGTGCATGAAATATGATAATGACATCTTCTCAGCGCAGATTCCACCTTGCAGTGGGGTTAGTCCTGTACCACATTATTTAAATAATTAATTTACTTACCTCCTCCATGATTGCCTCAGCAAATTTCTCAAATTGGTTTATCATTGACAGATCAACATAAAACTGGATTAAGGGACAAGTGTTTTGTGATTTGTATGTTATTTATTAACAAAATTTAACTTTTGCTCTGAACTTGGTGTTCTTGCTGAGATTTATAATAAATTAAATATCATTTCTAATATGCCAATCCGTATTGTAATTGTGTCGATTAGGAATGTAGTTCACTTGCTCCATGCCACATTGTGCAGAAGTTAAGACGCTTTTGTTTTTATTACTATGTTTACTATTTGTGACAGTTAAAATATGTTCAGTTGGTTTCTTTGCCTATCATATTGTATTACTGTTGCCAGTTTATATATCTTCTTCAGCATAAAATGAATACACTTGTTGGTATTGTTATACAGTGCATCTGGAAAGTATTCACAGCACATCACTTTTTCCACATTTTGTTATGTTACAGTCTTACCCAAAAATAGATTAAATGCATTTTTTCCTCAGAATTCTTCCCCCAAAACCCCATAATGACAACAATGAAACAGTTTACTTGAGGTTTTGGCTAACATTAAAAATGAACAAAATTGAGGAACCACATGTACTTAAGTATTCACAGCCTTTGCCATGAATTTTAAAATTTACCTCAGGAGCATCATATTTCACCTAATCATCTTTGAGACGTTTCTGCAACTTAATTGTATCCAACTGTGGTAGATTCAGTTGATTGGACATGATTTGGAAAGTCACACACCTGTCTATAGGTCCCACAGTCAACAGTTTATATCAGAGCACAAACTAGGCATTAAGGATTGTCTTGAGGCACAATTCTGGGGAAGGTTACAGAAAGATTTCTGCTTCTTTAAAGGTCCCAATGAGCGCAATGGCCTCCATCATCTGTAAGAAGTTCAAAACCACCAGGACTCTTCCTAGAGCTGGCCAGCCATCTAAACTGAATGATCGGAGAAGAACCTTAGGCTTTGTTTCCATTGCGTTGAGACCCCTCCGCTAAGCGTACACGCTTAGCGGGAGGTTCCAACGTAACAGATAGACTTACCTGCTTGGCGGAGACTCTGTCTTCATTGCGCCGAGCCGATCCGCCGGTGTAAGGCTGAACGTAGTCGAGTACGTTCAGCCTTTACACTGGTGGATGTGTAAACAGACCATCCACCGGCAGGCAATGTCTGTGAGATACGTCAGGACCCCTGCTAAGCGCATACGCTTAGCGTAGGGGTCCCGACGTATAATGGAAACAAGCCCTTAGTCAGGAAGGTGATCAAGAACCCGATGGTCACTCTGTCAGAGCTCCAAAGGTCCTCTGTGGTAAGATAAGAACCTTCCAGAAGGACAACCATCTCTTCAGCAATCATCCAATCGTGCCTGCATGGTAGAGTGGCCAGAAGGCCAATTCTTAGCAGCAGCCGGCCTGAAGTTTATCAGACCCTGAAAAAACAAAATGCTGACAATGAGACAAGGATTGAACTCTTTGGTGGGAATGCCAGGCATCACATTTGGTGGTAACCAGGCACCGCTCATCACCGGGCCAATATCATTTGAACAGTGAAGCATGGTGGTGGCAGCATCATGCTGTGGGGATGTTTTTAGCGGCAGGAACTGGGAGACCAGTCTTGGGTGACTGTTAATCTTTCAGCAGGACAAGCACACAGCTAAGTGGTTACAGGACAACTCTGTGAATGTCTTTGAGTCACCCAGCTAGAACCCAGACTTGAATCTGATTAACTATCTTTAAAGAGGTCCTAAAATGGCTCTGCATTGATACTTTCCATCCAACCTGATGGAGCTTGACAGGTGCTGCAAAGAGGAATGGGCAAAACTGGCCAAGGATAGGTGTGCCAAGCTGCATCATATATTCAATGATGCATATATTCAAATATACTTTCAAATATACTTTAGGCCGTAATTGCTGCCAAAGGTGCATCGACAAGGTATTGAGGGAGGGCTATGAATATTTATGTACCTGTGATTTCTCAGTTAACTTTTTTAATGTTGTCATTATGGGGCATAGTGTGTAGAAAAAAATGTGTTTAATCCATTTTGGAAAAAGACTGTAGCATAACAAAATATGGAAAAGTGATGGCTGTAAAAAATTTCTGGATGCACTGTATGAGCCAGATGTGCTGCAAAATTGTTAATATTCATGTGTGACATCTGTTAATGATAGATGTTATTATTTCATGTTTTTTTGCCAAACATACTCAATAAAGGTTTTTTTTTCATTAAAAAAAAGAATGTAGTCCACAGTTATCATGTACATCTCATATTCTATTGCAGGCATCAGTGATCCCTTTATAAATAATAATCATTAAAAATAATCACCCACTGGGCATAAAAGAAAAAAAAATACTACAAACTAATTGGTAGAAAAAAATGATTACTGTCTGTGTTAGTGTTGGGACAGCTACCTTCACTTTCTGTTCAGTAAATATTGTAAAAAATGAAAATAAAGCAGATGATGTTGTCAACCAAGGATACAGCCAATGCATTATGCCTGATTAGAGGCTTCCTCTAATCAGGCATAAAGCAGATTTACAGCAGTTGATGTTTGGAGTATATAGGTTACATCACATGTGCATTGAAACAGAATAGAAAAAATCCGATGTGTGCAATAGGGATAATGCCTGGGCTATGGTCATGGATTGACCCAAGTGAAAGCACCTTGTATTGAGGGTTGGATGGTCCCACCACCTGCAACTGGGGAGAAGCCAACCAGTCCTTGGTGGCTATAGATCTGGAGTACCTCTGGTCTTCTACAAGCATCTCACCATAGTGGGAGTCCAATGAGTCATTTGACAAGAAATAACCTAAACTGGAATATGGTGAATGACCAATACTGTATGTGTTTATTGTTTGTGTTATTTTATATAACGGAATAGTATACTATAGACTGGTACTATATTCCACCAGAATTTACTACACATATGTGGTTTGTTCTAAAGTGAGCATGATGACAAGACAAGAAACCCATTGTAGTGAAAGAGGCCACATAAGCAGCAAGCAGAAAATAAATGGAGCTGCAAGACAAATACTGTTTTATTTCTTTAATATAGATAAAATTTTTAATGATGTAAGAATTTGTAGCCTCGCCCTTTCCAAGAAAACAAAACTGGCAGAACATTTTCTAGCAAATTAGTTCAATGTGTGTTCTGAAACATAGAGGATAGGGAGGGGGTGAAATACAATACAGTTACAACCGCAAGTAATAGAATATAATAACCATGCTATAAAGTTAATAATACTAAAATATGAAAACACCAATTCAATCTTATGAGAGAAAAAGTACATGGATAACACATTTTAGAGTTACAATTCCTGAATAGCATATGAAGCTGACACTTTCTGACTCTATAGGGTCTTCTCTTTTTTTTATTTTTGGGCAAACTTCAAATATTTCCTGGGCCTAGGGGGTGAAGTTCCACATTGAAACACTATATGTAAACACTCTGAATTGAATGTAAGGGTGATGTTATATTGCTACAATAGCACAGATGGAGCCGGAGTGGTAAGCACTTGGTTTTGGTCAATGTTTCCCAGACTTCTCATCAACAGTCCCATCAACAGCTTGTTATATTTACACTTAGGCTATGTCTCCACGGCGCTATCGGCTCCAAGGAATGCGCTTAGCGCAGAAGGTGTCAGCTGACCTGATTCATATTAGCTGCCTACAACATGCTATTCCCATGAACAGCTGGTGCTGTAGGTGGGTAATGTGGATCGGATCAGTCGGCACCCCCTGCGCTAAGCGCATATCATTCCAATGGCGCATGCCATTTCATTTCTACTCAAGGTGAAGAATTTGCTCACAGTGTGCGGAATTTGCTTATAGTGTGTGCCATTTGCCCTCAGTGTGTGGAATTTGCTCTCAGTGTGTGTCACTTATACACCATGTGAAGAATTTGCTCGCAAAGTGTGCCATTTACCTTCAGTGTGCCCCAAACACACTAAACACCCTAAAAACACCAAACACCCAACACCCTAAAAATCTTCATCTAAAGTTATACCAGCAAGAATGATTGATTTAAATCAAAACTATGATTTAAATAAAGCCTAGTGATTTAAATCAGTTCAATTAAAATCAAATCCACCCTGGTAAAATGTATCAGCTAAACCATAGGATTCTTATTGAATGAAGATGGGAAGAGTAGAATGTATTTATCACCTAAATCCCAGGTGCCCAACCTGCGGCCCGGGGGCTGCATGCAGCCCTTTGGGTGTTCTTTGGCCCCTGTAACCTAACTATTAATGCATCGGAACTCACCTGTCTGCTGAATCGAAGGTTATATAATCAATGGCTTTGAAGCACATAACCTTTAATGACATACATGACACAATTGTGCATGTGCATTACCATACTATACAGGGAGTGCAGAATTATTAGGCAAGTGGTATTTTTGAGGAATAATTTTAT
>CM070034.1:101069351-101085364 GCA_036250615.1 Ptychadena robeensis
AAGAGGATGATGTGGTCAAAATACTCATTTGCCTAATAATTCTGCACTCCCTGTAGTGTTCCCTAATGCTTGAAGTATAATTTAAAACAAATTGTGTTATTTAAAAAATGAAAAATAATGTCTTCTAGCTAGGCCTGCTGTAATTTTTCATTAAAAAACTTGTGGCCCTCCAGATCAACTCAGTTGCCCACCACTGACCTAAACCATAGGATCAGCCTGGGATAATACTGCTCCTCAATAGATACAACAAGTAAAGTGAGCATCTTCCCTGGATTGAAATCAAGCACATATTGAAGCCACAACAGCTAACTTTAAGTAAACTATAATATATAGATTTTTTGGGGGGGTGGGGCTCATTCTCACTATATGCTTTTTGAAGGGCATGCATCGTTTTAGGATATGTGTTAATGCATGCATTTTGTACAATCCATATCTGTGTTTGCCTTTGCATTTTTATAAGCTATGTTATGACTGCAGCGCATCAAAAATGCATGTTATAAAACCGCACAGGCTAATACTGCATTTTTAAAAACACAACACATGCAGTGTGAATGGTAACAATGATTTTTGTACGAGAAAGTGCCACTCTGTTAAAACCTTACAAAATCCTTATCTTACAAAAATGTGACCCAACACATATAGTGTGTGTGGGCACTCTAGCCATGCTTCACTTGCAGTTCTTCTCACTGCCGTAATGCTACTGCAGCAGCTAGCCCCATCCGTAGCCAAGGGGAAAATTCAATTTGCAGTGCTCTGAGCTTCTGTCTCCCGTACAATTGCATGTGAGATGTTTGCACTGCTCCTGCGTTTTCGGTACTGGTTTCCTACACTGCAATGCAGCTTGTGTTAACGAGCCCTGAAAGGGCCCTTCTGCTTTCTAAAATATGTTGAACATGATTAATTACCAATTAGATCAAAGTTTAAGGATTATTTTCATAAAATGAGCAATAGTAAAAAAATAAGCTAACAGGAAATATTTTCTCAAACTTTCTGTTCTGGTTAGCAAACCCAAGTAGGAATTAGTGTTGATTGTAAATATTCTATTACAAAATTTTTATCAGCACTTCGAGAATTCAAGAAGATGTTGAATATAGTTTAGAGGGGGGAGGGGGGAACTAACCCTCAGGGGTGGCCAACCCCAACTGACTTTAAAGGTGAATATATTCAAAGAGGTTCCAGTCAAGGGATTGACGTTTTTTAAAAAATTTATTGATACAGCTTAACACGACACAATACATAGTATTAGTATTTCAGGATATCACTATCCACCATGCGAATTTTGTTTCCATTAGGTTACATATCAACAAAGAGCGTTTTGGTCCTCCATACCATACAGTACACAATTAAAATTCATTCCATATCTTGATTATTCAGGGGTCAAATTCTATAGTTATACTCCAATGCGTTCACGCATTAACGCATTGGATCTTGCTTTTCCTGAAACTTTTAGATCTTTATGTTTAATCATTACCAGGAGTTCACTGGATGCTGCAGAAGATATTGTGTCCACATCTTGGTACTATACACAAATCCAATTTATAAAAAATCTTGTATAGTAAAAAGTGACTTTGTGATTTGAGTTTTTAGTTTGTTTACTGACAGTAGTGTTCTAACATATTCAATTTTATACCTAAAATAATTGTGCAAAAAAGCATAGTTATAAACTGACTGTACCTTTAAAAGACATGTTTCAGGTGTAACCAGAGATAGAGATAGATAGAACAGCAGTGACATTATTTACTTAAAGGATTTATCAAGACAAATAAATGTTAATCATTTATTAATCATATTTGCCTGGGATCAATAACATTCTGTATTTTAGCAAATTTGACACACAAATAGAATTTTTTTTAATTATAAACTATTATGACTGTTTAACCCTTAGATAATTATATTGTGAACTTTAATATTCTCTTCATGAATGTTAAAGCTGAGCATCTGTGCTTCTGTTTATAAAATCTGCATTTGTCAAACTAATCAGAAAACAAACTTAGGCCTTAACCAGAAACATGAAATCCTATATTCTATTAACTGAAATTTACCAACATGTTCAATCACTTTTCAATAGATTTTTTGTGTTCGATATTGATCGCTTTGGGTCGATTGTACCAGATGGACAGGAATCGATTCCAATTTAATTAACTTTTTGGTCCATCAAACGGAAATATTGAACTGTGTATGGCGGCTACCACATATGTCACTGATGTCCTGCTCATTTACACAATCAACGTTGGTGCACTGTGTTGGCATTCAAGTTGAAAGACACTTTACGCCCCCCCCCCTTCAAGCCATGACCACTTTAACAGACAAAATCTCAATTGGATCGCAAAAACAAAGGCTACAAGAAACTCTTTTTTTTTCCTCCAAACACTGTATCAAAATTTGTGATGTAATACTCCTAATCGGACACTAAGTGCCACTGGAGTACCCCAGTGGCACCCCATTACTATTCCACTGTGTTGTTCAAATTCTCATTAGCTTTATATAGGCTACAAAAAACTCTAGTACTGTCTTTCTTATAACATGTACACATTTTACAACACGTTATAAAGAATATAACAACAGAGCATAAAAATACACTATGCATTATATAGCTAAAGAAATACAATTACATAATATAATAAAAAAAAAAGTCCCACATACATTCACAATTTTCACAGTGTCAGAAATAATAGCCTCTGTTTTTGAAAGTTGCTTGTGTGAAGGCCAAAGTTTGGGTGATTTCCATGCCTTGCCAATAGTTTGTGTAGCAGCAGTTAAAACACAACTACAAAGGTGAAATTGGTTAGCAGTAATGTCAGTAATATCCGATGGCCGGCTGGAAAATAGTGGCCCAGAAGGACTGTATAATTGAACATTGACACAAAATGTACATGTTGGAATCCTCACATCCATAGCCTCTGAAGTAGTCAGCAGGGTAACCAGGAACCTGCACAGCCATTTATGATGGAGAAGCATATGATCACAATATGATTTTATAGATAGTTTCCACTGTTGGCACAGTAGGGGAGGAGGAGCGGATGGTACCCCCAACTGGAAAATCCTCAATCCTCTACATCTGCAGCCATTAATGTGTATGGAGAAAGGACTCTGATAAACTGTTAATAAAAAGGAGTAAACGAACTACCAGGGACAGTGGAACTTCAAAGCATTTGTGCTAAAAAAGTAGTACTTACAAATTACCACAAGGTGTCGCTGTGGCAATGCCAGCTAATGAGAATTTGGACAACACAGTGAAATAGTAATGGGGTTTGGCTTGTACTGCGGTGGCACCTAGCATTCCATTAGGAGTACTACATTACAAGTTGTAATACAGTGTTTGTAGGGAAAAAAAGAGTGTTTAGTAGCCTATGTTACTTTATAAATTACAAATGGTTGACACAGCCACTGAAATTAGAATAGAACAGAATATAATAACAATATTAAGAAAGAGTACAGCTGTCATAAAAGTATGTAATATAGACAAGTATACAGATCAGCCTGCGAATAGCAGCTCTGGAATTGGATGGATGGCGAGTTAAGGAAAACATTTTTAAAAAAGGGGAAAGAAAGAAAAGATAGAGGTGAAGAAACAGATAAGGAAAGGACAAAGTAAAGGAACGACCATGGCAAATTTGGATAAATGGTTCACAATAACCAGAGCATGGTTGTGTCCATCTTCAGAAACATCCAAGGTCAGGTAGTCCATTGTTAGAACCTCCAATGGGGCTGTGGTGCACCAGACAAGAGATGGAACTCAGTTTTGCTGCAGAACACACCTGGCACTGCTGGCAAACCATCTCTACTGCCGTGGTGAGGTCCAGGCTAAAACAGAACAGACAAAGCCAATTACTGGTCTTCTCTACTACCCAGTGTCAAGACTCTTGCGGAATTGTTCAGCCACGGAGAAGAATTTGGCTCACAATAGCACCATCTGCCAGGTAGGGTCATACTTGCAGGTAAAGATCAAGTGGTGGTATAGGAGGCCGTTGCAAACCTCCAATTGGTCCCACTGGTACAGCAATTATTGGCTTTTGGCCTGCCCATTCTGACACCCCCTCATGATAAGCTTTTCCCAGTGGTGCACAGGACCCAGCATTCTCTGAATAACAGGGCCTCCCTTCTGCACTTCCTCTCATTGCACCCGTCCATGCAACGGCAGGCTTTGTCCGTGTTCGGGCAGGTATTTTTCTCCCGATGGTTTTCCTAATGAGCCCAGTTTGGGTATCTCATCTAATTCTTGCGGGCCCCCTTCTGAAACCACAGGGACAATGCATCTGCATGCTGGTTGTTCTTTCCCAGACAGTAGAGTATCAAGAAGGCAAATCTGGAGTGGCAAGCCGCCCATCTCTGTTCAAGGGCACCCAACATAGCCCTATTGAGGTGAACCAGTGGGTTGTTGTCTGTCCACACCTTGAATTCCGTGCCCAAAGGATACTAGACAAACCTTTTTGGTGATGGCCCATAACAGGGCCAGCAGCTCCAGCTTGAAAGAGCTATAGTTAGAAGGGTTTCTCTCGGATTTGTGGAGGCTGCTGGTGGTGTACACAATGACACTCTGCTTCCTGTTCTGCACCTGGGAGAGTACAGCCCCCAGAACGTGGGTGCTAGCATCCATTTGTAACTGGAATGGTAACTGGAAGTCGGCAAAAGCCATGAGGGTGGTGGAGGTGAGTTGCTGCTTCAAGAAGTCAGATGGCGGCTGTTGTTCCTGGCCCAGGATATCTGTGCCGACCGCCCCCAATAATTCTGTTCCTTTCAACAACTGCTGCAGGGGGGCGATGTGCTGTACAAAGTGGGAGATTAACCAGCAGTAATACCCAGCAGGAAGGCCCTCACCTCAGTTAGAGTCCCCGACTGTGGCTGTGTACGGCGATCTTGTTGGGAATGGCCTGTACCTACTCTCAGGACAACATATATCCCAGAAACTGAATGGTCTTGGGAAACAGTTGGCACTTTTACCGTGCCCCATAGTCGTACAACCAAGAGAGCACCATGTCTTGCTGGAGATGCTCCTCAAAACTAGCAGAAAATATAACAATATTGTCTCGGTAGACCAGTTCCAAGTTCATATCCCCCAGGCAGTGCTCCATAGTGGGCTGGAAACTACGTTGGTGGGCATTGGATACAGTCCCTCAATGTGGTACCCTGTGGTAAGAGGTAGATGTCTTATACTTCATTGTCTATTACTGCAGACATACTACAGGGGATGGTCAGTTACTGCAGACATACTATAGGAGATGGTCAGGTACTGCAGACATACTACAAGGGATGGTCAGTTACTGCAAACATGCTACAGGAAATGGTCAGTTACTGCAGACATACTACAGAAGATGGTCAGTTACTGCAGACATACTACAGGGGATGCTCAGTTACTGCAAACATACTACAGGAAATGGTCAGTTACTGCAGACATACTACCACAGATGGTCAGTTACTGCAGGCATGCATAATGTAGGAGTATAGTGACCAGGGTTACACTAAAATTTTATATATTTAATATAATTGGTATACAACCCTGATTTACTATGCTCTGTATATTTTGCTTGTATAGTACTTATTAGGTTGGTGTATGTTTACGAGCTGCTGGAACCATGAGTCATGGGCAGGATGGAAGAGTGTTTACCCTCTCTCTTTCCCTCCAAAAAGTAGCTAATCGTTTCTGCCCAGTAACAGGCCGTAAGCCAGCCCCTGACTAAGGACATAAATTGAAAACCCTTAGAATATTCTGGGCTTTTCTGCATTGGCTTCCTAGATGACTACAAGCCTCCAGTTGTTCGTCTTGTAGAAAGTCCACAACACCCTGCCCAGAGGTCCAGCGGCTCGACAGCAACTATCAGGAACGCTTATTTCCAAAGACTTAACCCCATCCCTGCCTCCGGGTGATGGTGCAGGTTTGTATATACCCTCCAAATAAACTGTAAATAGCCCCCTACCAGCTGGAGTGGTCCTTGACTTTATTGGCTGTGAGCTGAGCCCAGTGTGCACAGAGAACAAAGAACATCCACCTTTAGAACCTGGTTGCGTGAGTCACATTAAACATCGTTCTCCGACAACACCATAGGAGATGCTCGGTTGCTGAAAACATACTGAAGGAAATGGTCAGACAATCAGAAATACTACAGAAGATTGTCATTGTTTCAGCACACATACAGACATATTACAGGAAATAATCAGTTACTGCAGACATACTACAGTAGATGGTAGGTTACTGCAGACATATTATAGTGACTGGTCAGTTACTATAAAATGACCACAGGAAATGGCCAATTAGTTTAAAAAGACATGCTTTATGAGATGGCCAGTCACCCTTATTGTCAGCTCAAAACTTGTACCTATAGCAAAAGATTACAACAGCAAGTACAGGCCACTATGGGGCAAATCTCTTCCTTCAATCATACTTAACAGAATTATTAAGTAGAATTATTAAGCATTGACCATTCTCTGCTGTTACACTGATAAAAATGGGTAGCAATCCAGCCACATATTACCTAACCCTAGAATTTTTGACCATCTCCATAACTATGGCATATTGAAAATTAATGAGAATATTCCCATTACTGCTCACTATAATGCTGTATGCTGACAGGATAATCTGCATGTTGAAGCAGCCAGCCCAGACAGTCAAAACACATGGGAGCATTTAGTTCTGTGTAGAAATGCAGGACAAGCGAGGGTTGGTAAGTAAAAAATTTTGCTTCAGCTGACACACTGATATTGCAGCTGTGGTTCTTGAGGAACATGAAAGACCAGAAGTGGGCTAGGGATACTCCTGTATGAATATACCATAATGTGGAAATTTTGATTACAATCTTACAGACAGCCATACAAAATCCAAGTATAAGACATTTAATAAAACTCATAACACTAGTACTAGTACTGCTATCAAATTATGTATGACACCAAGGAACTGTATATCACATGTCATATTTTTCAGGGTAGAAAACTTTGAAGTAAAAAAAAAAAGAAAAGTTAGCGATAAAAGAAATGAAACACAAGATATAAGTGAGTTTCTGAACGTAAACTAAAAATAAAACATAAAATAACCAAAAATCTCTACATACACAATTATAGTAACTAAATTGAGGCTTCATTTACAATGGAAATTAGATAAACTGTCATTGTTGGCCTCAGCCTACAAAATACTGCTTGTCTGGTTGCTAGTCAAAACTGGGGGCAGCATATTGTCCCACATTTAGCTGGATGCATGTCCAAGATATGTAGAAAGCCGACATATACTCAAAATATCAATAAAATATAAATACATTTAAACTCTGACTTACCTCTGGTGGAATAGCACACCACAATCCTAAATCATATTAGAGATTAAATATTTATATGCCATGCTTCTGGATGTTAATTAAATGCAATATTGTGAGAGGCCACTGGGGGCGGCATATAATGATTTTCAATTGAAAAAGGATCTGTGTAGTTTTCAGTACACAGCAATCATTATTATTTAATATTATCATTTATTTATATAGCACCCACATATTACACTGAGCTGTACAATACATTAGAGTTGGTACACAACACAAGATAACACACAGATCCAGGTTATGAAACATGAGGAGTAGAGCATGATTAAGAAATTTTACGGCTGTCATCGCACTGAAAGATGTTCAGCTTCTTTGCATTTGTGCTGCGACATCATGGAGGGGCTACTAATTACAGCTGAGTTTTTTTGATGTTTAGGGTAGAAGTGACAGACCTGCTGATGGTGTGCTCTGGCGAATGGTGCCTGGCAGTGAGCAAAGGGCACACTAGAGTATGTCAGGCTCTCAGGCCACCCAAGCAAAGTCTATTTCTAATTGTTAGGTCAGAAAACATTCACGCCAGTGGCCTGCTGGATGTCACCTTGTAGGGCTCTTGCAATATCCATCATGCTTTTCCTTGCACATAGGAGCATATGCAGATGGGTTAAGGACTTTCCAGCCCTGTCCAGCTTTCCTAGAGTAACACGACAAATAGGAACAAGGGGCACAAATAGTTAAATAATATGTAATGGAATAAAATAAAACAAAAGAAAATACAAGAACAACAGGTTCCTGTTGAGCCCTCCAGCATCTGTATGCAGGAAGTGATCTCATCCCTCACCAGGAAGTGATTTCATGCTGGTAAGCACACAGCCCTGAGAGATCAATCCTTGTGAACCTCCTGTAATGTGAGTATCTTGTCTTGTCTTTTGTTTTGTTTTATTTCATTCCATTCCATATTATTTACCCATTTACAGTACCTTACTTTGTTGTACTAGGTTGTGCGCCTCGTGTCCTTGTTCTTATTTGTCTGTTACAGGGGGGCCACACTCCTCCATTTTGAGAGCTGCACACCTACACGCAACTTAAACACGCATCCCTCATACTGACTCCATTTCACTCTGCAATCTTTGCTCAGGCCCCATACACCCACTGAGGGCCCTTCTGAAATCACTGTAGCTGTGTAATTACTTCTGATGGTTGTGCACAACTATTTATTATCTTTCTTAGTTTCCTAGAGTAACTGCCTGTCTCCTGGAATCTCCTCCATGCTCTTGAGACATCATTTACTTAAGGTGCCCATACATGCATAGATATGAGTTAGATCGATGGCCACTTCAAGCGCCTTGCGTGTTCACGGCCATCTATCTAGCACATATCTAACATAGCTGTCAAATTTGGGAAAATAAACGGGGGACATACAGTGATGTCACTTCTGGTATACTGATGGTGGTTCTTCCGTGTTTCAAGTACTGGAAGTGATGTCATTGATGTCACTTCTGGGTTCTTGCTTTTTTAAGGGTGTGCAAAGATTTTGATGACCACTAGATGTCAGCATTGTCTAAATAAAATATGTATTTACTGTGTCAAGCTCTTATTGAATATTTTAATTTTCCTTCATTATATTTAATATTTAGAATATGTTAAATTATAGCAAATGTTCTGGCTGATCATGGAAAAGAAACAGAAGCTATCATGTAATGATTAACTTGTACAGTTTTGTATGGTTAGGGTCATTATTCCCCACTATAACAGGGAGAACTGTCACTCATATTTGTAGCGTAGATTTTCGTGTAGCTGTAGCTGCACACATTTTGGTGTAGTTAATAATCAAAGATCCTATTAGAAGACTTTAATGCAAACCTTAACTTAAAAACAAAAAATCACCAAAAATTTTTTATTTAATTTTTACTTACCTTTAAACTGTCCCAATAGCTTAAAAGTGCTCAAAAACCAAAAAATATTCATTTAGCAATCATGCTGACGTCTGTGGGAGCCGCCATTTTAGATTCAGTATTTGATTCCAGGCTTGCATGAGTTGAGGCTGCAATATCTCCGGCGGCCACCGGGGGGTGCCAGATACAATGTGTATCAATGGACACAAAACGAAAGTAAAATAAATAAATAAATCAACGTGAATAGCAGCTGGAGATCGTCATAACGCCGCGGCGCTGAGGAGATGCTTTCACAGAGGAGGAGGGGTGAGGAGACAACTCTACAGATATCTCCAACAGGTAAAAAAAATATATGTTTTATTTACATATTGCCCCAATAGTTAGGAGTTGGCTAGTCAGGGGGAAAAGTTTGTCTGATGGGTTTAGGTGCACTTTAAGATTTTCGTGTTCGATCGACTTTTTAAGTTGATTGTCCACAGAAAGTGTTGTCAATATAGCCTTTCTGGAAACAATATACAGTGGATACGGAAAGCATTCAGACCTCCCTTAAATTTTTTCTTAAGTTCTTTTGCTTATTAACCCCCTGGGCGTTACCGGCTCTCCTCGCCATTTTTTATGGCAAAAAAACCCATTTCCTCGGCTCTCCCCCCAGCCCTCTACACACAGCCGGTGTCAATAAGACGGCGGTGGTGTGTGGGGAGAAAAGCGACGTCCCCTCCATTGACATGGAGGTCTATGGCGCGGTCCCCTTACGGGGCCAGAAAGGCTCTGTGTGTCTGCAGCTCTGTAGAAATGCTGCAGGCACACAGAGAGTCAGCAGTTGTGCCCAATCCCGGCACAGGCGCAGTTTAATCCATGATCAAACTGCATGCGTACTGGCTTTGGGCATAACACCAAGGAGGTTAATGTACACACAGCACCCCATAATGGCAAAAAAACACAGAATTGTAGACATTTTTGCAGATTTAGTACAAAAGAAACTTAAAAAAACTTTATTAAAAAAGAAACTAAAATATGACATGGTCCTAAGTATTCAGAACCTTTGCTGTAAAACTCATATATTTAACTCAGGTGCGGTCCATTTCTTCAGATCATCCTTGAGATGGTTCTACATCTTCATTTGAGACCAGCTGTGTTCGATGATATTGTTTGGACTTGATTAGGAAAGCCACACACCTGTGTATATAAGACCTTACAGCTCACAGTGCATGTCAGAGCAAATGAGAATCATGAGGTCAAAGGAACTGCCTTAAGAGTTTAGAGACAGAATTGTGGCAAGGCACAGGTCTGGCCAAGGTTACAAAAACATTTCTGCTGCACTTAAGGTTCTAAAGAGCACAGTGGCCTCCATAATCCGTAAATGAAAGACATTGAGGATGACCAGAACCCTTCCTTGAGCTGGCCAAAGTCTGGCCAAAGTGCGCTATTGGGAAGAAGAGCCTTGGTGAGAGAGGTAAAGAAGTACCCAAAGATCAATGGCTGAGCTCCAGAGATGCAGTCGGGAGATGGGAGAAAGTTGTAGAAAATCAACCAACACTGCAGCTCTCCACCAGTTGGGGCTTTATGGCATAGTGACCCGAATGAAGCCTCTCCTCAGTTCAAGACACATGAAAGCCTGCATGGAAGTTTCTAACAAACACCTGAAGGACTCCAAGATGGTGAGAAATAAGATTCTCTAGTCTGATGATACCAAAATAGAACCTTTTGGCCTTAATTCTAAGGGATATGTGTGGAGAAAACCAGGCACTGCTCATCACCTGTCCAATACAAGCCCCACATTGAAGCATGGTGGTGGCAGCATCATGCTGCGGGGGTGTTTTTCAGCTGACGGGACAGGACAACTGGTTGCAATAGGGAAAGATGAATGCAGTCAAGTACAGGGGTATCCTGGACGATACCCTACTCCAGAGTTCTCATGATCTCAGACTGGGCCGAAGGTTTACCTTCCAACAAAACAATAACCCTAAGCACACAGCTAAAATAATGAAGGAGTAGCTTCACAACAACTCTGTTCTTAAATGGCCGGGCCAGAGACCTGACTTAAACCCAATTGAGAGACCTAAAAATGGCTGTCCACCAATGTTTACCATCCAAGCTGACAGAACTGGAGAGGATCTGCAAGGAGACATGGCAGAGGATCCCCAAATCCAGGTGTGAAAATCTTTCCCAAAAAGACTCAGGGCTGTATTAGATCAAAAGTGTGCTTCTACTAAATACTGAGCAAAGGGTCTTAATACTTTTGATTTTAGCAAATGGCTGCAATATAACAAAGAGTTAAAAAATGTAAGTCGGTCTGAATACTTTCTGTACCCACTGAACAATGCCACTACCATTCCTGCTTGGTTGAAGTTAAGCTAGTGGGCAAATATGGTTCTTTAATTTTCTTCCAATTTCTTATTCTTTTTTCCTTAAACTTGTTTCACTCATGAAAAAAAATATTTATACATGCTAGTCTCCCATGATCCTTTGCAGGTCAGCCTTAATGAGGTTGATAGCGAGCATAATTAATCAACAGCTGCATGGCAAGGTTGCATTTCCTGAATATAAATATCTGAAGTCCAACTGGGAATAACATTTTGGCAATGACATTAAGGTGTTAGCATTTAATGTATTTTAACCAAAGAAGGAGAGGGCTACAAGCCATAAAAACATAAATCTGGAAACTAATTATGAGTAGCAGACCACACTTAATTATTTAACAGTATGTTTTCCTTGGCTCTTATTCCACATGAACATGCAATTCTACTTTTTTAATAATATTTGACAAAATGGGCCTGATTTACTAAATGAGATGAACAAAAACATGGAAACAATATTGTGGCCCTTATTGTGGGCCTTATTGGGTCTTATGGTCACTTGTTGCACTTTAATTGCTATTTGTATTTACCTACATTTTAATGAATTATACAATTTATAGATGGCCGTTGCTTAAAAGACGTGGTTTGTTTTGGAGCCCCAGCGGCCCTCCGTTCTTTGGGAGGACTTGGCTTGATCCTCGTGCCTCTTCGCCTTGTGCTTTTATCTATGTGATATAAGAGTGAGTAATGTTTGACTTATCACTATTTTTAGCATTGGATTTGTCCATACTTAAAATTATACCATCTATTTAATTCTGATCGACTCATTGTACACACTCTTTGTGTCTATTTAGATCCAAAACCATCTAGCCAGTATATACCCCCTGAGGAAGTCGTCGCTTGACGAAACGTACGTCGGGGTGGCGTTCCATATGGAGGATGGTTCTTACTCATCAGATCCCTGATCTTCGAAAGGGACCATTATATTCTATTGATGAGTACTGGTTTGGTTGTCACTACTAAACTGTATCACCTTTTTTTCTGTCTTGTAACTTTTATACTTTATGCCTATAAGCTGGAATTTGTGTTCAAATAAATTGATGTTTTATATCTATCTGTGACCTAAAGCTACCTATTTATATCAATCTGTTTGAAGCCGCTCGCCCCTATATTTATAGGGGAAACTGTCTCCTCCCTTCATTGGGAATTTTTTTGCTATATAATTTTGGGATGTTGGCTTCACCAATTCATGAGGATGAAGTCTTTGTTATTTCACTAGTTTCCAGGGTAGAAGATACCCATTTATTGGTTTAAACTTCATCCTCTCTTGTAAAACCTTTCGAGCAGCTGGTGTATAGTTCATCTAGTTTTCCCAAACCCTATACTGGACGGTGGGCAGTGACCACATCATGTCCAGATACGCTGGAATACATTGGGACAACTTGTTGTCAAATTTTGATACAAAATATGAGGGAAATAGTAGGATTCATACCGAAACTGAGGTATATATCATGGAATTGAGGCGGCTATTGGAGAGAAAGTCCAATATTTGCTCACATAGGAAATTCTTGCTGAAATATGTCTCCAATAAGATCAACCCTTACGGGCTAAGAATTCAAATGTTTCCACAACGTCCCACTTCTGACCCAATATTCCGGTCAAAATGGGAGCAAATCCTTAATGAATGCTCCAACAAGTTGATGCTCCTGCTTATTGAGGAGTATGATAAAGACATCATCAACATTGATATTTATCTTGAATCATTAAACACCCAATATAACCATATTGTGTTAACCCCACCAGGGTCACCGGTGTTGGCTCAGGTTCCGCGGGGTGCAGGGAGTCTAGTGTGTGCAGGGTCTTCCCCCAGAGCCCCCCTAGCGGGAGATAGGCAGGGACCCTTGAGGGGCCCCTGTGGACTTTTCTCGCACAGCACACACAGGTCCTGCTACCCCCACGTTACCCACCAGCTCACCTAGAGGCTTGAATCTCGGGTGCGAAGTACAGAGTAGGGTTCAGGCAGAATAGGATGGTCAAGCAAGCAGAAGTCAGGGCTGGCGGCACAGGATCAGAACGATTAGACGAGCAGGATCGGGGCAGGCGGCAGACGTATCGGAATCGTAGACAGACCGGGTCGGGATCGGAGAAGTCGGGATAATCGGATAACAGGCAGGGTTCGGTACACAGATGATCAGTCAGGAGATATAGTTCGCACATTACAAGCTGAAATCAGACAGCACTGGCTACAGGGAAGGTCATCCCTTAAATAGTCAGTGCTGATCAAGTCCACACCCATGGAAGGGAAAGTCTCCTCCCTAAATTACACGTTTAAATTTCAGGTGAGCTTGAGCGCACGCCCCTAGGGTTTGGCATGGCAGAGCTGGACTCTCCATGCTGGCTGGAAGTGGAACATGGAGGAACACCAGCCCTGGACGCCTGCTGAGGCAGAGTGCGAGGTAAGGAGACACCCTGGGCAGAGGGGTAACATATTGTTGACCTCGAGCCCACATTGATCAAGGAGCAGGCTATCCAAGATGACCTGGAGAAAACTAATCTGGATCTTAGGAAACACAAAGAAAAGAAACTAGCCCGAGATCTAACCATCTTTAAGAAAAACCTTGCTTATAGGTGGAAGATGACCCCACAGAGGCGTCCTTTCAATCGTAGAGTGACAAATACATCAGGTAACATGTCTGGCTGGCCATCACAATCGTCACTGCCATCACAGTCATCAGTGGGTGGGGAAAAAACCCCCAGGTATACACGATCTACAAACAGGGGAAACAGATCTCAAGCAGGAATTCCGGCTCCCGCCAAAAGAGTAACCCAATCCAGAGACCCAATAGTTGATACTACGAATGACGACTCTGAAGATGACGAGGAACCCGAAGACAGCGACCGTTTTTTAGATCGTACCAGATCAGCCAAAACCAGAAAGTTAGAAACGGAAAAACAACAAACCAAAAAAATGAAAAACAAAACGAAGAACATAGAAGACTACATGACACAACGCAAATAGAGACGGGCTTACAGGTGATCAATTTGTCCTCTCGAAAACTAACCACCCATGAACATCGAGTTCTTTCACTGGGGTTAACATTTTGTCCCCAGAAATCCTTGGATAAATTTGATCTTATTAAAGATCTCCATCTATTCGCAAGAAAAATTCTTCTCAAAACCTTACACAGTAAAGATGAACCCATAGACACTCCGTTTGACGCTACCATTTATGCAGGTTGGACCACACAGGACTATAGGCTTCATAGAATACTTATGGAATTATGGGAAGAAAGTAACAGTGAAGAAATCTCAGAATCCGATTCAGTCCCCTCATCTACGGACAATGAGAACCCCCAGGACCATTGCGAGCCTTCAACTAGCTCAGCGGCAAGCTCCGCTGCTGCCACCTCCTCTGCTGAAGAGACTGACACACTTTCGATTCCTAAAATGAAAAATAAATCTTGTACGTTCCCGGCCCTTAACCAGAACCCGGCCCTGAAAACCTTCGTTGAAGTGGTTACAAAGGAAATTGACAAGCTCCAGATTAACCCCAACTGTCGTAATTTATCGGCGCCACTAAAAACAGCTTTGCGGAACCTGGAGAGAGACTACTCGATCACCATCAAGATGTCCGACAAGGGCGGAAATGTGGTCTTAATGGACAACAGTCAGTATGCTAAAATGTGTACAGATATACTCCAGAATCCAGCTTGGTACGTGAGATCAAATCGTAATAAAATCGTACGATGTGCAAAGAATTATCAGAATCTAGTATCTTAGGCCTATGCGGAAGACGTAATAGACAGAACGACATTCAAATTCCTCAATGTATCCAACTATAGAATTCCAACTTTCTATAGCCTCCCCAAAATACATAAAAACCCCAACAGACCACCGGGAAGGCCAATAATCTCAGGGAACCAAAGCCTAACAGAAAAAGCTAGTCGACTTATTGATGCCTCATGTGAGGAGTCTACCCTCTTACTTGAAAGACACTAAGCATATATTACAACTCCTAGAAGGCAAGGACATTGACAGCAACACGTACCTTGTGGGACTAGACGTAGAGGCCTTATACAGCTCGATACCTCACGACAAAGGCCTAATGGCAACAAAATTGTTTCTACAAGAAAGAAGTTTGGATCAATCTCTTTACAGCGATTTCATGTTGGAATTACTACAGTTCATTCTGCATAATAATTACTTTCTTTTTGGAGAGGATGTGTACCTCCAGGTACAGGGAGTGGCGATGGGGACCACCTGTGCCCCTAGCTATGCAAACCTGTACCTGGGGGCATGGGAGCGAGAACTCTTTGCCTCAGATACGATGGAACACTTCACGCATCAAATCGGTCTATGGTACAGGTACATAGACGATGTGTTCATGACCTGGGAGGGACCCATTGAGGAGCTTATAAACTTCGTGGAAGCCCTACATCAAAATGATTTCAATTTGAAATTTACCTTCACCTGCAATCAACAAAATCTTTCTTTCTTGGACCTAACAATCAGCCGGGGGATGGATAACTGTAACCGACAGTACTGGGCCTGAGCCAAAGTTAGGATAACAACCACAAGAGGAGGAA
>CM070034.1:101100857-101125267 GCA_036250615.1 Ptychadena robeensis
TGAACATGGGCGAACGCAAACATGCGATGTTCGCCGCGAATAGTTCTCCGGCGAACAGTTTGGGCCATCACTAGTGAACAGCAGTTTTCAGATCTTGCCACAGATTCTTGATTGGATTTAGATCTGGACTTTGACTGGGCCATTTAACACATGGATATGTTTTGATTTAAACAATTCCATTGTTGCCCTGGCTTTATATTTAGGGTCGTTGTCCTGCTGGAAGGTGAACCTTCGCCCCAGTCTCAAGTCTTTTGCAGACTCCAAGAGGTTTTCTTCCAAGATTGCCCTGTATTTGGCTCCATCCATCTTTCCATCAACTCTGACCAGCTTCCCTGTCCCTGCTGAAGAGAAGCAACCCCAGAGCATGATGCTGCCACCACCATATTTGACAGTGGTGTGTTCAGAGTGATGTGCAGTGTTAGTTTTCCACCACACATAGCATTTTGCATTTTGGTCAATAAGTTCCATTTTGGTCTCATCTGACCAGAGCACCTTCTTCCACATGTTTGCTGTGTCCCCCACATGGCTTGTGGCAAACTGCAAACGGGACCTCTTATGCTTTTCTGTTAACATTGGCTTTCTTCTTGCCACTCTTCCATACAGGCCAACTTTGTGCAGTGCACGACTAATAGTTGTCCTATGGACAGATTCCCCCACCTGAGCTGTACCATAGCTGAGTCACCATGGGCCTCTTGACTGCATTTCTGATCAGCGCTCTCCTTGTTCGGCCTGCGAGTTTAGGTGGACGGCCTTGTCTTGGTAGGTTTACAGTTGTGCCATACTCCTTCCATTTCTGCACAGTGCTCTGTGGGATGTTCAAGGCTTTGGAAATCTTTTTTAGCCTTTCTCAATAACTTTATCCCAGACCTGTCTGGTGTGTTCTTTGGACTTCATGGTGTTGTTGCTCCCAATTTTCTCTTAGGCCGTCACAGAGCAGCTGTATTTGTATTGACATTAGATTACACACTGGTGCACTCTAGTCATTAGCACTCATCAGGCAATGTCTATGGGCAACTGACTGCACTCAGACCAAAGGGGGCTGAATAATTACGCACACCCCACATTGCAGTTATTTATTTGTAAAAAAAAATTGGAATCATGTATGATTTTTGTTCCCCCTCTCACGTGTACACCACGTTGTATTGGTCTTTCACGTGAAATTCCAATAAAATTGATTCATGTTTGTGGCTGTAATGTGAGAAAATGTGGAAAAGTTCAATACTTTTGCAAGCCACTGTAGTTTGTAAAAAAAATTAAATTAACTTAAACAAAAAAACGCATAAAAGAACAATGGTGAATTAAAATTGCTACTCTTGCATAAATCCTTTGATTTTAAACCCAAGACTGCTATGCAATGTTGCCCTCAATGGACCCTTACCATCACTGTATATCACAGCTCTGGCTTTTTCTGTAAGTTCCAGCTTTCTTGACAGCTCATAAACATCAGGGTTACTCTTTCTGGGCTAGATTTAAAGCCTTGGTGGGCTTTATATGGTCCGCGGGCTTGTGTTAGATGGACACTTGTGTTAGATTTTTATAAGGAACTAACAAACATCCTGCTAAATATTATCAAAAAGTCTGTGTCAGTGTAAAATTAATTGTCTCTGTTACTTTCAGTTAAGCTCAGTCTGTTAAGGAAAGCTGAGAAAAGGAGATCTGCTGGCATGATCAACAGGTAATTCTTCAGTGTTATGGGGGAAGGCAGAAAAGCAGAAATGACTGAATTATAATGCCATAGACAAACATTGTCATATGTATTTTTTTTCTTTTTTGCCTTTAATTCCCTGTTAAAGTTTTTTTCAATTCTAGTCTTTACATAGAGGTCTTTGACATGTTCATGGGGATGCCAGGGATCTTGGTTTAGGAATCTAAACAGATGCTACTGAAATGTGCTTTCTATAATTATCTGAATATCAATTGCAGCTGTTTCTATTTGGGGGTGGAAGAGAAACAACAGCATTCAACAACTATTAGTACTTCCTGGAATATTAGGCATGCTATACTGCTAATTATTTTATAACATTTCCAACACAAGAATTGAATATGTTAGGGTCACATTGTGTACTTTTTTAGAGAGCACAATGCCCCTCAAAAAATTAAGTAGAAAAAAACACACATGAAATTTCGCTGGCAGACTACAATTTATTCGGTACTCCAGGATAGGTCCCCTTGCCATTATCAAGGTAGCCATACACAGGTCGATTTCCCACACGATTTCTGGCCGATCGATCACCGGGCGCGTGCATGCCGATCGGCGAGGAATTGTGTGCAGCCCACCTTGCCCGATCGACCCCGCCCGATCGACATGGCCCCCAAATCGGATAAGCCAAGAGAACCAACCTGTTGGTCTTTTCTGATCGATTCAGCACACATCAAGGGGAGTTGCCATTTGTGAAGTGATCGATCGGGAACAGAATCGTCCAGTAATCGGTGGCCTAAGGTGGTAGGCACAGACTTGATTGGGCGATCGATCAACCCCTGTGGCTTCACCGGAATCGATCGGATGGGCGATCGATCGCTCACAAGTCGACACATGTAAGGCTAGCTTTACATTAATGAATCTATAACCATCTCATACTGTCTTCTTCAGAGGCTGACAACACTGCTTTCCATAAGTGGTTATATTACTCCTCGATTAATACCATGGAGTTTGTGTAGCCACAAGTGATGAGCGGCATAGGCAACATTCCTATTAACGGCATGCCGCAAATTTTATGGAAAACATTCGGAAAATATTCGCATTCGGCAATATTTGTTTTTTTTTTTTATTGCGAATATAGGCAGTTTTTATTGCGCGCGCTATTTATGTTTAACATGGCGCAAATTTTTATGCGAATTTTTAAAGTGACGATTTTCGCAATATTCGCATCACCCCAATATTCATTTAAAAAACTGTTGATGGTGTTGCTAAGCTCTTGTTGCAGCCTTCCCATTTGTCCACTTGCATTGAGAGGCATGTGTAATGGATAAAAAATACCGAATATCCGGAATTGCGAATATTCTGCAATATATTCACCATCTTCGCGGATTTCCGAATTGCCGATATTCGCGATTAATATTCGGAATACGAATATTCGTGATCATCACTAGTAGCCACCCTAATAAAGAATGTGTAAATCTGGTTGATATATAAATGAAATAACCTAATAGCCATTGTCTCAGCAATTGTAATAAAGTTAATTTACTGTGATTACTAGTTTTATCTTGGTGTTCATGCACTGTACTGCATGGTTATTGTGCCTCTTTTGATATGGACTTAGACAATAGACCAGGCTCTCCATGTACCTTATCTCTTTTTGAGGAATCACAATGCCCTAGCCCTATTTCCAACTAGTACTCTGTCAGCTATTTGCCTCACACCTTTCCACAATGTCCATTGCTCAATATTCCTCCATGCAGGTTGAACAGTTCCCTTTGGGTAAAGTAAAGCCAATGTCCATACCAGGAGTAACTTTTAAAACAGAAAAAAGGAGTTATCGCTTAAGAAAGCTAGTATTTACATGTGTGAAGTGCACCAGATCCCAGTCTCTCAACCAGGTTGCAATCTCTCGAGCATAGGATGGATAAAACAATTAAGTCCAAAGTCCTTCTCCTGTGAAAGCCCTGTAGTTGCCTTAATAGTCCTCTCACTAGTTCCTCCAACAAGATGGAAAGTCCTCTTGGGCAAGTGAAGCTTGGAAGGAGAGTCTCCCCTCTATTCACATAGGTAAAGAGCCTAAAGTCCTTCAGAGAAGCCTGCCTGGTCCCACCAGACTATTCTGGTGCAGGTCAGCTCTTTTCACGGCAGTTGACACCTTGCAAATTCCCTGCCTAACCCTATATAAAGGAGCAAAGGCAACTCCCAAAAGGCTGGTCACAGTTACATACAAAAATCTCTTAAGGTATAGTACACTAATAGCACATATGATCATACAATTCTACACTTATCCATTTTCTACACTTATCCATACACAAACAGATACAACCATAACAGAAAACATATGTATATCCCTAAATATAAAGTACCACCATGCTATAGGCCAACAATCCCCATGAGTCTCTAAAGTTCATTTTAAATTTTATTTTTCTCTCTGGTTTAGTTATACATTAGTTATTAGTAGGAGGTTATATGGGAAAAAGGAGAGGAGGGCCAGCAATGCCATATAGCCCCAGCTTTATGGCCAAAATCCCTTCAGTCTCTGTCTGAGCCTGCTGAGGTAGGCTGAGATAAGTCAGTGGAACTTCATTCACAACATATTTGATGTAAGAGTCATCAGGCTTAAGTGGCCAACAAACCACATTGTTCACTTCTGCCATTTTCTACACAACAGTCCATTATTTACCTAAAATGGAAAGAAAAATGGAACAGGTGGAATAAGCTCTTTGTTGAGAAACACACCTAAAATCACTGCTAGTGATCAGCTTTCATAAAATCATAAAACAAGTCACACTTCATTTTCTAGGCGAATTGTTAAGATTCTCTCCCACTTCAGAAATAGATGAAACAGGCCAAAAGTTAATTCACAGGCTTACTATACAGCTTCTATTCTCTGCCTCCTACACAGTTTCCTTTTGCAAATTTTCAAAGGAATTTAAACATTTGGAGGTGTTTTGTTACGTGTAGCACAGTTGCAGTGACTCGCTACTGTAGATTAAATAAAAGGAACAAACAAAGGAAGAAACAAAAAATGACATTCTAGTAAATGTTTTCTATTGATAGAGCATATAATCTACATCCACCCACCCACCCCATCAAAATAAGTATGTCCCCACAAGTATATAGAATATTTAAAATATAAACTTCTCTTGTTTGCTGCCTCCAGGTTTCTAAAATGTATCATTGTTTTGTTATACAAGTACACAATAGACTATACAGTCATGGCAAAATATTGGCACCCCTGAATTTTTTTCAGATAAGTTCCAGTCCCACAAAAGAAAGAAACATTGCAATACCAAAGCATTGATAATTGAAACCATTTTCTGGCATATGTGGTTTGTTTTTGGCATAATATAGGTTCAGTGGTGTTACTAGCCCAGTGCAGAGGGTGCGGTTTTGCACCTGTTGCCACTAATTCACTCCCAGAGGAAGGGTGACACCAAACTTTCCAACCAAAGCCTTTTATTTTTGTATACATGGCTATAGTCAGCAAAAGGACTCCTATATTCCTCAAGAACCCCAGCAGCAATGTGAGTGGGACACCTGCATCTCAGTACTTGGCTTGCTCTCTGGACACTTTTGAATAGTATAGTCCCAGGTTTAAAGGCTGACCTTTCCTGCATCCCTGTCTACACAGGCACCCCTTTAGTGAGGGAGCAGATTGTTTTCAGTGTAACCAGTGCTGAGCAAAGATAAAATAAACACTTCTCTCTGCTGTGTGTGACACTCTTCAATATATCAAATCTTTCTTCTTTGTCTTAGATACAACTCTAGTGGACTTTTTTGTTGGCTTCCTCAAGACTGCATTGTCTGCTAGCTTTATCATTACCTGTTATTTACGTTTTTTTGGGGGGGTTTTAAGTCAAATGACAGCAATTCAAAGTTGATGTCCTTGCATATTGATGTCTACTCTGTCAAAGCAACAAATTATGTGCTGAACCTAACTTTAACTAAGATATGTAACACCTTAGAGCTATTTTGAAGTTTTTGGCAATGGAAATTACTCAATGAATTAGTTTTCTGTCATTCTTTTGTTTGATCTGTAAAGTTTTAAAAAAGAAAGTTGCATTTCTGTCAGTCAACTCATAAATGTTTTTAAATGTGTACTTGACATTTGAGCTTTGCTAAGAAAAATATGATAGGAATGATAATGGGTTTAGCCCTTGTTTACTCATTTCTTTCATACATTGTTTTATTGAGCTTTAATTATCCAAGTAAAAGCCAATGCATTGTATAAAAAGTCATTTAAAACATTCTACTTGCTTATTTTGGATAGGATTTGTGGATAGGTGGATGTGACCCAGATTTTGTTATTCTGGATATATATTGTTAAGCATTAGTTCTCATAAGCAGCTGTTATCTGCACTATGTCTTACACTCTGTGCTATTCTTTGTAAACCTCTATGGAAATGTTTTGATATACGGCGCTGAACTGGAAGACTGCAGGAAAAACACTGAGTGTGGGAAAGTAACAATGATGCACTATTGAAGGTTCAAAAATAAGATATTTATTTAAATCTGCCTCATAGTCCCAATGGTTTAGGTTATGTTCCTAGAATCCCGAACAATTGTTTTGGACATCATTTGAATGTTGGGGACAAACCTGATTTATCTCCAAACTTCTTACATATGGTCCACCCTAGTCCCATATCTGTGGTTGTAGGACTTAACCTAGCCTCAGTGCTTTCTTACAGTTTTCCTGCCGTGCAGTTTTACAAAACACAAACATCTGTTTTCTTTATTTTAAATCATTGAGGTATCTGAGTAGAAGGTGTTCAAGGAACATGAATTTATGGTTATGGAGTGAGGTCCATTTCATAACGTCAAGCAAACACAGAGTCTGATGCCCTTTCTAAGCCTGTGTATCTCAAAAGATCTCAAAATATCTAACAATCTAAGATGAATATACTATCCAGAAATCAACTAAGTATAGTAGGTTAAGGGTCCCCACACATGTAACGAGCCGTGGACGATTTTGCCGCTAACCGATGTGCGTGCGCGCTCACGGCCACGGATCGTGGGTGCCCACATGGGGCGACAGATCCATGTTGCCCCAAAGCTCGGTCGGTCAGAGAACGGACATGTCCGTAAATCTCTGGCCAATGCCATTAGTTTGAAGAGGGTCTTGAGTCCTAACCCGTAATATTAAGAAACTCTGTTTTTCTATTATAAAATGCAATGATTTACCATGTCAACATGGTCAATTTGATTAAATGTGTAGTCCCCCACTCCTAGGGGCAAATTCTCTAAACTTCATGCCCCAAGTCCCTGCTCTCTCGTAGACTCTGGACCTTGACTTCTTGGCGGGCTTAACCTTCAGCATGTGCACCTAAGGGCACAAGCCCCAAACATCATCTTGCCTGGCTTCCAGACATTGGCTTTGATTAACCTGACAGGGGAGAGCTCTTCCAAGACACTAAATGTGTCCTGAACTATTCTCAGCACATTCACATTTTCAGATATATTCAGTTCAGGATGCCCGACTACACACTCACACATCCAGTCCTAAAACACTTAAATGTAACCAAGTTACACCGTTTCCATCCTCAGATGCTCCTCTCCATCATAGTAATACACCATCGTCCACCATCGCTATTTCAAACTTCTTCTGTTCCAGACGGCAGGGTATATGCTTGGCTTAGTTATGAGATATAGCTAGTCAGTCTGTTACTGGGGGAGAAGTGGTCCTGCTGCCCAGAATAAGTGGGGTTTAGAACACCATGGAAATCCTTTTGCTACCTTATACACAGGTAGGGAATTTTACAAAACTCACATAATGCTGGGTGGTGCTTGTAGTCCCACAGAGAATGGTGCAATATGTATACTATGTACAAAAAGAGGCATGACCTTTATTGTAATTTGAACTTGTTACGCTTATACTTAATTTAATCATAAAATTGTATGTCATTTTAGTTTTTAGGCTTCCATACTTTCATCATCACTGGCCTGGAATAAGCATAAAGATTTTGTAAAGCAAGTAAAGCAAGAATGCTTTAAAAAGTACATGCTCAATAGACATTGCAGTCAGGTGAAAAGTAGAATTTTCAAAAGCAATGATTAATATGGCAGCACTTGCTATCCTTTATTACTGTTTACTTGGGAGACATGAAAACGAATGCTTGTAGAAATAACATCTCAGGGAAATGCCATGCATGGCCTGCTCATGAGCTTCTAGCAGAGGTTCCATTAGATAGCAAAAAGCTAAACTTTACTCCTTAAGCATGCATACCCATGACTTATGTTCCTGTTGATGATTAGACATTAACGTCACATTCATTATACAATTTCCTTCTGTCAACCCTAAAAGTGTAGGAATTTAAAGATTAAATACTTTTCTGGCTAGACAAGAACTACTGTAGGTCTTTACTGACGTGGCTGGCTGATCTTGTACTAAAGCTTGTGTTGTTTTGATGTTTAAGCATCTGTCTATGATTAACAAAGCTTCTCCCCTCCCGACCAAAATAAACATTTTATATGCAGCCTGGATTATTAAGAAAATGTTATGACAAAGAGCTTTCTGTTATACAGCCAAAATGTTTTTTTATGAATCCCTCTTTCCCTGATGTTACAAAATATTCCAGTCAAGAAGCCTTTGGTGTACTGAGCTGTATAAAATTGTATGAAATGTTAAACATAGATTAAAGTCTTGCCTCAGCTCAGAAAAAAAAGCAACACACTGCACCTTTACACATTTCTGTGATATCTCATGTTTTATGGCAGGCTTTTGTTCTTAAAATTGCATGCAAATTCTGGTTAATTTGAATAGTGGTTGCCTGTTGAAAATAACGGTTAACTGTATAGTTGCATTTTTGTGTGTATATATTCGACTATTTGAGCAAAAAGTGTCATGTCCAAAATTATTCATACCATTCTCAATAATCAATAGAAAAGCCTTATTGGCTATTACAACAATCAAACGCTTCCTATAATTGCAGACCAGCTTTTTGCATGTCTCCACAAGTATTTTTGCCCATTCATCTTTAGCAATGAGCTCAAAATCTTTCAGGTTGGAGGGTCTTCTTTCCATCACCCTGATCTTTGGCTCCCTCCACAGATTCTCAATTGAATTCAAATCAGGACTCATGAGTGCCACTCATTGCTGTGGGTCATTGTGATGCTGAAATGTCCACTGGTGCCCAATGCCAAGTTTCTCTGCAGACTGCCTGATGTTGTTGAGAATCCTCATATTGATTTTTTTTCATGGTGCAGTTTACTGTGGTCCATTGGCGGAAAATTAGCCCCAAAGCATTAGGTTCCCACCACCATGTTTGACAGTGGGGATGATGTTCTTTGGGTTGAAGGCTTTTCCTTTTTTACATCAAATAAAGGAAACATCATTGTGACCAAACAATAACATTTTTGTTTCATCTGACCATAACACAGAAGACCAAAAGTCTTCTTCTTTGTCCAGATGAGCATTTGGAATGCCAAGCACACTTTTGTGTGCCATATCTGGAGAAGTTGTGTCCTCCTTGTCTGCCTCGAGCCATTGCCAGATTGACCAGGATGGCCTAAGTGGTGATTCTTGGATTCATTCACTATCTCACTATCCTCCTGGCCAGCACAGGTGTCACTTTTGGCTTCTGACTTCTGGCTTCATGTTGTCTGAGGTTTTTTACAGTGTGGAACATCTTGTATTTTTTAATATGGCCCTTTCCTGACCTGTGAGCAGCCATAATGCACAGCCACCTGTCCTCACTGGGCTCCTTTGTCTTGACCATAACTTTCAACAAACCAACTGCAGAGAGTTGCTGTTTTTCACCTGTTGAGTTGATTGAAACAGCTGTTCCCAATTACCCAATCAGGGTATTTTGGACATGACACTTTTTGCTCAAATGTAAATAAGAGTTGAGAAAAAGTAACTTTAAGTAAAAAATATTCAGGGGAATGAATAATTATGGGCTTGACTGTATGTGAGTTATGTAATCTGCATTCGAATGTGTTATTTCCAAAATGGTGACTACACTATAAACATTACTATATACCATACTAGATACATTATTGTTGACTAACTCAACATGTGTTGTATGTATGAGGTGACAGTAAGGAATGTGAGAAACTGACCAAGGATAGGTGTGCCAAGCTTGTGGCATTATATCAAAAAAGAATTGAGGCTGTAATTGCTGCTAAAGGTGCATCCACAAAGTATTGAGCAAAGGCTGGGAAAACTTATGAACATGTGACATTTTTTTATATTTACCGTATTTTCCGGCGTAAAAAACGACTGGGCGTATAAGACTCCCCCCAACTTTTCCAGTTAAAATATACAGTTTAGGATATTCTCGTCGTATAAGACTACTCTCTTCCAATGCATACCAAATAAAAATGTTTATGCCTACTTGAACTTTCAACCGCCCAATCTCCAACACCCTTAGAAGTCCAATCTTATTTTTGGATTAGTAATTTACATTCCCAATTTGACACCCGTATCTGCAAACTGTCATAGTTATTAATGTTTTAATCTCAATATCCCGGCAATACCAATGTCAGCCACAATAATGCTGACTGAGCACACTTGCCGTCAGTAGCAGCCAGCTACTATTACACACATTGGGAAGAAGAAGGAGGTGGCGAGGGATATCTCTGGCTCCTGTTGGCTAGCGGGGGGGGGGGGGGGGGGGGGGGGGGGGGGGGGGACACAGATCCGGGGAGCAGACCTGCGGGTACCCCTAGATGTTCGGCCAGAATTCCCCCAGCCACCTGTAAGCACGCACGATGGTCGATTGGCCCAAAAATCGGGTGCAAATCGAAACGTGTATGGGGAGCTTTACAAACTGTACTTGAAAGGGCCAGCTGAAAATCACTGCGTGTTGAGTTAATTTGGTAGATCTGTGTAGGAGGATATGACATGTCATGACATGTGGGTTGGGTCATGGAAGCCTTTGGTCTGAGATATGTCTTTTCACTGAATTTTATTGCAAAAATTATACTTGTTGCTGTTTTGATATTTTACTGACTTTTAATCATCTCAGCAATGTAAGCATACAATCTTTTTTTTCTGACTAACAGAAAATTATCTCTGAGATGCAGAGACAAAAGTGGATATTGTTGTACTAATTTCCTTAGAAGTAAAAATGTAAAGCCATGTGTTAAGCTTTGACGTCAGTATTTAAGGCCCTCAGAATAAATACAGAGAGGCTCAATCCTGTCATGACCCACTTATGAGTGATTTCTTTTCTTCTTACAGGCTTCATGATGTGTCTTGACAAAGCCGAGACATTCTCCTTATATATAGGCGTGTAAATGTTAACAATTTGTCAACATGCCTGGAGGCTTCTGGGAACACCCAGTGGCACAGCTGAAAACATTCATACTCATATTTATTTACATTGCATCAAGAAATGGGTCATGAAAAAAACAGTTTTCATCAAATCTAACAATTAACAATCTGAATGATAATGAGTCATAGTTAAATATTAAATGTCTATCTCCATCTAATTTCTTTAGAATGATGCTGTGTGTTACGAATTCGAATTCGTGTAATTTCGCGAATATACAAAGAAATATTCAAAATTCATGAAATTCATATTTGTCTGTATTCTATTGCCTTCTATTGCGTGCGCCTGTCCCCAAAGATTTGCAATGCAGCTTTACAGCTTCTCTTCTTCATTTTGTGATCTCAGCCAGTACGAGCGATGTGTGTATTGCACATATCCATTTGCAATGTATGTATGCCGATAAACAATGCTGAAGCATAATATGACGATTATCCGCCATTGCGATTATCTGCGCGCACATTCACAAAATATTGTGAATTCTCGAATGACGGATATTCGTCGAATATATTTGAATTTCGAATATTCTCGCTCAACACTATCTGTTACACCAGTATTAAAAAATACTGAGCAGCCAACCTTTCCCAACACAGATGATGGAGATGATTGTACGGTCTACAAATTGGATGCTGGTTGTTTGGTAAGAATAAATATTTATTTGTATATTTCTTTGCAAATACAACATTTATACTACATTTTAATCACAGTGTCAACAAAGTTCAATTGTTTCTATCCTGGGTAATATTAAGATTATTCTGTTTAAGGGCTTATTTCCATTATACGCCGGAACCCCCTCCGCTAAGCGCCAGGGTCCTGACAGAGCACATAGACCGTACCTGCTCGGCGGATGGTCTGTTTACACATGCGCCGATGCAGAGGCTCAATGTACTTGACTACGTTGACCGAGCATTCGCCGAACAGGTAAGTCTATGTGCTACGTCGGGATCCCCGCCAAGCAATACGTTTGGAAGAGGGGGTCCCAACGTATAATAGAAACATAGCCTAAGGAGGATTTTTAAAGCAGGGATAAGACGGTTTGATATTTGAGCCGTCCGATGTTCCCTGCAGTACTGTGATGATGTCATCACGCTGCTGTCAGATATCGGCGAGGCTGGAGAGAAAACTCTGTTTATTCTCCAGCTCAGCCCATGCTTTGCATGGAGACCCGCGGTTTCTATGCAAAGTAACGGACATTGGCTGTGATTAACTGTCATGTCTGATATCCCGCTGGAAAACTGGGATGGCCGCATATTATATGGGCCAGAGAGATGGACCTGAGCGCGCACAGCGCTCGAATCGGCCATGGATCTGGCCTATGTCTTCATGTCTGTACCCTCCTTAAGAGTAACAATCAGTGCGTCAGTGGTTCCCAAGGGCCTTCCTTCTCCCCCATACCTTACATTTACAGCAAATTATACTTAATTTTTAACCTTTTCACATGGTCCATGTCTGTTCTTCATTCCACTGAAGAATGCAACAGGGATTGGAAAGCTACAATTCTGGCTATGTTTAATTTCAAGATTCATTTTTGGCACATTGCAAGTATAGCAATGGCACCCTTAGGTGCTGCTGGATTTAATTTTAGGTTTGGACAGACAGTAATAGCAATTTTGGTAAATAGTTATTTGTTGAAGAAATTTCTTGAATTTTTATTGAAATTTCTTGAAATTGTATTTTATGTTTTATTGAAACAGATCAACAAGTGGAAGAGAGGTTATAGGAGGCAGGCTATTTTTTACAATATGTCTCAAGGTTTGCCAGCTGGCACAGAACAGGATACTTCTATAATTCCTTTCCCTATCACCTCAGGATATCTGAAGGTAGTAGCAGATTTTCCCTTCTAGCTTCCCAGTGACAGGAAACTCCTGAAACCCCAGGGATTCCCTTCCTTCTACCTCAGGGAATCTGAAAAGACAGGTCCTTTAATGAGTAGCAACCAGCTCCCTAATAGCAGCTTTAGCTCAACAAGTGGCAGGAAAACCTCTCCCTATAGTCTTCATGGGGGAATATAACAGGCACAGTACCTTGAAGGATTCTCACAGGGCCTTTAGATATACAGTTATCCTAGTTATCGCTCTAACTAATTATTTAAAGTTATACAGCCTCTGCACAGGCCAGTCACTGAGTACTCTTACTTGAAGAAAACTTTCAGGAGGTGTTTTCTGGAACCCACTGGAAAAGTTCCTTCAAGTAACAAAAAAAGAACACACAAAGACCAGCAGTACTTGGACCTTCTTCTTCCTCTTGATCCTTAAAAGATAACTAAAAGATTATAAACACTCAGTCCAAGATCACATTGTATTTTTTATATGTGTAGTACCTTTCTCCACATCCTCCAAATAACTTGTAACTACAATTGCAAACTAAGCATTCTGGTTCTCTATTGTTAACTAACCTAGAAAATTGTATTTTATTGAATTGGCACAAATCCCCAGACATGCAAAGAAAAGCTAAAGCTAGGCACACACAGGTAGATCTGCAAATAGATTCGAGTACAATCGAGCGCCGCTCACGGAGCTTGATTGTGCTCTAATCTTTTTACAAATCTACACATGTGTGCCTTCCATCGAGTGGGATCAATAGATCCCGCTCGAAGAAACTAGATTGAACAGGGTTCCAACATGTTGGAAAACACTGTCCAGTCTCCATTACTTTTCATGGAGACGTGAGTCTCCATACAAAGTATTGGATGTGCTGCTACAGCTGGACACCCCTGCTCCTAGAGCTCAGTGTGAATGGGCGGGGCCAGCAAGTCTCAGCACAACACACAAGGCTGGAGCTGGAGAGAACAGGTCCTCATTGAACGGGAATAGATGTGCCCATGTGGTGCACATTGATTTCTGTTCAATTGATCCCTGATCAATCACAGTGTGGTGATGTCACCACGCTGTGATTGATCGGAGGTCGATTGCACTGTTTTCTACCTGTGTGTGCCCAGTGGGTTGACCAACTTGAAATATTATTGAAATAGGGATATCCAACAAGCTCTAGCAAATGTGATGTTCAGGAGTCCAGAAACAATTGCTCATATAGATTATAATCAAGTAGCAGAGGATTATATTAAGGAAGCTCAGCAGTGGCAGCTAATGTTTTGGCCAACCAGAGGCAAGCTGAAAAAAGAGAGGGTATTTTTAATACAAATATGTTGGCTTCAAAATAGCAGATCATATTGCAGTTAATTCCCAGCAAAGTAATACAAAGAAGAAGGAAAACTGACACGTTGGCATTACCTTCTCCTCTCAAATATTCAAAGCTTGTTTATCCTAAACGTAAAAAAAAAACTTTTTTTCTTTATGGCTTGATTTAATGAAACGCTTGATGTTCTATACTGCATAACAAATCTTGACTGTTGCAGTCATCTGTAGATGAAAAGATAGCTGTGGTCAGAGATATAATTTATACTACCCCCTAATCATTTTGTTAGCTTAAAGGTATTATTAATAATAGCTACATGTTTCAGGATTGTCCTATATTGTCCTTTCATGAAGTCTGTTATTTCATATTAAAGCCTTTTGAAAGTTCGGTATGGATGAAATATTATAAAATATATTATATATAGGTGCCTTCGGGTTAAGCACACACCTGTTATTAAAGGTATTATATGTTGCATGGAGAACATGTTTTTACAAAGATCCTGGCAACAGAGTATTACATCTTATGATGTGCCAAATAATATTGCTGGGTCAACAGTAAAGATAAAAATAATGATATTTCTATTTACCTATTTAACTCCTTCATCTCTCATCAGTAATAAGTAATCATCTGACCATAATAATATTGTTTAAAACAGGGTGCAAGGACAGAGTCTACAATTTTAAGGTTTAGGATATTTTTACAGTTTTACGGCTAACTGTGTCCTTTACTTGCAAAAAAGAAAAAATTCTTTAGTGCACTGCCAGGCAGCCTATGGAAACCTATGTACCGTGCGTGGTTCTTAAGGAAGGTTGAGTCCTCTTGCTGACATGTCGTTTAGCACTTTTATACAGTGAAAAAATGGCTCTGGTAATAAGGTTTAATGTCACCCCCTCCTCTGTGAATTAAATAGTGTCACCTGGTGCTAATAGCATCCCCTGCACCAGACTACTAACACCACTGATCTATATTATGATTATTAACTAACTTAAGGCTGAGAAAAAAAACACAGCTTTATAAAGGATTCACCATCAGTCCAGAAATATCTCCATGGTACTCCTTTGTTAAATCCTCTGATGATCAGCATCTTTCAACTCACTTCCATCTTTAACTTGCCCCAGCCTATTACCATAAAGTGAAAAGAGGAGCAGTCCAATTAAAGATGTCTCTCTTAATTTGTTTTTTAATCTCATGTTATCTCATTTTTTTAACAACACATGAACTCATGGCACTTCTTCTGATCATACACACAGACTGCAGGAGTCTTAAGGTGGACATAAATGGTCGATAGTTTGAGACACTGTCTTTTTACCTTCTTAAAGTGACCACTGATCCCAGAGCATTTTGTTTTACTTATATACTGACTTGAGATATCAAAAATACCCCAACCCCCCCCCCCCCCCCAAAAACTACAAAATTACAGGTCCCTAAGAAATATACTGCTTACTACTGTACTCTGTACACTGTTATACATTGAATTGTGGTGGCGCACAGTGAGCCAAAATAAAGTCATGGGCCATTAATCTTTACTGAAAAATGTCTATAAGAAGGTTCTCATTCTCATCAGATATGAGAATGAATCTTTTCATATGGAAACAAACTTAAGCCCCCCATACACCTTAAGATCGATCCATACAATCTCCATTAGATCTACCAACAAATGTGTAGTATAGTGGCCTCCCTGATAGAATACATAGTGATTGGAAGGATTAGAAAGGTCCTCATATTACATGGTTTTGGTAGAACAAAGGGGGGTTGAGTTTTCACATTCCCCCAATATGCATCCGCACTCTTTGCTCCTGATTAACCTCCCTAGTGATACGCCCCAAGCCAGTTTGGGCAAAGGGACGCTGCAATTAGCGCCCGAACTGGCTTCAGGCACAGCGCGGGAGCTTACCTGGTCCGGCTGCCGCCTCCATCGACGTCCTCGCCAGCTTCTCCCGGGTCCCCAAGTGACGTCACGGAGACGGGACCCAGGCTTAAAGATAAAAAAAATTTTTTTTTCGTTTTCTAAATATTTTTTTTATACTTTTGGACTGGATCAGAGAAATGAAGAGAGAAATCAAAAGAAAAGAAAACAAGTGTAAACTTTTTTTTTTATGTACTTCTAAAGCCAGCCATAGCGCTTCAATCTGTGGCCGATTTTGCGAATGATCACCATGCGCATTCGGGGTGATCGCTTGGTGATCAATCGCAAAACGAACGTGCCCACCTGGAGCAACCGTTCATAGTTGCACAAAACTTTGATCAGTCAGAGAACAAACTTTTTCCCTGGTCGCCAGTACTTTGAATGGGGGCAAGGGTCCCCATCCAAAGTATTGGTTGTCGAATCGCAAATGGTTTATTTTGAAAGTTACAGAAAAAATTATCCCTTCATCCCTTCTCACCATAACCTTCACGGGTACTTCTCTTTGTTCACAATATAAGTAAATAAAAAAAAGATGTACACTTTCCACTAAGTGAATTCAGACTGGTAAGACCCAACTCTTATAAATATGTCAATGGCATGAGAAAGTTTCTAATTAAAGAGACCAATGGATGATGATGCTTCTATTGTCCTATTTATAAGACTGCACCTGACAGAAGACTGTGCCACGTGAGTGGATTCAGGACACATTATTAAAATAACTGTGCTGAAAGCTGGCTTCTCTCCAAGAAATATACCTCGACAAATATACCTTTTGCACATATCAGCAGCTTCTGTTGAAATAGGGAATGAAGCAAAGGGATTTCTACTGAAAATAGCTCAAAGACAACTGATACCACTACGACCCATGTATCCGCTGCCTTTTGAGCAAATATTAACCTACGTGTATCTACCTGCATTGAATAATTACTAAACTGATAATTTTGCTCCAAACAAATGTTGATTCTTTTATTTGGAGAATAGTTTGCAATTTTGCAATAGAATGCATCTATTTCTTCACTGTTATTTGAAAGAATGTCCCCGAACGCCCATTGTCAAATAAAAATAACATAGAAAATGAAAGGTTTTATAACCACATCTATAAGGCTATGCGTACATTGCAAGAACATTGTAACATTTCCCAATCTAGGCAGTGGCATCACATATTTGTTGTCTATGTATTGTGAAATGTTTAAGGCAGGAATTTTAAAACTTTTTACAAAGAGGACCAGATTGGATGATGAGGTCACAATGCATAACATGCACGTTAGCATTAACATCTGTGTTGCCAATTCACAATGCAATAGAAATAGTAGGAAAGCGCCCAATTGATTTTCTCATGGGAACTCTGCAACCAGCTATGCTGAGCAAGGCATGGATCAATATGGGTTGTTGGAAGGGAGGGGGATGGTTCAGCAGATTCCCCCATCCCCCTTTATCACTGGGACTTATCCGCTCCCTTGCTGACATACATTCCTGCCCTTTCTGCCAAAAGTCCCCACACCAGGAACTGCTTTTAGAGATTCAGGTTCCTCCTTTACCCTCCGCATGGTACCCTCTCAGCTCCTCTTTACATTCCATCAGCCTGCATGTTCCCCCTGGGCTGCTTGAAATTTAAAAGTGGGCTGCAGGTGGACTCCCCTGATAATATGGTCACTGCCAGAGACAGGGACAGTGGTCATACAGAAGAAGAAGATATCAGGCAAACACATGGCTAAGGTCTAGCAAGGTCAGACGAGTCAGCAGACAATAGGTAATCAAAGATTCAGTAAGATTTAGTAATGGTCAGTTAGGGCTTGTGTCCACTGCATCTTTTCCCCCACGTTCCCCAACTGCAGGGACTGCAGTGCACTGTCACTGCTCGGTTTTAAACATGGGAGTACCCATTAATGACATGCAACCATTAAACATGAATGGAAGCTTCAGTAGGACATGGAAAAACTGTGCCCCAAAATTATTCAGTGGTGTTGTTTCTGGGTTTTTCCAATTCAAATAAATAGGAAGTTATCCCAAATGAGGTGGTAATGCTCCCTAAAATGCAGGTAATGCACCATGGGTTGGTCATCATGCCGACATGTCCATTATACCCAATGGACCCTAACAAATACACAAACAGAAAAGTCATACCCATGTAGAATCCAGGTTTAAATAGGAACCAGTGGTTTGCTAATTAGTTGAGTCAATCAGATGGGGAAACTTTTTTATCCACTAGCAGGATAGGATTTAAGCATTACTCGGTATCTACAGGTTGAGGTAGGTGACAGACGTTGCTATGATAATGTCAAAATATTTAGCAGAGTTAAACTTTTCTAAAAATTATGACCTTGTGTCAATAAAATGTGATGTAAATGATTAGTGAAAGTCAAAGAATAATTTGGCTGTGGCTGTGGTGTAATTATTTTATGGACTAATAAGAGGATATCTTAATATCCAGGTCAGTAGATAGTGAAATAAATATGTATTCTAAGCTACAGTAGCACATTTCAGTGGTAAAGCAAGACTATCTTGGCAGATACATAAATTACAGTTTCTCCATAATGATTAACTTAGAAGATGGTCATCTTATAACCCTGTATTTATGGAAAAGTTTAGTAATGTGAAGATCTTATCTGACCCACATTCTGAAATGTTAAACAAGTCTCAAGTTATAAACACTTTAATCGATGCCAACATCCTATTATCATAATTATTATTTGATGCCAAGAAAAACACTTCATGGGAAAGTAATTTAAAACGATGTGGCTGCACTAGCTTGATTAACCCCTTAAGAGCCAGCAGAGATGTATTAGATTTATACTAAATAATTTTCCCCTTAGCAAAATTTGGACCTATTTTGAAAAATGTACAACATACATTATATTTTTCTGCTTTCAATTAAGATTGGAGAAAAACGGAATTTGAAATATACTTTTTCTCTATTTACTTTCCTATTTATTTCCCTGTTGTTTACTAAAACACATGCAGTATTTATTTTTAATGTAGCAGAAAGGTTCACAGTAAAATCTAGGATGGTATTATGGAAAGGGCCACTGTCAACATTGCATCTGAACCCTACTTGAAAAAGGAAAGCAGGAACAACAAAAACAGTTGAACCAGTAAACCCTTTGCCCCTGTAATACACAACAAATAGTGCAGAGGGGTCAATGTAATATACAAAGGCTTGTGAAGCAACCAGGACTATGCAATGTTCAACATGATGTGCACATTTTAACAGGCTGTAATCTGCAAAAGCACTTCTGCATTGAATTATAAAGATATAATTCATTGACAAATGTTTTTTATTGACTTCCTACCATTACTTTTTGCCCATAAATGTAAAATGTAATTTTTATGTGAAACTAATCTGTACTGGTACAGCATACCTAACAATGGGATATTTGTCACTACTACTAAGGGTATGACTCCACAGCGTTTTGTGATCCGTCGGGACCCCTACGTTAAGCGCAGTGCTTGGTGGGGGTCCCTTTACCTGCCCGATGGATGCTCTGTTTACACATCCGCTGATGCAGGGGTTAACATACTGCACTACATTAACCCCTGCATCGGCAGATCTTCTCAGCACCCTGAGAACAGGGCATCTGCCGGGCAGGTAAAGTGTATGTGATCTATAGGGACCCACTCTGCAGGGGTGCTGACGGATCACACAGTGCTGTGGAGACATACCCTAAGAGTATATTTTCATAAGCAGAACAAGTGTAGCTTGCAAGAGAGAGAAGAACTAAGTCAATAGATTTCAGGTATTGTTTTCAGATCCACTTAATTTGTTGAAGAAAATGCCATTTTGGTATTTTGGGAATCAAACACACCACCTTTATTACGGCTTCAGTAACTTATATGGGCTGCAAATATGATAAAAATCTTGGGCAAAGCCATTGCTCACTCTTGGTGATAGCTCAGTTTTCTGCACAGCCCATTTAGTTTCAATACTTTCAAAAAATCAGTGATATTGTTTGCTTACCCTGGTATGGTGGTTTTAGGATTAGTCAAATCTATATATTCAGTTTATTCTATGGCAGACTACAATTGTGTTATTCGGAGGTTTAAACTTCCATAAGTACCTGCCGTTAGCATGTTCCCGGCGAACTTCCATTGACTTCAAGGAGGAAATCTCAAACCCTCAGGTCATATTTGTAGCCACAATACAATTAAAAAAGTTTGAAAATGGTAACAGTTTTCAAAATTATCAGAGGGTCTGGTATGCTCTAGAAAAGGGGGACCCTGAACAGTGTGGGGTTCCCCCCAGAGCATACCATACTCCCTGCTGGCATATGGTTTGGTATGCTCTGGGGGGGACCACCAACAGTGAGAAGTCTCCCCACAGAGCAAACTAGCCAACCTGCTGTCATAGGGTCTGGTATGCTCTGGAAAAGGGGGACCACAATAGAGTGGGCCGTCCCAAAGCAAACCAGACCCCTTTTGGCAAGCCTGGAAGGACAGGAAGGAGGGCACATTGAAGGCCTGTTTATATACATTAGAGACACCGCGGGCCTGCCAATAGAGGTCTGGTTTGCTCTTTTTCTGTTATGCTCTGAGGTGGGGAACACAAGCTGTTCATCATCTCCCTTTTCCAGAGCATACCAAAATATATGCCAGCAGGGAGTCCAGTATCCTCTGCAAGAAAAGTCTCATGGGTAAGCTGTGACGGTTTATGATCCATTAGCATTGAATAAAATATTCACTGAGCAATTTTGATCATGCACATTCAGTATCACTTAATGAACCCAACTGCGCCGATTGTTCGACAAGAAACTGTATAACTTAAGTTCATTACAAGCCAAAGTAGGTGTCATGATTACAACTTGTTGTTTAACAGTTCCTCTTATAATGAAGAATCTTTGCAAATCAGAAATGAAAGGAGAAGAATCATATACTGAGACAAGTAAACAATACAGCCAATCATTTCCGGTTTGTGGACAGTAATCTACAAAATGGGTTGAAACTTTCCAATGTTTAATAAAGTGGATATATAAAATATAACAGAGAATATTTAGGGTGTAGATAAAACAAAGGCAGGGGGGCTTTAAGGGCTTCTGGTGTACATAAGGAATATGTATGTGAAAATGTTAATAAACAATATAATTTAATGATGTCCGAAAAACACATAAAAAGCATAAATAACAATAATAACAGAAATTCTGATTTAACATTAAATACCAAGAATCAATAATAAACAATAAACTGTTAGACGAAACGTACTTTGGGGTGGCATCCAACAGTCTTGAAAACATCCATCATCATTTTCTTTCCTTCCATTTGAAGATGTGGTGGAAACATCGTGTAGTGATGTGAAGGCAGTAGGTTTATTGTTTTTGTTGATTCTTGGTATTTAATGTTGAATCCGAATTTCTGTTTTTATAATTTGTATTTGATGTGTTTTCATATGTTTTTTGATCAGTCTGTATCCAGTTAAATTTTGGATCATGTGCAAGAATCTTTATCTTCCTAAGTGGAAAACAATCAAATTCAAGGAATCTGTTTTGCATAATGTGTGTAGTACCATAGTAGTAGTACCATCGATCAAGATTAGATTGACAGTCAATAGTTAAACCGCTCAAGTCAATCAAATAAAAAAATTGATTGAACAAAAGTTGATGGCTTTATAGCTAGCTATCTATAGTCTATATTTTTCCTTTGTTAATGATGTGTGAATGACTATAATCCAACAAACCAAAACAGCCAAATCTAGAACTTCTTCAACCTAATTCAGTTTTAATGTTATTCGTTATGCTATAAACAATTGCTTTACATTAACTGCTGGTGTTGGCTTATCTAAAATATGGCTGCATAATTACTAACAACTTACTTACAGAGATAAAGTACATGATTAGCGGCATGTGTCAAAGCCTGCGGGAATATATTTATGCATGAGAAACCAAGGTATTTGTGTCATAGGGCATCCTCACCAATAAGGCTGCATTGCTTTAGGTTTACTAATAGTTAGATAATGTGGATCAGGGTATTAGAAAGGAAGTCTGTGTACACAGGATTACTAGGAGTGACACATGTTAACTGACACTGATACCAGGGCTCAACTTACAAAGGAAAAAAAATTCTACCCTTTGGCAACACACATAGCTTCTGAGATAGAGGACTATTATTTTCAGAAAATAATAACTAAGCAGAAGTTATGTGAATGATAAAACAGTCATTCTTTGTAATTTTGCTTCTTGCCAATTCCTTTCCATATTATTTTTCTGTTAAGTATTTTTATGTGTAATTTGTCAGTTCAAGATAAATTTCAATCAAAAAGCTAAAGCGCATTGCTTGGCAGGGATCCTGACGGAGCACATAGACTTTACCTGCTCGGCAGATGCTGTGTGTAGACATCAGCCGATGCAGAGGCTCAACGAACTCGACTATGTTCAGCCTTGCATCAGCGGAATGGCACGGCACTGTGAGAACACAGCATCTGCACGCAGTTCCGTCGGGACCTCCCGCCAAGCAATACACTTAGCGGAGGGGGTCCCAACATGTGGAAACACCCACTTACATTAATGATGATGCAGAAGCAGCACCTGAATCAGCAAAATCTAAGAGGACAGGTGTAGCTAAGGAAGAGTTTGTATTGTAAACCAACCTTATCCTGAGCTACACTTGGCGTGACTGCTAGAGGGCTTAAAAAACATACAATTAAAGAAATACATTTTAAGTAGAATCTTCTTTTTCATATTGAAACTACTTTCTTTGATTTCAATTCACATGCTCTGCATCTCAGCAAAAAGCAGAATTAGTTGCAGCTTAAAATCCACCTCACTTTCTTCCTGATGGACAAACAGTTCTACCATATACTTAATGACCCTGACCTACCCCATTTAATTACTGGATTTTAGTTATCAAAGGTCAGTATTAAAAGTTGGCATTAATGTTTTTATGATATAATGTGATGCTATGTACACTACAGCCCCTGCTGGCCCCTCTCATGAGCTATAACCTTTATAAATAACAGAGGCCCAATAAGGGTGTCAGTGGTTCTGAAATTGGATAAGCAAATTTTAAAATCTAATTTTAAAAATGAAACAGAATGAATTGAATTTTAGTTTTAGTAGAATAAACTTTGGCTTAATTGTATATTTAAACAATAGCATTGCACTTCTGTTAAATGTTATAATATTTATTGTTAAAAGCGTTTTCTTTTGGATCATTGTCCTGTTGAAAGTTCCAATGTCCCAAGCATACCTCCAAGTCCACTAGAGCATGGTTGAAGATTAAAGGCTGGAACATTCTGGAGTGGCCATTGCAGTCAGCAGACTTAAGTCCGATTGAGAACCTCTGGTGGGACGTGAAGAAAGCAGTTGCAGCGCGCAAGCCTAAGAATGTGACTGAACTGGAGGCTTTTGCCCATGAAGAATGGGCTAAGATACCCGTAGATCGCTGCAAGACACTTGTGTCATGCTATGCTTCACGTGTAAAAGCTGTTATAACTGGAAAGGGATGTTGTACTAAGTACTAAGAATGAATGTCACTAGGGGGTTGAATAAAACTGATAATGATGTGAGCACAGAAAAGACATTTGTGGTTATTTCATTATTAATGTTATGTTATATTTGTCTGACTTACAAGTGCCTTGTTGATTTCATTGTAAACAAGATGACTGAAATGATCAAAATCAATGTCAAAATGGCCAAAACGCTCAATTTCAGTGGGGGTTGAATCATTTTGAACACAACTGTATATATATAGTGGGAAATCAGCCTCAAATGGGCACATTCAATCACAGCAAACCATACGACAGGTTCTCTTTTGGGCTCCTGCCCGTATTTATTCAATAAGTGCCAACAGAAATGACCCTCGCAGGGGTTAATCTCATTAGGGTCCAGCAGGTGTATCTTGGTGGAGTGGGAAGGCCCATCCAGATCCCTGTAATCAAAAGCATTCTGGGCAGCAACCCACTGTCGCTCCCCAACAGTACTCTGGACTCCCTCCATACCAGCAGACCCCTTCACTGCCGCACATGGACCACTTACACCATGACAGACCATCGGTCTGTCACAATATATACAGTGGTGTGCAAAACTATTTGCCCCTTCCTGATTTCTTCTTTTGCATGTTTGTCACACAAAATGTTTCTGATCATCAAACACATTTAACGATTAGTCAAAGATAACACAAGTAAACATACTAACAACAACAAACAACAAGATACTCACATTGAGAGAGGTTTACATCTGGTTGAAAAAGAGCTCTGCTCGAAACGCGTCCCATTGTTCCTATTGAGCCCCCCAGTATATGTAAGCAGGAAGTGATCTCTTCTCCCCAACCAGGAAGTGAGGTCCTCCTGGAAAGCACATGGCCCTGAGAGAGCCAGCCTTGTAAACCTCTCTCAATGTGAGTATCTTGTCTGTTGCGAGCCTTAATGTTCTTTTTGCTTAACAGTGGTTTGCGTCTTGGATATCTGCCATGTAGGCTGTTTTTGCCCAGTCTCTTTCTTATGGTGGAGTCGTGAACACTGACCTTAATTGAG
>CM070034.1:101125367-101137959 GCA_036250615.1 Ptychadena robeensis
TACAATTTAAAGTAAAAAACACAACACAAATTTACATTTAAATAAAATTTTTATTATATAAAACAAACAAGTGTCTCCCAAAAGATAATAAGACAATGTACAAGAGGCATTTTTGTGAAAAACAATTCTCAACTTTTATTTACATTAGTCATGTCCAAAATTATTCATACCCTTCTCAATAATCAATATAAAAGCCTTTACAGGCTATTACAGCAATCACACACTTCCTATAATTGCAGACCAGCTTTTTGCATGTCTCCACAGCTATTTTTGACCATTCATCTTTAACAATGAGCTTCTTATCTTTCAGGTTGGAGGTTCTTCTTGCCATCACACTGATCTTTATCTCCCTCCACAGATTCTCAATTAGATTCAAGTCAGGACTCTGGCTGGGCCATTCCAAAACGTTGATGTTGTTGTCTGCTAACCATTTCTTCACCACTTTTGCTTTGTGTTTTTGGGTATTGTCATGCTGAAATGTCCACTGGTGCCCAAGGCCAAGTTTCTCTGCAGACTGCCTGATGTTGTCGTTGAGAATCCTCATGTATTGCACTTTTTTCATGGTGCTGTTTACTAGGATTAGGTTCTCTGGTCCATTGGCTGTAAAACACCCCCAAAGCATTAGGTTCCCACCACCATGTTTGACAGTGGGGATGATGTTCTTTGAGTTGAAGGCTTAACCTTTTTTATGCCAAATGAAGAAAACATCACTGTGACCAAACAATTACCAAAAGATGGCACTACATATGGGGTTGAGTACCAAACACCATCGCCTAGTACTCATCTGAGGAGCTCACTAAAAAAGTTATGTAGTCCCCTGTGTGTGTATATATATATATATATATATATATATATATATATATATATATTCCTGTGAGTTTATCATAATTTTCTTATTTACATGCATTTCTTATATTTACTAATATTGATATATTGTAAGGGTACTGTCTGCATGCACTAAATTTCATTTTCCAAAATGTACGCATGAAATACACATCTCAACGTTTTATTGTGGAATCATTCCAACAAGCACTAATTCATAAACCTTAATTGCATGCAGAACCAAACTTCTCATTATCCCTGACACGTAACATAAAACAGGTATTATAATTAGACATTGTAAAGTATGCCGAAACTGGTAGAACATTTTAGAATGAAGGTCCCAAAAGTCAAGTGGCTAGGTTTAATTGACTTTATAATATGATCTGTTTCTGAGCCTTGACATAGTTAAGTATGGAGAAATAGTTTCCATAAACTTTGCAATAAGCAGTGACTTCTAGATGTGAGTAATTTAAGACCACATTCCACATTATCAATTACTAGAGACAGGCTATCTGTGTTTAATACAGTTCTCATTGCCAACCTCCATTTTTTTTACCCTTACAGAGGTATGTATGTTGTTTTTGCATTTTCTATGTCTAAAAAAGTAGATAACTAAATTTACAAAAATAGTAAATCTATTATATTTAAAAAAAAAATATTTATAAATGGAGAAATAGCTATCAAAGCTGGCAATAACTATAATGGAATTTTAGGTTACTAGCATTCTGTATTGAAGTATTCAATCATTTTGATCAATTCTACTTGACACCTAATAGAAACCAAACATGGACATCTATAACATCACTATTATTGCCCTTAAAAAAGTAGGTTAAGTTGCATATTTTTAGTTGTAAGGAAAAAAGATGCCAAAAACCCAACCATGTAAATCACTAGTAGTAACAGCGGGCTACCACATGCCATATGGCAGGGTCGGCAAACTTTACGCTTTATTTTACCATCTCTATTTAACATTTGTAGTCTGTAACTTATGGGAAGGTTGCCATACAGCCACATACAAACATGTATAAGCTGGCGAAAGTTATACAAAATATAACCACCTGAGCAATGGAAGAAAAGCTATACTGATCTTTCACATCCAGATAATTTACAATATCTTTTGCTAACTGGTAAATATAGGGGGTGATTTATAATAGCAACGAAAAATGCAGACTACATACCAATATACAATACCAATTGCATCTGAAAATGTAAGTACTAGTACTAGTAAGTACTAGTTAACAACAGTTAAAACATAGACAAACATCTAGAGATGGAGGTGACATTTTTAATTATTTAGTGCTATTTTTAAGAGCTAAACCCCTGAACAACATTTCTGGCAGTAAATAGAAGGGTTGTGGGATTTTTTTTTCATATGAAGTTTTTACAAAATTTTTATTCAAAATTAGGTGAAAAAATTCAACACAAAATATCAACTCAATTGAACATAATTTATGCAAAAACTACATGTGCTAGAGCTTCATTTGTTTAATGTTCCCACAACCTCTATCTCCAGCATATTTGGTGAAGATACCTTGTTCAAGTGCTTTGCAATTCACTCCCAAATTAAAAGGTCTTAAAAAATCAACACAAACGCTAAACCCTTAATGTCTACACAGCTGAGTTTCCTGAAGCTGTCCCTTCTAGGATCTGCAACGCCAAATTCTTAAACTATTTCTGCTATGTCTTTATTTCCAGAAACGTGCCTCCAGTTTCCTATTGCTGTTGCTTCTCACTACTATAATGATTAAATAACTGAAATGGAATCAAAGCTACATAATAAAATATGTGAAAGAATTTAAGCAGCATACTGAGCTAAACCAAAGATTAGAAGTTCTCAACTAATTCCTATTTCAACAAATATCTTAGAAGGTCAGATGGAGTCCTATATCCAAATTAGGCCCCTTGTACACATAAAATGATGAGTATTATGTATCCTTATCTATGAGATTTCTGATAATCTCGCATCATAAGAAAAAAATAATATATTCTAAAAATATTGCACCTCATCCATAGACTACTAGTGATAATGGGAGAACATGTAATTAGTTGGAGGGCACTTGAAGACTAGCTACGCTGTGGCCACATCTGCCTTTTTTTACTGTTAATGCAGCACAAACGTGGCTTGTGTGAAAGGGCCTGGAGTGTTTTTGCATTGATGAACACTCACCAATTATAGGGCAGAGATCACTAGAGATGGCCAAAAACTGTTCTTCATATTTTAACTAGCTAATTTTGTGAGTAGATTGCAAAGCCCCTGAACTTACAACATGAAGTTTTTGCATAAATAATTTTACAAGCCGAGGCACATTTTTTACTTAACTTTAAACTAAATTAATGCAAAAACTACATGTTTCTACAACCTTTCTGTTGATCATGTTGATGATGATATCTTGTTCATATCTTGTTCATCGTCTCTGATAGCTTCAGTTGCAAGAAAAAGTATGTTAACCCTTTGAGGCTATGTGGCGTTTTGCATGAATTGCCATATTTTTTTTGGACAGCAATGGCTTCCTCCGCGGTGTCCTCCCATCTACTCCATTTTTGTTTAATGTTTTCCTTATTGTAGGTGTGTCAACAAAAACGTAAGCATGTGCCAGAGATTTTTCTAAGTCTTTAGACACTCTAGGATTCTTCTTTACCTCATTAAGCATTCTGCGCTGTGCTCTTGCCGCCATCTTTATAGGACAACCATGCATAGGGAGAGTAGCAACAGTGCTAAACTTTCTCCATTTATAGTCTTACCATGGACTCATGGACATTAAGGCTTTTGGAGATACTATGGTAACCCTTTCCAGCTTCATGCAAGTCAACAATTCTTGATCGTAGGTCTGAAATCTCTTTTCTGTGAGGCATGATTCACATCAGTGCTTCTTGAAACCAGTAAACCCAAAAATGGTGTGTGTTTTTTACAGGGCAGGACAGCTTTCAGCCACACATAAATATCATCACACTGATTGGACTCAAGGTTGGCTCACTCCTGGCTCCAATTAGCTCTTAGAGAAGTCATTAGGCTAGGAGTTCACATACATTCCCCACCCACACTGTGAATGTTTACATGTTATGTTCAATAAAAACTTGAAAACATATAATGTTTGTGTAGTATTATTTTAAGCAGACTGTGTTTTTCTATTGGTGTGACTAAGATGCAGATCAGAGCACATTTTATGACCAATTCATGCAAAACTCCACGTAATCACAAGTCTTGCAACTGTAGATCTACAGTGCTCTATGCACAATGGCACCTGTCACACAGAAAGTGAGCATCACAACAGAAAATGTCAGTAAATATGTAGACCACATTTTGAGACCCCACGTTACAACTTCTCTCCAACCAGAGAAACTCTAGTTCTTCTACAAAATATTGAAGGTGTATGTATACCCTCAAATGCTTTATTGGTTACAATAGATGTGGAGGCACTTTATTGTAGAATTCCACATCTACAAGGTATTTAAGTGGTAAAGAACATTTCTAGACCAAGCTGATTGTACTCAACAAAAATGTAACAACTTTCTGTTGAATTTATTTTAATTCATTTTGACGCACAATGCCTTCACATTTGATTATAAACACTTACTTAAATCCAGGGGGTTGCCATGCACCTGCTGTGCACCCACATATGGTAACATCTATTTGGGTGGGTGAATAGGAGAGGGAGCTGTTTGTCAAGTTGGAAGAGATTTATAGATTGCATATTTTTGATTTGTGCTGAAGCAAAGAGGAACTATTAGTTTTCCTAAAATTTTAACTCCAATACATTCAACCTAAGTTTTTCATGGGAAATATCTAAAAATTATATGTCCTTTCTCGACTTAAAAATCTTCATCAATGAAGATAAGAGCTTCAGACACAAATCTTTTCCATAAAGCCACTGCGGGTAATTAAATTTTAGGAGCAAATAGCTTCCATCCAAAACCTCTTATCTCAAGCATTCCATATATGCCAATATTTGAGGCTTAGATGGAACTGCTCTGAATTTTGCAAACAAGCTAACGAACTACAGGGAAGATTACAAGAGGGGGTTACAGTGAAACAGTATTATAAAATGCATCAGAAAGTATCAAAACCAAGCAGACAACAAAAAGAAAAAACAAAGACACAACGTAACAATATATTGATGAGACACTAAAATTGCCAAATATATCAAACCTTATCCAGAAATCACATACAAGAGACAAACAATTGTATATCATGTGGGACATAAACACAGCTACAGACTAATCAGTATTAAAATTTTCGTCCTTGGAATGTGTGGTGGAGGATAAAAGAAGCAGAGGCTTTGATAAGTAAATCCTTCAAAGGGAGACCAGATGGATTGTGAATGCTTAAAAATTTCCTAGTCTTAACGAGATAGTGAGTTTCATGAATATGAATCTTAAGGGAAGTAAAAGAATACGGTGTAGTCAATATATTGAGATGCCTTTATGTGTGTCATCTGTTCAAAAAATATAGTAAGAAAATTTACTGTACTGCTGTATTATATTTGTGTATTGTAAATCTTATGCTTTGTCAATCAAACAGTTTCAATGGTCGGAGACTTTCTCCAACCAGATCAATGGATCCCCTATGATTTTTTGCCTTTCAATGCAATTGGCATGCAACATACTTAGAATAGGGACATAACATATGTGGACATATGCACTCCTATATTACGCAGCGCTGTAAAATACATAAGAGTTGAGATGCAACACAATATAACACACAGGTACAGGTTATGACACAGGAGTAGTAGAGAACCCTGCCCGGACTGGCTTACAATCTAATAGGTTGGGGAATGGGGCTGTATACAATAGGTGTGGAGGATGGGACTGGAATATTTTAAGAGTGCAAAATGTAGGAGAAAGTCTAATGGGGTGAGGAAGAGAGTTCTAAAGAGTAAAAGCGGCCCTAGTGAAGTCTTGAAGCTGCGCATGAGATGAGGTTATGAGCGGGGATGTCATTAGTAGGTCACTGGAGCAGCGAAGGGGGTGGTTAGGGGAGTATTTATGTATTAGGTTGGAAATGTATGTAGGACAAGAGGTGACAAAACTTTAAATTTAATTCTGTGGACAACTGGAAGTCAGTGAAGAGATTTGCAGAGAGGAGCAGCAGATGAGTAGCGGTTAGAGGAGTAAATGAGTCTAGCAGCACAATTCATTATGGATTGAAGAGGAGATAGTCTAGTGAGAGGAAGACCAGAGAGGATGATGTTGCAGTATTCCAGACAACAAATGATGAGAGTGTGTACCAGAACTTCTGGGTATAGAAGGGGCGTTTGGAGAGAGCGGTCAGTCAGGTAGGAGGAGAACCAGGAAAGAGCACAGTTGTGAATACCAATAGAGTGCAGGATCTGTAGAAGACTGGAGTGGTCAACAGTGTCAAAAGCAGAGAGGAGATCCAACAGAAGAAGCAAAGAATAGTTGCCTTGGGCCTTGGCAGTCAACAGGTCATTGGCAACTTTAGTGATTGCTGTCTTAGTGGAATGAGAAGGTCGGAAACCGGATCAGAGCGGGTCAAGAAGGGAATTCACAGTCAGATAGACGGTGAGTCTTTTGTATACAAGGCGTTTGGAAGCAAAAGGAAGAAGAGAGATTGGTCGGTAGCTAGAGGGAAGAAAGGGGTCAAGCGATAGCTTCTTCGGTTTGGGGAGGACTATGGCATATTTGAAGGATGATAGGAAGATACCAGAGGAGAGGGGGAGGTTGAATAGTTCAGTAAGTGCAGGGGCAAGGGTGGTAGAATGGGTCTTAAGTAAATCAGCGGGTATAGGTCCAAGTGGGCAAAGCAAAGACAAGACTTTGGATTGAAATTCCAATTATGTAAGTATATAAGTCTTAAGTAAACTGTTGCTCAGTTTCATCTTTATTTAATTGAAAAAGGAAAAAAATTGTATAAGATCTAGCACGTGTAGTTTTTGCATGAATTAAGTTCAAATTACGTTTTTTTCGTCAAAATTTCAACTTGACTTTGAACTTCCCTTTTTCTTGAACTTTCCAATGTGTTTCTAGTCTAAAGGTGCACATTGAATATTGTTTCCGAATATGGATAAGATGGAAATTTTAAAGTCCAGTGCTACATGGTTTGACCCCACCCTAGTTTTCACTGTTGGAGACTGTCATCAGTTTGTTATATCATTTATTTACTATGTTTTCATTTTAAATAATCAAACAGTAATTATTTAATGCCAGAATGATTAATCATTTAGAACTTTTGAAAATAACATAGTGTTTCCATGGAGAAAAATTGTCTGCAAAGATGAAGCTACATTAAGTCAGCTCCAAAGCTTGAAGAACTGTTTAGTATATTAATAGCTTAATAATTTAATGCACAATGGTAAGGATTTAGCTTTCTATTGTATTAAACTTCACACCTTTAACAGTTGCGTAACATATGACTTTCCAAAAATATCTCAAACAGTAAAAGAGTCATTTTAATCATTATACTTCACATAGTAATTTAAAATAATTTTCTTTAACTGCTTATTACTTTTTCCTGTGGGTGTTCAACTTCCATGGTTACGGTTCAGCATAAACAGATTTTAATCATAAGTCTGAACATGAAAAGATCCAAAGCATTGAAATGTGATAAAAACAGACAAGCAATGCAAAGAACATTTAGTCTTTATTTTTTTCTTGTATTTGTACATTTAAGCAAATTATCACGCAGCCCTTTAGGTGTGTTACCACTAACCTGCATCAATATGTAATAAGTATATGTACATGCCAGTATGATGTAGATGTACAAGTAGCTCTAGAGATATCATCACATTTTTGACTAGCCTATTTGGTACTTAATTGCAAAGCATTATACTTAAAAAAGAGAAAAGCCCCAATGTGTAAACAAGTGTAACAAGTGGGTCAGTTTATCCCAATAAAATAGAAAATTCAATATCAAAAGGTGTTTGCACCTAGAAACTTCTATAGTCCTTCTGAGGGAGTGTAGAGGGACTTTAAGGCAAACAAACCATATATCTAAAGTAAATTACATTTATGGTTTATTTGGGTAACATAAAGTGATATACAATCAGAAATATGTTCCAACCTCCAACCTAGCCACTTCTTCAGGACAGAAGGCATGAATGTAAAATGTATTAGCTGCAAGAAAACAAAGGGGTGTAAACACAGGTAAATTAGTAATAAAAAACTGGTACCCACATTAGGGTATCTTACCAGATTCGCTGAAAATACACAAAAAAATATACAAAAATTGGGGTTTTAAGGCACAGGACTCATGCAGTAGAGCAATTAACATTTTTATTGGTAGAGGAGTAGACCTGTGAACATACAATGGTCGATCCTCAGGACATAAAAAAAGACTCAGTCCAAGATATACAAATAAACAAAAAAACCATACTTGTCTTCAAAATTCATTCTCAACATGTCTCGCCCGAATAGCGGGCTTCTTCAGGATCAAACAAGTATGCAGTCATGGGTTTCTAAAGTAAAGTAATAATACAGATTATAGTTCTTATCATACACATGATATGACAATATACAACATCGTTTTTAATTTGAACCAAAGTTGCTAGTTCTCTTGGTGTACCAATATATTCACTCACATCTAGTTTGCAGCTCATGTTGGCTAGAGAGCATAGTAATCATTTGTAAAAAGAAAAAATGATGAAATAAGAGGGCTTACCCAGACCTATTCGGTCAGGCGAACCAATAAAGGGTTCATCCCTTGTAGGTTTCTACAACACCATCAATGTCTTGGAAGTGTAATGATTGGTCCAAATTTCATCCCCCGTGTGGTTCTCCGCGGCAACAGACCTCGATGAACAGATGGGCCAAAGTAGAGGCCGTCCCAAATGGAGAGAAGAATGGGGAAAAACCTGGTGCTAGGACTGTGAGAACCTGAACCAAACGGGAGGCCCCCCAGTATGGAGGGTTCAGGTCTGGTGTAGAGTGAAGTGTGAGAAATGGTGAGAAAGAGGTGAAATAAAGGGAACAGAGAGTGAGCAGGGACCCCAGGTCAAAACAGGAAAGTGTTGAAATAGATTGTCATAGGCAATACCAAAGTCAGGTGAGAAAAAGCATAAAACCAAGAAACATGAAGAAGGATAGAAAAGGAAAAGCAGAGACAAAGACAAAAAATGATGTCGCTTATCCATTGACGGCAGTGTGTTCAATACACTGGAGAACAGGAGAAAAGCAAGACTAACACAGGGTAGGGACACATATATACACAGGAACCACATAGGCAAAAAGAAATGAAACAGGAAAAACAAACCAAGACAAAAATGGGACTGGGACGCATAGAGGACAGTGAAGACAGACATATACTTATATACAGTCCAGCAAGCACCAACCATTTAAACCCCCTATATATGCAGCTCCCTCAAACAACGCCGCCTGTGACTTGGGAAGGGACAAGGTATCACAAGTACCTAAGGTTTAAAACCATGGTCCAGAGGCATAAGTAGGGGATATATAAAAGTAATGACCATCGTTTAATGTGCAGCCCCTGGGGGCTTGTAAATTTTAAAGATCAAAAAGTCGTTAAGAGTTGATAGCTTACTTGCTAGTGGAATCAGAATTATCCGTACATACAAAGGAAGTTTGTGCTGGAAACCGACCCCTCCAGAGACCAAGATAGGTCTGAAAATAAGTTAGGGATAGATATAGTCCCTCAAATCAACAGGGCGATGCCTGCCACCTGGGGCAAACGATGAGCTGAGGAGGAAGGGCATCGTAGTGTCCCAGCGTGCGCCCATCGCCCAGAGTGATGACATCATCACCCTTTGCGGGCGCCCTGTGTGTCAACCTGACATGCAGATTGAAAGCGGAAGGCTGCACATGCGCTCTCTGGATGTCTGCGGTCAGGTGACCCATCATACCCTCCGTTCTGTCGGAATTGACAGATCAGGGTAAAGATCAGTGTGGGAGGGGAAGATGGCAGAGAGATCCCCGTATCACTGGCTGACCAAAACACCATTTGGGGGGTACCCCGATGGAAAGGGGGAGGCGCCCCAACGCCCAATGTCAGAGAGGGCGAGGAGGGGGGGCTGACCAGATTCAGGGGCCCTCACAATCACCACATTGGGGGAACAGGGAGCACAGGTAGACACACCTTGGTTAGGGTAGGTACGTTAATGGATCTAAAAGATTAAACTATAGAAGGAGGAACAAAATACAATATTTGGTAAAAATATAGTTTTAGTTGAAGATTAATTAGATATATGGTAATTTGGCAGCTATTATGCCTTTGGTCCTGAAAAAGAACCTAGAAGTCTTCACCAAAAATTCTGGAAATGTTATAGTTTTGCATAAACTAGGTATATCGTCGAAATTTGGAAATGACTTTGAAGTTAATTGATGCAATATTTACATGTGCAAGAACAATACTTTTTTGTGTAATATTTCCACAACCCTTCCCTACATTTTGGTGATCATACCATATTTAACATCCAAGGCAACAACTTTATAGTGTGCTAAATCTGTTGCCTTGAGTACTGCTTTAATTTTTGGTGGCATAGATTCAACAAGGTACTGAAAACATTGGTCCTTATTGACATGATAGTATCACGCAAGTGCTGCAGATTTGTCGGCTGCACATCCATGATGTGAATCTCCCGTTTCACCACATCCCAATGCTCTATTTGATTGAGAACTGTGGAGGCCATTTGAGTACAGTGAACTCATTGTCATGTTCAAGAAACCAGTCTGAGATGATTCGAGCTTAATGACATGGTGGATTATCCCGCTGGAAGTAGCCATCAGAAGATGGGTACACTGTGGTCATAAAGGGATGGACATGGTCAGCAACAATACTCAGGTAGGCTATGGTGTTGGAACGATGATCAATTACTACTAAGGGACCTAAAGAACTGTAGCGGTCTGTCTTGACCATGTCAACATGCCTAAATGCAGTGAGTTGCCATCATGTGATTGGCTGATCAGTAACTTGCGACAATGAGTAGTTGGACAGGTGTGCCTACTAAAGTGGCCAGTGAGTGTATATTGTATGGAAGTGTCAAATGTTTAGTGCTGTCCCATAAAAGTATATAATAAACTATTTACCACAATATTTGGTATATGGTGGAGAATGATGATCTTAAATGATTACTTTACAAGAGGTGAAGTTTCCAATAGGCTTTGCTTACCTCGTTGTCCATTCCATGCATAACAATTTTTTTCCTTGCATGTGAATTTTTCCTATGTTAACTTAGCTTACTTTAAATCAAAATGATAATTCACTTTGCAAAGTAAACTGGTTCTTGACAATTGTCAGCTCCATTGTCTATGGTATTTTTGGATCAGCAAGCAAGGTGGATGTTATAGAAAATTGAGTGAAGCAGCTTGTACGTCTGCAAAATGAAATAGGTATTACGGATTAGAATGGTTGGTGATGTTGCATATGAGGTTAACATTTAATTTCAAAGCTGTTACTCCACAATGCAATCTAATCACTTATCTCTAGCATTTACATACAAATATTTGTAGATTAAGCTGTTACACGTTCAATATTTACAGTCAATTGATAATGAAAAGAAACAGAAACTGCTTTAACAAATCAGGAAACATGTGAAATAAAAATAAGATATCATTGTGAAATGCAGATAAACCTTTTGTTAAGTGTTTTCATCATTACCTATTATCATCTACTATGTTTGCACAGGTTATTTATAGCTAAATTCCTACAACAGACATATGCAAGTGGACATTTCTGGCTATCAGACCTATTTAAGCTAGGCATACATGGTTTGATTTTAGCACGATCAATCTTAAATTCGATTTTAGATCTTGATTTTCAGGTTTGATCAAAAAACACAGGAAAGAGTAATATATAAATATACAATAGACACAATCAAAAAACCAAATGCCACGATTTTAGGTAAATCTTTGTACAATAGACAAAAAAATTCCAACATGTCCACTCACTTTTCGATCGATGTTTTGATCATTATCAACCAATTTTTGCCAATCGAACCATGTGTGCAGTATACGCTTTACGTTCAATTGATGTAAACTTTGATTGTTTTAAGTCGATCAAGCTCTTAAATTGACATGTATGTCTAGCTTTACTTCTAAAGCTCTGGATTTTTTACACCATTGATTGCACATTTTGTTGGATGAAACCATAGGAAGGCCAAGAAGAAGCAATGCACAAAAAGTTAAAGGCCAGGGTCAAGTTGCATTTCCATTGTGGTTGGTAGAGATGGTTGACAAGATGAGATGTAGATAAGGGGACTGTGGGAATATTAAAAAAGAAATAAATATTGTTTAAGGACATGTCAAACATTTTTTATTGAAATTTTGAAATAACTTTAAACCTAATTTATGCAAAAACTACATGTACAATACTTTTTGTTTTTGTATTGTTTCACCAACCCTTCTCTACATTTAAACTGAACTCCCCAGCTGCTTTGGCTAGATGTGTAAAGGTTGTATGGTGCCAACAGCAATGTAGACTAAATGTAAAGAAGGGTTGCAGGAACATTACACAAACATTATTGCTCTAGCACATATAGTTTTTCATAAGTTTAAAATGAATTAGAAATTTGGTCTTGAACATTTTTTACTTATTTTTTTTGTAATGTTCCTACAAGCCTTTTATACATCTCCAGCTGTAATGTGGTTCCTGTTTTGCTGTGTCAGGGACGCGTTTTTGTTTGATTGCAGACAGCACACATCAAAATGCATATCCTTATTAAAGTGCCCAATGCATTCCCTAAAAACAGCCGCAAACACATGGATTTTGACACCATGGAAAGCATGACCTAACTCACAAATTCAGCTAGTACAGGGAGTGCAGAATTATTAGGCAAATGAGTATTTTGACCACATCATCCTC
>CM070034.1:101168206-101198994 GCA_036250615.1 Ptychadena robeensis
GTAGCAGCTGCAGCGCTGGACGAGGTGCTGCCGTCCCGCACGCTAGGGTGGTTAAGGGCTTTTTAATTAATCTTTTTTTGTAAAAAATACCTCCTATTATTTGTTTACTAAAATGTTGGATACATTTAGGAATAAATATGTTGATATTCATTTCTATATGCATATATGTAGATGGGTTCCATGCACTTTGCCACATCACATTATTGTAGATAGATATAAACCTTATAATTAAAAGACATACATACAAAATATGCTAGCTGATCTCGGGTATAACTTAAAACGTATATCTTTCAAGGAAAGGGAGACAATGCAATCTATGGACTGTAATGAGAAAAAGTTGTGATTTGAAAATAATGGTATGAACTTGAATCATACTAGAAAGAAAACATCCATTCAGGGTAATAAGCCTGACTTGCTACTTATTCAGTTGAAGCATAAAAGGTAAAAGCTCATACATACATTCAGGGTAATAAGCCTGACTTGCTACTTATTCAGTTGAAGCATAAAAGGTAAAAGCTCATACTTCAGAAGATAAAAAGAAAGTGCCATTTTCATTCTTAAAATGGGTCAGACTCAAATTAGTGCCATCACAGCTAATTCCTTGCTGCAAAAAAAAGTAGACTTTACAAGTAACTGGAAATATGCAAATCACTAAGTAGGTCAGCTGGCACACAGAAAAGAATTATGTTTTATACTTTATATTTTTTTAGTTAATGATAGAAGTAGGGTTATTGTGATTTCTGTTAATGAATAACTTTTTAATAACTTTGAATATATTAAATAACTTTGAATATATTAAAGCTTCGCAGAGAGTACTGACAGGTTGTAAAATTTTTTGCTCTAAATGAGGTATGTTGATCACATAATAATCTGTTGAATCTGGAGTAAGCTCTAAACTGTCCAATGTGTTTCAGAAATGCAATCAATATATTTGAAATAATAAAATTGTATAACGATTCCAAATAAGGCCAGATATTTCAATTCTAATTAAGGAGTTTCTTTAAATGATTCTTTCAGTGCCGCGCAATTCCTTCTCCTTTCTCACATCATCCACACAAATGTATACCAGATAATGTTATGAATTATGCATCCACTTTTCTTGCTCCAGAAATGTCATTGTCCAACGCGCTTTGTAAAATTGGCATCAGAAAAACAAACAGTGACGCAGCTTGCATTGTTTACTTCTGGTGTCACATTACCGACACTTGATAGATACAGCTAGTATGAATGGTCCAGATAACAAAAAACAAAAGGCCAGCTCTCTGTTCCTTCAATAAACAAGTCATGTGAAACCTTTTATTTGTTAAACGTTTCTATAGTAGGAAATTAACCATTCTGTGGTTTTGGGATGAACTTATGAACTTATTAAAAAGAGAGACAAAAATGTGAAGTGTCTTTTTTTATTCAGTAGATGTGGGCCATGCATACAAACTTTTTGCTCTCTGTCCAGTAATTTATATTTTGTAATGCAAGTGGGGAGACACTGATGACCAATTAACCTTCATATACAGACATCAAAGGGAAAGGCAAGGCATTCAGGGCACATTGTTGAGACCTTGTACAATGGATATATTGAGCTGACTGACCTAAAACAATCAATTGCTTAGTTCATATAATGTTCTATCACAACAAGTGGTTTCTTCAGATTTTAAGGTGACTGGGCTCTGTTCAGTCTTAAATTGTACAGTAAATGATACTCTAAAGGGTGTCATATTTGACCATTCTTGCTGAACATATAACAAGTTAAAAACAGCGGTCATGAAGCGATGCCCAGCGGAGCGCAGCACGATTTTTTTTAAAGTGCTCATATAATATCATACAAATCGAGCTGTGCCTAGCTTAACCTCCCTAGCATTACGCCTGAAGCCATACAGATCAAACTGAGCCTGTGCCAGGGTTGGATGCAACCGTCGGCTCTCCATGAGCCTGCAGCATTTCTACAGAGCTGCAGGCACACATCATCGGTGATGCACAAGGGGGGCCATGCCATAGACCTCCATGTTAATGGAGGGGGTGTTGCTTTTCTCCCCACACACCGGGGTGTAGAGGGCCGGGGGGAGAGCCGGATATTATGGCGGAATACAGTGTACTCCACCACGGTTGCCAGAGAAATGCCAAAGCCCATAACGCTAGAAAGGTTAAGGCCAATCAACTAGCAGATAAAGGAGGTGAAGCAGATAAAGCAGATAAAGGAGATAACCTGAGTCATAGGAATTTAAAGGTGGGTATTATTCCTTTTGAACAACTTAAATAAAATGATTGTTTAAAGGCTGCCACACACGCACCAAGCAGCGGGCGATTTTGCCGCCGACCGATGTGCGTGCGCGCTTGTGGCCGTTGATCTGTGGCAAAATCAGACGCCGATCGGGGGTGACCAGCGTCTCCATTGAAACTAACGGCCGGCACACAAAGGGTGCCCGCCAATGCGGTCAGCGATGGAGAGCAGCGTGATTATGTCATCACGCTGCACTCCATAGCTGATCTGTGCTGCTCTGTCGGCTTCCACTCGGTACGTGTGTGGGGGGCCTTAAGCCGATCATTTGACAATCCATTACTTTTTACGCAAATCGTTTGTTGGCAAATTGGGGTAGTATGATCAATCAATGTTAGATTGAGAGTCCTTATATTAATCTCGCAAGACGATTGAATCAAAATAGATAAAGCTAAAATTTATGTGTGTATGGCTAGCTTTAGTACAGTACAGTACAGCATATCACTTTTTCCAAATTTTGTTATGTTACAGCCTTATTCCAAAATTGATTAAATGTATTATATTTGTCAGAATTCTACAAGCATCACCCATAATGACGTAAAAATGGTAGCAGTAGAAATTTTTCATAATAAACACATATACGTGGGGATAGATCTATATACGATCCGTGCCAACATCCCACTAACTATTATACATAACACATTGTAGAATCTTATTGCTTGGACACAACACCATTAGCTCCAGGTCTCGGTGTGCTGCACCTCTCCCTGCTGGTATCCTTTGTGGGGGGCTGGACAAGTCCATGATGGAGACTGACATGGAAATAAGACATCATTAAACCTGTGTGTCAGGTGGGTGGTGTACGCTTCATTGTGAGCAGCCACCGCATGGACGATTATTGATCTAAGTGTCCCACAGATGCTGGATTCCCTTGGGATCTAATAGGACTTGCTCTTGACCTATTTGGGATCATATCGGGTCCCTACTTCTCCTTCAACTAACCAAACACTGGCCCTAGACGAATTGATATTTACATTTAATGCTTCTATTATGACTGTTGACTACAGAACTGCTGCTGATGCAGCTTTGAGCACCTCAATATTATATTTTTAAAGCATTGATGTAGTCTATGTTCTATTTTATGTTTTATTATGCATCTTTGAATCTTAATAAAAACTTTTTGTTTTCATTACATGTGTTGTAACCTATTTATGTTCCATGAAAGTCACAGGGGTCAGCCACCCCAGTTAGATATTGAGGTTTTTCTGTTATGGCTAGTAGATTGTTTTCTGTAACTTTTCCCAGATTTGTGCTTCTAGACAATCCTGACTCAAGGGGTCTACAGGTAAATTCTTTGACTTTATGTTTGGTTTGTGCTCTGACATGAATTTTCAACAGTGGGAACTTTTATAGACAGATGTGTGCCTTTCCAAATCATGTTCAATCAACTGAATTTACCACAGATGGACTCCTGTTAAGCTGCAGAAACATCACAAGGATGATCAGGGGAAACAGGATGCACCTAAACAAAATTTTTCGCTTCAAGGCTTAAGGTCCCCATACACGCTGCTATCTGCAGCGGCCGCAACATGGTCCTAGGATCGCGGGTGCCCATATGGATCAAACATGTGTGGGCACCTTAAGGCTGGGAATACTTATGTACAGGGAATGCAGAATTATTAGGCAAATGAGTATTTTGACCACATCATCCTCTTTAGTTGTCCTCTCCACGCTGTATAGGCTCCAAAGCCTACTACCATTAAACTATTAGGTGATGTGCATCTCTGTAATGAGAAGGGGTGTGGTCTAATACATCAACACTCTATATTAGGTGTGCATAATTATTAGGCAACTTCTTCCTTGGCAAAATGGGGTCAAAAGAAGACTTGACAGGCTTAGAAGTCAAAAATAGTGGATATCTTGCAGAGGGTTGCAGCACTCTTAAATTGCAAAGCTTCTGAACGTGATCATTGAACAATCAAGCGTTTCATTCAAATAGTCAACGGGTCGCAAGAAACGTGTGGAACAACAAAGCGCAAAACTACTGCCCATGAACTGAGAAAAGTCAAGCGTGCAGCTGCCAGATGCCACTTTCCACCAGTTTGGCCATATTTCAGAGCTGCAACATCACTGGAGTGCCCAAAGCACAAGTGGTGCAATACTCGAGGCATGGCCAAGTTAAGAAAGGCTGAAGACGACCCCCACTGAACAAGACACACAGCTGAAACGTAAAGACTGGGCAAGAATATCTCAGAGACTGATTTTGGTTTTCTAAGGTTTTGGACTGATGAAGAGTGAGATGAGTCTTGATGGGCCAGATGGATGGGCACGTGGCCTGGATTGGTAAGGGCAGAGAGCTCCATTCCGACTCAGACCCAGCAAGGTGGAGGTGGAGACTGGTTTGGGTGTATCATCAAAGATGAGCTTGTGGGGCCTTTTCGGGTTGAGGATGGAGTCAAGCTCAACTCCCGTCCTACTGCCAGTTTCTGGAAGACACCTTCTTCAAGCAGTGGTACATGAAGAAGTCTGCATCATTCAAGAAAAACATGATTTTCATGCAGGACCATGCTCCCTCAAACTTGTCCAAGTACTCCCACAGTGTGGCTGGCAAAAGGGTATAAAAGAAGAAAACTAATGACATGGCATCCTTGTTCACTGATTCTGAACCCTATTGAGAACCTGGGGTCCATCATCAAATGTGTGATTTACAAGGAGGGAAAACATTACACACCTCTTGAACAGTGTCTGAGAGGCTGTGGTTGCTGCTGCACGCAATGTTGATGGTGAACAATCAAAAACACTGACAAATCCATGGATGCAGCTTTTGAGTGTCCTTGCAAAGAAAGGTGGCTATATTGGTCACTGATTTGTTTTTGTTTTGTTTTTGAATGTCAGGAATGTATTTTGTGAATGTTGAGATGTTATATTGGTTTCACTTGTAAAAAATAAATAATTAAAATGGGTATAAATTTGTTTTTTGTTAGTTGCCTAATAATTATGCACAGTAATAGCGCACCTGCACACACAGATATCCCCCTAAAATAGCTAAACTAAAAAACAAACTAAAAACTCCTTCCAAAAATATTCAGCTTTGATATTAATGAGTTTTTTGGGTTAATTGAAGAACATGGTGTGTTGTTCAATATAAAATTATTCCTCAAAAATACACCTTGCCTAATAATTCTGCACCCCCTGTATATGTGCTTTCACTATTTTTTTTTTTATAAATTTGCCCAACCTCAAGTTAACTTTTAATGGGATTGCGGTGTAGAGTTCCGAGTGAAAAATGTATTTAATATCCATTTTGAAATAGACAAAAGGTGGACAAAGTGATGCACTGTGAATTCTTTACGTATGCACTATATCAGCCTCGACTTTTCCACATCCCAGAGGATTAAGGTGGGTTTACACTGGAGATTTTTTTCATTCGATCAACGAAGAACTAACAATGTTTGGTTGATCGGGGCAAAAATCTAGAATGGTCAATTTGTTCGATAATACATTTTGGTCATCAAAGGTCTCCACCAATGTACTTCGATCAACAAACGATCCACCCCCCAAAAAACGCACGTTGGTACAAAATGTAATCAAATTTTTTGGTCTTTGGTCTTAAAATATTTTGGGTTGATCGTTAGAGTGGGCAGCACTCGAGCACTCCATGGCATTGTTATAATGATATAGTCGTTTTAATTTTCAAGTTCCTAAGTTGTTCATGTTTTAGTCATTTAGTTACCTACTTACCTATCCTGCAGGCTGATCACAATGTGTTGTGACTAGTGATTGCCGAACTTTTGGCCATGTCCGTCCGCGAACGGGCGGAGAGCGGACTTTTAAAAAGTCAGCCGCCGCCCGTTCGCGGACCGTTCAAATTCCCCCGCCTCTAGCACCTGGAACGCATAGTTCCTGGTGTGCACCGGATGTGACGTCCCTGACGTCCACATCCGGGTTTGTGAGCCCTCGGAGCCGGGTTTCTCACTGAAGACCGGTTCTCTACCCAGTCTTTCAGTGAACAGATTCTTCCTGCCGGCGGGCCCCCTCGCTTCTTAGATCCCACCGAGGAAGAATAGAGGGCTCCTTCCGCCGCGAACAGGGCGGTCGACACCCGTACGTCCGCTGCGAGAAGGCACCGCCGCGCCGAACATGCTTGTTCGCTTGCCGAACTGTCCGCCTTGCGGGCAGTTCGGCCATCACTAGTTGTGACCTAGAAGTGGGGTTTTAGTATGTTTTATCAGTTTAGATTATTTATATGATCCAACCATTCAAACCTGTGTAGAGTGATCACTTATATGGTGGCTTTATGGGGGTTTTTCATCAAACATGCATGATAGAAATGCTTATGCATGTTTTGTATAGTTATCAGATACTAGTCAGAAGTTAGTTCCTTATTATAAAATATCTTAATATGTAACCACTATGTTATAACTTATTCAGTTATTTACAGCCTACTACTGTTTTTCCTTACAAATGTGAAAATTTTTGTGATAGTCCTCTTACATGTAAACAATTTTTTATATTGTGGAACATTTAGTGTCTTCTTGGAATTGGTTCACCTTCTTATGTGGTTATATCTTGGAACATAACAGAAGCATGCACATGAAAGCCAAATGTTTCAGTCGCAGTAAACTTATTCTTTCAGAAAATCTCCAGACAAGGCACATAAATAAATAAATAAATTGCATACAATATACATTCTTGTAAACAGAGTCTGGTATAATCGCTGGAAACCATAGTCCATGATAATTTTCAGCAACTATAGAACAAACAAGTGATGTACAGACCACGCTGCACTGTTTAATAGAGCATAGAGCGAGGGGGGTTGGGGATGAATGGGATGACCTCTTTTATAGAATATAGAAAGCAATCATGGGTCTATGTTGGATTGTAGTTCCTTGGTCAGGTTCCATAATATTAAGGGAATAGTTTCTGGGTTGTAGAACATTTCTTCTCATAATAATCCAATGTCTAAAAAGCTGATATCAAACCATAAAGTTTCAGTACAGTGCCAAAGACTAGAACACAATGCTTTTAGAGGTCACATTATTATAGTGTACATTTGGTCACAATGTATACACACAAGCATCGTTTGGAATCAATACTGGGAATAGGCATGTGAAGAACTTGCCACTATGGAAATTTGGAGTTAACAAGTCAGTGGTAATTGGGCTTTATTTCCACCTTATTTGTGCAGATCAGTTGTACTGTCAAGACAAACCATCATCACTCACTATATCCCAGCTGTCAGCAAACATGGAATTCATTCTGACTTACAGGGGCAAAGAACAATTGACTCCCAACAAACATGTTTTAAGTTTGTGTAGAATAGGGCAGTTTATATCTGTTTTAACCCCCTACAGGCAGTCCCATTGCATCTGATTTTTGATCCAAAAATGATACCAAAAATGTAAACAGTTTACTAAGTAACTATTAAAATATTGTGGCTGCTTTGGGACACCTCTGCCTGTTGGATAATAGAGACATGAGCACATCCCTATTTCCACAGGGTCAGGGGACACGCCTGTATTTTACGACAGGTAAAATCATCCCAAAAAGCATCCAAGAAGAAGCCAACATGGCTGGAGGATGCCGCTGCATCTCAAAAACGGTAAGCTACCCTAAGTGTGTCTCAGGGTTACTGCTTTTGACGTATTGAAAAATGTACTCTGAGCAAAACTAAGAAGTACCACCAGGAAGGTCATGTATCCAATTACTCCATTGGACACCTTTTCCGTTTCATTCTCTGTATCTGTGTTGCTCTTTCTAAAAATTGTATCATATTATGTAAGGAAAGTTAATCTTTAGGACCTTAATGTTGGTCTTTCAAACATAACTAAACCCAAGAACAAAATTTTTAATATGTTGCAGCTTACAATTTGAAGGTCTTTATAGATTCTAGGTCTACATTAAAAAAACCTTCTAACCAAATCTCTAAAGCTGGGCATAGACGTTCCGATTCCTGCACAATCCGATCCCCGATCCGATGTCGTGCGCGCTCCCGCATCCCTTAGGGATCGGGTCGTGCAGGAATTGGATGCAGCAACTAACGAGGATTGGGCTAAAATCAGCTGTCCTGTCGGATCGCATAGTTATCCGACAGGACGGTAAATTTTAACCCGATCCCATTAGTTTGGCTGGGGGCAGTAATGAGAAGTAATGAGAAGCAATGAGCTGCACATAAAGAGTGCCGTCCGATTCTTGGCACTAGCAGGCAGGTGTGATGACATCATCACGCCCGCTCCTAGTGCAGAGAATCGGATAGTGAATAGATGGTAAATCGTACCGTCTATTCCAAGCTTTAGGATTTTTACTTTTGAGAAAAAGACTAGCTTGATTTCACCAAGGCATTTTATAGAGTTCAACATAATGAACCAAAAGAAGTTTAGCAACTTGGATAGTCTGATGGTTAAATAGCCGGTTAAAGGGGAAGTAAAGTTAGGGTAAAGGGGAAGTAAAGTAAGGGTAAGTACAGTCTGTATACATGTATGTATGTATGTATGTATGTATGTGTGTGTGTGTATGAGTATATGTGTATGTATCTACATATGTATGTACAGTATGAATATATATATATATATATATATATATATATATATATATATATATATATTTATACATATGTGCGTGTGTATGCATGAATATGCAGTATGTGTATGTATGTGTGTATGCATGTATGTACAGTATGTACAGTATGTTAATATGTATGTGTATAAATATATATGCCATTGCTCTTCAGTTTTTCTAATAAAAATAAAATGAAAGCTGTTAAATCTTGAAAGTGTCCAATCCTCTGATGTTTACTTTAAGATCACTAACATATATATACGTGTGTATTATAATAATTGAGCCTTTGAGCCCCCACAACAACATTTACATAGAGACGTTAGTATAGAGTGGTAAAATATGTGCTATGTTTGATTGAATGAGAAAGTGTTGATTCATGGTGTTCTCCGTGCTCAGCTTTGTGCGATGATAAAACGTCCCTTTTATGTTTGTGAACATAAGCTTGGAGAATGCACTAAATATAGCTTTCTATCGCTTCATTCAAATGTTTGCTTGCAGGGTGATGAACTGAGGCTGCACAGTATGGTTAATAGGGTGTTGAAAAGATGGAAATACTTTCAGTAAATTATAGTTTGCAGATGTTCTTTAGAAATCTTTAATCTCAGCTCAATCTAAACTCAGCAAGCACATTGAGAGCAAAAACATACCGTTTAAAGCCACTGTTTGACTAGAACGCGACTGAATTGACATTTTCTCAAACGCTGCATCAGTCTTCACAGTATGTTGTACCTTCTACAATATATGTTGAGCTGAATATCATATTATAATTCTGTGTCATTTGTATTTGAAAAACATTTCCTTAATATGCTGAGGCCATATATTATATTGGTATAAAATAAAACATAATTTATGTGGTTTCTACTGTTAAAATAGCAACTTTTATGTAAGGCTTTGTCTCCAGGGCGTCTGTCTGTGAACAAGGACAAACATCAGGGTCGTGTTAGTGGAGCCAGTCATTTTCAATAGAAGCATTGGTGCATTGTAGTTGTGTGGGGCTACATTTTTCCAGACATGGACCCCCACGTTCAGAAAGACATGCAACACATTAACAATGCACCCATCGAAAATGAATTGCGAGCCCCCATGCATCTTTAGATCATTCAATACAATTTCCATTAGGTCACTTAACTACATAGAAGATAGTAGATACTATCTTCTATGTAGTTTAGTGACCTCCCTGATAGAATACATAGTGATTGGAAGGTTTTGAAAGGTCCTCATATTACATTGTTTTGGTAGAAGAAAAGTTGATTGTGCAGAAATTGTATGGTAAGATTGTAAGGTGTATGGGGGCATAATAAAAATTAAAAAAAGCAATACACTCAATGACCAGCAATGTTCGTCCATTGCCAAATAATTTATATGTTTTGTGAAAGTTCTGCAATATTTGTCAACCTACTTTCCGGCACTCTGTTAGTTCCCCTGAAATGCAACACTCATCCAGTATGCTTTCAAACATTAGTCCTCATAGGGAAGAAAATGAAAAGCAAACCTTTTACAAATGGTTTTTACAAAATTTACTAACATACCTATCAGGCTCCATTTTAGACAGCAAAATTGATAATAGTTCATATTGTTATTTTCAAAGAGTTAAAAGAACAGTAATCTGATTTTCAGGAATGTGCTGTATCCAATTTAGATCATTTTTATTTCTTTTACTTACGTAAAGAACACACAAGAAGCAGATAAGACATATAAATGCAGGCGTGACCTTAAGTGCTTCAAGGATTGTTCACATGGGTGACTTTGTAGTGGCCATAAAGTCATCAGTAGTCAAAGCAAATAATCTCATGTGATTTGCCACTGTGTAACACAAATGTATCAATGCAAACAATTTTGCTGACTAAAGAATTGCTGGCATCTACAATTCTCATTGTGTCACAAGTTAATATGTTGTACAGACTATCAGAACCATTTTCACAGGAAAACCCTTGAGACAATTATTATCTTTATACATGTTATATCTGTGGCAATACAAGGTTCTTCAGTAATACTAATAATAATAAAATTATGATAATGATCAACAGTGACTAAAAAAGAATGATAAAGTAAAGTAATATCCTTGCATCAATAAAACCAACCGTGCCAGGTATGAGACTAACGAATCCTCAGTGATTAATCTTGATTCTTTAAAATCAGATATAAACTGAATAATACTCTTTTATGGAAGGAATTTTCATAGAGCAACAATAGAGGAGGATATGACATTTGTTGTTTTTCTGTATAATGTTCATTCTTCTTTCTGTAAGATCATAAAGAATCACATTTAAATAACAAAAATAATAATACTGGTGTAAATAAATATTGGCAATACAAACTACAGCGTTCTGTGTGGTCATTAAAGAAACAAGCTTTAAAGGTCATTGGTATTAATTAAAGTGCCCCTTTAAATTAGTGATTGGTATAGTACACCTACATTGGTGGTTAGTGGACAAGCACCCTATTATATTGGTGGTCAGTGGACAAATGCCCAAATTTTGCTGGTAGTCAGTAGACAAGAGCCCCATTATGCTGCTGGTCATTGGAAAGGTCCCCATTATGCTGATGGTCAGTGGAGAAAGAACTTATTATCCATGTTGTAAGCAAAAACCTTATTATACTGGTGGTCATTATAAGAGGACTCCATAATGCTGATGGCCAGTGGACAAGGATCCCATAATTCTGGTGCTCAGTGGACAAATATCCCATATTGCTGGTTGTCAGTGGACAAGGTACCTATCATTTTTGCAATCAGTGAGCCCCATTATTCACGTGGTCAGTGGACAAGGACCTTATTTTGCTGACGGTCAGTCAACAAGAGTCCCATTATACTGGTGATCAGAGGACAAGAACCACATTATACTGGTCATTAGTGAACAAGGGCTCCATTATGGTGGTGGATAGTGGATAAGACACCTATAATGTTGATGATCAGTGATAAAAATGTCTTCTTTTTGGAAAAAATAAAAATAAAAATAAATGTTTTCTCTATGGAGAACTAAATAGATCTCTGGTGTCAGTGATTACTAATCTGAGTTGCTCTTTCAGGAAGGAACCCCTAATAACTTCTGGGAACCTTGGTTCAGAAAGGATGTACTATACAGTTATGCTTTTAATTACCTGTTTCATTTGTCTCTTTTCACAGTTACATTTTGAAGTCACAATTTAAAATGCATTTCACCTTTACAAAAAGCCCTTCCCTTTCATATGGACTAGAGCATCATTGCATGGGCTTAATGTTTGCTATGTGAATGAAAATAGCATCTTGCCCCTACATAAAGACATGACATTTATGGGGGTTTATTTTTTGCATTATTCAGAGGTTTTGCTTTTTTATTTCTTTGTATATATGATTACACACTTATTTTATATTACAGCAAATACACACATTTACTGAAAATCTGTACTGAAGAAAACATGGCAGTTCTGATTGCAGTTGCTTGACTGTTTGTGAATGTTACGATTTTCTGTAATGATTGCCTGCATACCTTAGTTGTGGAGAGACAAATGTGTAGTCCCCTCCTTCCCTTCATTGCCTTTTCAGTGTAGATATGGGCTGCATTTGATAATAAATGTCAAACTGAAATATGTGGTGGTGTAAATCTCATTTATTATTGCCACTTCCTCTGTGATGTGTTGCTTAACTATTTACATATCCTTAACAAGCAGTAAATGTGTTCATAACAAGCCTCAACAGACCTTCGTAGCTGCAGGCATTGTTGAGTAATTCCTCCTTAAAATTCAAAGCAGGAAAAGTTAATTCAATTAAGTTTTTCTTTTTTGGGGGGGCGGGGCAGCAGAGCTCTGTCTTCCCTCTCTCCTCACCTGCCCCACGTCATTGATCTCTGATGTCATATGTTCAAATAGGAGATCAGAAACCTTAGAGGCCGTCTACACATTACGGGGAGAAGGTGGTTAGATTTTGCACTCACTTGGCACAGGGCATCAACACTTCTGTTATAAATTAAAGTGTTTTTAAAATCTTTTTCTTTCTTGGTGTGCTCTCTAAAGCCTGCCATAGACACCTCGATCTATGGCAGACCTTTAGCAGACTGATTACAGCGTGGTGACGTCACCACTATGTGAGCAGTCTGCTAAATGTCGGACAGGAATCTTGTGTGTTCCACTGACACACGGGATTCCTGTCAGACTGAAGCCAATTAACTCAGAGGGGGAGGAGACTCCCTCTCTGAGTTAACAGGGTTAACAGCCTGCAGCTGTTCTGGCTGTCAGCCTGGCAGAAAAAGAACCCGCATGTCGGATCCGTGTGAGATCCGACCTGCCGGCTTTTTGTAAAAAAAGTCAAGGTGGGCTCCCACATAGTTGCGGCAGACCAACCTTGATGTGCTCGGCGGGAGCGAACACACAGGTTGGTCTGCTACAACTATGGCCGGGAGTCTGCTCGTCTATGGGGGGCTTAAGGGTGCCCATACACCTTTAGATTTATCTGTCAGATTTCCTTTAGATCTCTTTTTGTTTTACCAAAACCATGTAATATGAGGAACTTTTTAAACAATCAAGTCTACCTGTGTTCAATCGCAGAGGAACCTATACTACATAGTTGTTGGTAGATCTAAAGCTGGGAATAGACGGTACGATTTACCGTCTATTCCTTATCCGATTCTCTACACTAGGAGAGGTGTGATGACGTTATCACGCCCGCCCGCTAATGCTGAGAATCGGACTGCACTCTTAATGTGCAGCTCATTACTTCGGCTGGGGGCAGCCATGGGATTGGGCTAAAATTTACCATCCTTTCGGGTAACTGTACGATCCGACAGGATGGCTGATTTTAGCCCAATCCTCGTTAGTTGCAGCCTCCAATTCCTGCACTACCCGATCCCTAAGGGATGCGGGAGCGCGCACGGCATCGGATCGGTGTATGGCCAGCTTTAAAGACAACTTTCAAATCTGAAAAAAAATTTTTTTATAGATCTAGTCCACTTATATCCATGGAGTGATTGCAGACAAGTGTGTGGTTCAGGGTAGATTTCAATATTAAAAAGCACCTGAGATTGTTTACCTGTGTCTTTTTCATGGATCCATGTCCCTGGGGTCTGTATTGTGGGGGCTGCACATCCCCATGTATTTCAGGACAAGAATTCCAAGTCCTCACAAGTTGAATTCCACCCCCCCCCCCCAAAATGTAAACAGATTACAAATTGTATTTCCCAGCAATACAAACTAATGATTAAAACAATTGTCCCACCAGGCATATTAAACTTGAATTGAAAATGGATTAAGCAAAAGTTGAAGCTTAACATCTGATCAAGGGATACTTTATTTGTCATGTGTAGTGCAGACCCTACTAAGTATGTGGCAAGCAAAACTTTATAAGAATAAATATATCACTATAGCAAAGCCAATTCCCCTGTATTAACACTCTACACTCTACACACTCCCTTAACCTTACAGGATATAAAAATATAATTTCTAAGTAGAAGAATTTTAATATGGCTTCAACTTTGCTGATGCAAAAACATCATGTACATCTAAATATATATATATGTGTGTGTGTATAAATAAACATGTGTATATTAAAAAGTATATATATATGTGTGTGTAAAAATAAATGTGTATAAAAGTATAGTATAGATGCTAAAGTATAGTTTGTGTGTGTATATATATCTATATATTTAAAATAAAATAAAAATAAAATTATATACACACACATGTCAAATGCATAGAAATAGAGCGAACTAAACACATTTAATGGATCAGCGAACTCATTTAATAAAAAGTGACTTGGGGAAGGAAACCTTGTGGGTTACAGATCCAGGCTGTGCTGTTGCTCCCTCATTCCATTCAGGCTAAACAGGATAGGGTGAGCTAGAAATCTCCACCCTCCTCGGAGTGAAGAAATTGCAGTGAGTAGTTTAGTTGCTATGCATGTTAATGACTTTGTACCCTGGGCTGTAGGATCTGTTTTAAAAGAGGACAAGCGAGCAAGGCGAAGCTCAGAGTGAAGGTGGAAACACACAGTGAGGGGACCAGCTCAGAGAACTCAGCAGGTAGAACAGTGTGATACAGACCACCGGCTAATCAGTAACACTATAGGAATTGGGACATGAGACCCCTCTATGCAGCAATTGTATTACTTCTTCTAGCAATCTGCACACTCCAAGTGGAAGGTAAATGTCTATTTTTCTTTTCTTCATCTCATTCCACAATGCAGAATATTCTAACCTGGTATGCTTATTGTGAGATAGTTACATCACATGATCTTAGTAACATCACTGTTTTTTTTAGACTAGGTGCTGTTTCTGCTTTTCATATTCATATTTAATTTTACTATCTAAATGTCGAAACCCCCCAAGTAAGGCATGCTGATGATATTGTGGCATTGATCTATCTACAATTATATTATATCTTATATACTGTTTCGATTATTATTTTTTTGTCTTTTTGGCAATCACTAATTTCCTGAGCATGATATAATCACATTTTTTGAGTTGTCCTCGCTATTTTTCTCCAGGGTCAAAATGCAAATGTTCTCGCAAGGGTCCAAAAATTAGATTCACAGATGTGCAGAAGCTGGAAATCAAACCAAGACATCCCTACTGCGAGGAAAAGATGATCATGTATGTATTGATTAATTGACTTCTATATTCTAGTTATTAGGCATGATGAGTCATATGAGAGTATGTGTATTAATATGTATGTGTATAACATTTTTAGACACAGACTGTATTTTTTTCGACTAAAACTTAGTGGATGATAGCGTGTTTAGAATTTCTACTTGAATTATTCAGAAGATTCAAAACAGGTTCAACGAGACGCTGGAGGATAAAGGCTAGATCAGTGCTCCCACTGGAGAATAAAATTTAATGTATGGTTACTTTTTCTATGCGGTGACTTCCGCAGAGTGGAGTTTTCTGGCATTTAAATTTTTAGTAGTGAATCATGATTGGATAATAATAATGTATTCTCTATATATCACAGGCCAGCATGCAAAGTTTAAAAAAGAAAAGAGTCCCATTATATGTCTATGTATGTATATGTCTAACAGCAAGAACCCATCTTGGGGTTTCGGGTGTCACTGACATGATGGACTAAAACAGTACTCTGCAAAATTATCTTCGGATAATATGACCCTATAGGATGTCAAATTACTTATTAATCTCAGCTTCAATATATTATATTGATGATGATCATGATTATTGATGACCATCTACATGGCCATGGAGCAGTTAATCACCATGCTAAAGGCTAAAGGTACTAGAGCACATGTATTGAAGGTCACCATACATGTAACAATCTCACTACACAATTTTTGTTTTAACTCAAAGAACCTTTTTAACATATCTGGTCCATCTGTATCCAATTGTGGAGGCTCTTGCAATACAAAGTTGAGGGTAGATTTAAAGGGAATTTTACATAGAGATTGAAGGGAGTGAACTTTATACACTGTGAATTCAAAAGCTGCCTTGAAAAAGGTTCCATTTTAATTTGGCTATATTAATATATAATATATATATATATATTCATATTAATATAAATTGAATACTTATCAGTATAACAATAAGCACTGTAAGTACTTTGATGGCAACAGTCCGTTTTTTGATGGGAACAGTCCCTTGAATGCATGAAAGAGTTGAATGAAGTTTTCTTCTGACCATGCATTTTGACCATTGCCAGTTTATCCGATATGAACAATCCATTGCAGGTGAGTTAATTGTGAGTTTGACTAAAGCCCCCCATACACATTTAGATCACTCCATACAATTTACATTAGATCTACCAACAACATGTAGTATAGTGGCCTCCCTGATAGTGATTGGAAGGTTTAGAATGGTCCTTATATTACATGATTTTGGTAGAACAAAAGTTAACTCTTAAGCCCCCCATACACCACATACAATTACCATGCAACTTCTGTACAACCAACTTTTCTTCTACCAAAACCATGTAATAGGAGGACCTTTCTACACCTTCCAATCACTATGTTTTCTATCAGGGAGGTCACTATACTACATAGTTGTTGGTAGGTCTCATGAAAGTTGTATGGAGGAATCTGAAGGTGTATGGGGGGCTTTATGCTAAGGCATCAAATTTCAAAGACTTGCTATAGACTATTGCCAGTTGCAATAAGCAAGTGTTATAATTAGTTTCAAGTCACAAGTCACTGCTATAGGGCAAGTGTGCAGAAAGCAAACTCAGGAGTGTTAAGGTAGGCATAGAATGGCCGATTTTTGTTCAGTCGATGAACCCTCAAACACAGCATCACCAAGCTGCGCTTGAGCGTTCGTCAATTGAACGGTGCATCGATGCGCACCACTTATGCACAATCGATCCTGTTCTCTATACATACACTATATACCCTAGTCCACATCCAAAGTAATGGAATCAAACAGGGATTTACCAACATGTTAGGTTGGCCATACACGGTCAATTTTCAATAGATTTTAAATCGATTCCCGAACACTCAATCACCACAAACATGCATGGTTAAAAGATTTACCCATGTGTGGCCACCCTCAATCTACACAATTGTTTCAAATGAGCGACTCAGAAGTAATTGACAGCCAGACATCTAGCTAGTGCACAGTAGTGGATAACACATTGCTTTTCTTCTATTGAGGGCCCTTTAACACTAGCCACGTTTGTGCTGCACTGCCACAAGGTAACCTGGCTTGCGTAACGCAAGGTACACAAATTTTTATAGGAAACCTGTAGTACCTTTCGCACTGGTCACACATTGCACTTTGCGCTAATGTACAGTGCAGCATGTTATTGCAAGTGGCCTGCAGCACATATTTTTAGACTTGTATGGGAGACACAAGCGCAATACAATGCGGAAGCACTAGGTTTATTTATCAGTAACGGACACAGTAATGCAGTGTGGGTAGTGTGAAATGGCCCTCAAGCCATTTATTCCCTTTCTTCCTATTTCACTTATTGGTGACAATTGTAACAGGGTGATCACTCAACTATTTTAGGAAGAATGAAGTATATAGTTTTATGTCAGCATCTACTATCTATCTGAGCTACTAAGCTAAGATCATTAAGGAGCAATAAATTGGAAAAAATATTGTAAAATCTTCAAACATGATTAATAAAAAAAACATAAAAAGAAAGCTGTCAATACACAAAACATATACAGACAGCTGATATGAGTAATTACTAGTCAGCTATCCTAAAGTCAGCTGTGGTCTTTACTCTCGAAATTAGCTAATCTTCTTACTTGTTGTCTAGTTGAAAGTTGATTTCTGAAAATACATGCAAGCAATAGTAGAAAAGAAAGCAAGCTTGACAAGATATTTAGAACTGCCAATCCAGCTTTATCCCATCTGGCAATCCTTAGGATGTGTTACATTTGTATTGTAGACGATGTCACGGAGAAGTATTGTGAGATTTGCTGCCATCAGAGCATTGGCACCTGATCGCTACCATGGCATCACATCAACAAACTGATTATTGGCTGACAATACACCTTCTCTGCTAACTGTGTATGGGGGTGGATGGCCTTATGCTGGAGTGAGGCACCATGAACATGGTTTGAAATTAGTTTTTATTGCTGTATGTAATTTCCTGGGCTGAAAACTAGTCTTAAGCTAGCCATACACGTGTCGGATTCCATGTCCAATCGATTCATCATGCGATCGATTCCGGCGATTCTGCCGGGAATCGCAGGTGTGATCAGTCGGCCAATTAAGAGTATCCATCGCTGCATACCACCTTGTCCGAGCGGATTCCGGCACGATTCCGTGTGCGATTCCACCTCCGATTCCACCTCACAAATGGCAACTCCCCCTGATCCGGGCAGAATCGGATGAGAAAGACCAACATGTTGGTTCTCCGTCGGATCCGATTCTGAGCCCCTGAACGATCGGACCTGATCGATTGGACAAGGTGGGCTGCATGCGATTCCGGCACGATCGTTTCGCGTGCACGCGCCCGGAATCGATCGTGCCGGAATCCGGTGCGAATCCGACACGTGTATGGGGGCCTTTAGACATTATGTAATGCATTGCTAATATTAGGCAACACAGGTTGGGAGATTTGTTAGCTAGAAAACCATCATGTGCCTTTGTAAACATAAATTTACAATGCTGTTCAGTGTTTGACCTTAGTACTAATCCCAGACCCAAAGACCTAAGATATGGCAACACATCATCATCAGTAGAACAGTGTATGTAAATCCTTTTTTAACAATTAACATTTTCTGTATGCTCCCATTAATTGGGAGGAATTTAGTTTTCACAGAACAACCACAATGAAGGTTATGGTGAGAAGGTACTGAGGCAAAATTCACATGGTTGCTTATTATATTGTTAATCGCTCTTAAGATGACCTCTTGTGGCTGGCAGTGGTAGGACATCATTTTATAGCTGATTATAGAGTTGTTTTTTTAGGAAGTTGCAGATTTATACAAGCATCTGAAAAACAATGGTGGATCGGTAGATATGAATGTGTAGAGTGTTCTCAAGTCAAAGAGCATGGTTGGGAATAGAGATGGTCGAATTTTTCGACTTGCTAACTTTGTGAGCTGATTGCAAAGCCCCTGAACATGGTATCATCACCAAACTTGCTGGCGATGTAGAGAAGGGTTGTGGGAACATTTGAAAAAAAGAAGTGTTGCTTTAGCACATGTACTTTTTGCATAAATTAAGTTCAAAGTTAAAGTCGAAATTCCGATTTTCGAAATTTTTACTTGACTTTGAACTTAATTTGTGCAAAAACTATTTGTGTTAGAGACATACTTTTTTTTTTTGGAGTATACCCCCAACCCTTCTCTACATCTCCAGCAAGTTTGGTGATGATACCATGTTTAGGGGCTTTGCAATTAACTCGAAATCGGCGAAATGGTCGAATTTTTGAAAAATAATTCGACCATCTCTAGTTGGGAAGCCAAATGACTTTCAAATGTGACACTGGTCATTCAATAAACAACTAGAAACCACACAATTACAGCATAATTGTGCTTTTTAATTGCTTTCATAGGCTTCAGTGATTTCATGAATGACTTTCAAAAATGGCAAGAAAAATGACCATGTGAATGGAAACCAAAGAATTTAAAAAGCCCCCTACTCCAGCAGTGCCTAGCACAGTTATGCCGTATTGAAACAATCCCTACTCCATAGAGCCATGGTTTTCATGCACTGAATTGATGATGGCTAAACCTGAAACAGCTGTTTGCAGTTTGGAATAAATGGATCTGTACTATGAGGGTATTTGCACTGTACATCAGCAGTTGTGAGTGTGCATTTGGCTGATGGGGTGTAAAGGAATGATTTGCATGGCTCCATCCACTGTCCTGAAATGAGGAAGTTTACTTTAACTGTTGGGATTTGTGATGGAATTAGTAAGAAAATTCATAGCTATTCTGTTTCCTCTGCTCACTTCCTGTTCTACCCCAAGAGCTTATCTAGTTATACGTTTGGACTACAGCATGCTCAGCTTTAAAGTTACTGAGATCTAGGAAATCTGAGAGAAGGCATGGTTGACACATTGGAAAAGGCTGACAACATTTAGTCTCAACAAAATTTGAGTGTTGTCACCTAATATTTGATTTAAACATAAAATATTTGCAAGTGCCTGATTTTAGAGATTCTTCTATTTATGTCCTTAATGATGTCATCCAGGCATACCTTCTGGCTACCTTCACAGAAACATGGCTGTGCCATGATCATAAAAAAGGGCCATCATTACATCATCTTCTATCCATGGAACAGGCCCTCAGAAGTCTACCCTTGCTTCTGTGCTATTATTTGTACAAACATGTTTGGGATCTCTGCACTGCATTGAATTCCAAGCAAATGGAGTGAGCATGAAATAACGGTATGCATTATTCCATAGCTTTACAAAGCACATGCGGATCTCAGAGAATGTGTTTATACTTACTTTGGTTGAAGAATGTAATTCCGCTTTAAGAGCTGATTTGCATTAATGGTATTTTAATATGGTCCTAAACATGGGAAGATATGTACTGCATGTGTTTTTTATTTCTTTTATTGTGTGTTCTCTTGGATTTTTGCTTTTAAAAGGTTTAAAAGCCGAATAGATTACAGTTATTTACACCAGCTCTCATGTTATAAATAATTACATCAGTTTACGCCGACTCTAAGGTCATTGCTGGAATTTCTGCCATGCAAACTAGCTGAACTAACTCTTTGTGTCATATACTGTATATAGTCTACTTAGTCTAAACTCTAAAGTACATGCAATTGTTTGAACCGGATAGCAGTAGTGATATGTCTTTCATTTTGAGCTTTGAAGATACCAGAATGCCTGGTGACTTCTGCCTAATTAGTGGCAGACTGTTGTTCTACATATGATGTACTAATGAGCACATAGTTTAGGCCAGGTCAGTAAAACCTCTGTTCAAAACAGTATTTTCAGAAAAAACATTCGAACAAATAGAAATAATTTGATAAATACAAAATTTTTGTTAAGCTGGGAATAGGCGGTACGATGTACCGTCTTTTCCTTATGCGATTCTTTGCACTAGGAATGGTGTGATGACGTCATCACGCCCGCCCACTAGTGCCGAGAATCGGCCAGCACTCTGAATCTGCAGCTCATTAGTTCGGCTGGGGGCAGCCGTCCCCAGCCAAACTAATGGGATCGGACTAAAATTTACCGTGCTGTCGGATATCTGTGCAATCCCATAGGACGGCTGATTTCAGCCCAATCCTCGTCAGTGGCAGCCTCCAATTCCTGCACGACCCGATCCTTAAGGGATGTGGCAGCGCGCAGGGCATCTGATCTGGGATCGGATCGTGCAGGAATTGGTACGTGTATGCCCAGCTTTAGGTGTTAATATTATACCCTAAGGAAAACATCCCAAATTTTCCATTGTGACCATTTAAAACTTATTTAAATTATTGACAAGAGCAAATAAGCCCAATGCACTGCACAGCATTGAAGCAACAGTTGGTAAAAGTTTTAGTCATTCCTGTTATTTAGTAAGTAGTTAATATCAAAAAGTCCAATTAGAAGATGTGTCAAAAATAAAGGCTACTAAAAGGCTAAAGACTAGTCACCAGTATTGCATAAGCACTATGACTTATGGTGGGGTTGGTCCTTTTGCTTTTGTTGTTGTAATACATAGAAATCTGATCATTGAGATATAACCAGGAAGCAACAGGAGTGGTAAATGTATACAGATGTATTTTACCAGAAAGCATTCTATTCAGAAACAATAAAACAGGGAGATCCTTTCACTGCACCCTTCGCTCCAGCTAGAAAAACAGTGAACAGATCACCAAATCTCATATTGTAATTCTTTAATAGTAATTGCAGGAACCTTGCATTGTATTCAGATATGGAGCACTGAGCCTGTAGGCACAAAAAAGTGCAATGTAGCTGACCTTTAGCGTATGAGCATGCATAGGCAATATTCAAATTTGTGATATTTTGTCAATAATTCGACTTATATTCGATTTGATCTTCTTAAATACGAAATTAGCAGGTACGGTCATGCATTGCCATTATAAATACCACGTGTGACCATTCATTTTGAAGATGCCATTATTAATATCGCAATGCATGGCCATAAGCTTGCCAGTGCACAATATCTAGAATATTCAAAATTGCAAATCTACGAGTTTCCTGTGCCTCAGTAAACAAACACATTTGGGCTAAATACACAAAAACGTGTGATTGGCCAATTAAAAAATCTGTTTGCACAACTTCTCCTTGGCTTTTTTTTTTAAATTTAATAGTGGTCGCACTCTGAGAATGGTTACTCCTTATCGCTTCCCTCTCGTTGGTAGACAATGGTAAGTGTGATACACATGCTGTCTCCTAACCCAAAACTCCTTTTAAATAGGCAGGAGATACATGCTATATTCTACTATCCTGAAGAAGAGACGTAACAGCCTCAAAACGTATTGATGCATATATATTTTTTGCTGATGTGATGTTTTTGTCGAATGAACATACCCCCAAAAAAAGTTTTTTTTTAAATTCCCTTTTTGGGTTCTAACTGAAACACTATACACCATAATGTCTCATGTAGGTTGAAACATAGTCATTAACTGAAACAGCAGGAGGCTTAAAACTGGGTGAAAAACAGCCAAACTCTGCTACCAAGGTGAGGTTGTAGAAGTTTTATGTCAGGGCCAGATTGAGCCCAGCAACAAGACACAAGGTAGTTATACTGCATCAGCAAGGTCTCTCCCAGACACAGATGTCAAAGCAGACTGGGGTTACAAGATGCGTCAAGTTCCAGTGATGTCAGATGCCTTTGAAATGATTTATGCAATAACTACACGTGCTGGGGAAATACCTTTTTTAGTAGTATTTTGCCAACCCTTCTCGATATCTTCAGCAATTTTGGGAAGATATCATGTTCAGAGGCTTTGTAATTAAATTAAATTGCACCCTTAAACCACTCCCCTGCCTTAGACATGGGGGCAGGGGACCAGGTGAGGGGTGATTTTTTACAGTGGGGACAACAGGATATTTTGGGAGTAAATCATTATCAAGGGGACCACTAGAAATGGTCCTGAGAGTAAGAGTTAGTGCTACCCATCATTACAGTAAGCTTCAATTATCATTACAGTAAGTCCTGCCTTCCAGGGCAGTGCAACTAAACCAAAAACGTTTCTTTTTTTCCAATTAAGATAGAGTAGGGAAGGGTTAAATTTGCTGTCACTTTTTTTTGGTCATCTATCTCTCACTGGGGAGACCTCCAATTGTTCCATCTGGTGGACCAAGGAAAATATCTTTCAATAAATGGTTTTAACTGAAAGAGGGTGCACTCATGGACAACCTGCTCTGAAATAAGTGATAACGTTCTATGTTTTTGCATTTAATTATAGTTTCAGGATTCACGTTCATAGGCTGGCGCCTAAATTACATGTATTAACGTTCCTCCACAGGGGGTTTCAGTGACTTTAAAAATGACTGCGAATTTTATACGACTGCAAGTTAAAACCAAAATATTGTTTTTTGTGAAATATATTTTTTTATACTTATATATAATGCTTTATTATCATTGAATATTTAGGCTTTAGGAGGGTCAGAACACATTATGGATATTTTTTTTCCATTTCTTATGGGAACAATAGTCTAAACTTACAAGAACTTGACTTAAAACCCTGGGAATTAATTAATTCTTAAGTCAAAGTCCACTGTATTTGTATATTTTGCAGCAAGGTGTATAGTGCCCCATATATATATTTTATTACAATAGTATAAAGCAGTGGTTCCCAAACTTTCCTTGCAGGGCCCCCCTTTTCTATTTAGGAACATTATCGAGCCCCCCTCCCTATTCAAACAGAGGTTAAGAATGAGGGTCCATGCCCCCACCCCTGGCAAACCTTTCGCGCCCCCCCAGGGCGGCCCGCCCCCAGTTTGGGAACCACTGGTATAAGGTATGGCAGGAATGTCAAACACCTGCCCAAGGCCCAAATCTGGCCTGCTGTGTAATTATCTTTGGCCCTCAAGATTGTTATCTAATTTCATAAAGAAATGAATGGCACAGATGTGTCTTTTATTTGACATTTGATATCACATGTGTTCCAAATTCAATGCTGTGGCAAAACGTGAGTTTGTTTCCATATGAAAATGTTCATTGTTATATCTGATGAGAAGGAAAAGCATCCTTATTTTGAGGCATTTTTCTATTAATTTCAAGGTGGGCCCATGACTTTGGATAGGATAAATAATGCAACTTTGCACTCCCATAGAATATAAACTTCCAAATCTGTTCACAAACTTCCAAATGATCGCAAAAATTTTGTCACATATGTTTAACTTTATTTTTGCATCCTGAAAAATGTAATCTGTTTATGCGATAGAATACAACATAGCAGTGAGGCTGATATGTCATCCCCAGAGGCTAAATCATATTTTTAGTATAGTACTGATGATTTTGTTATTAGACATCGGCTAAGCCATTAGGTACCGTACATAAACTGTCCCTTTAAATGAAACCGTGAGATACAAAATTAAATACAGAGTTCAGTGACGCTAAAATTAATATGAAATGAAAACTGGCGTATAATTACATGAGGATTAAATACGGATCTGGATAATCCACAGATCTGTGAAGTGCAAAGTCATTGTCACATCTTGCAGAGGGAAATTAATCACAAGGCTGTTTACTTAATAAATTTTGTTTACTTTAAAACATTTTTGTAGTTGCTCCAGATCTCCCAAATGTGTTTAACAGTAGATGACCTACATTTGGTGAGGCACAGCTGGTATGCGTGCTTACTTAGTGTCTTACAAGAGCCAAATATATTCTTCAAGGAGAGCTTCTGGGAAAACATATAACACAATGATACTAAATCATTTTCCTAAACAATGCTAAAAACTTGCAGCAATATACTATAAACACATGGGCAGGATCTGTTGTTTGGCACAAATCGGGAACAGCAGGGCCAATGTTCTGGCCACACATGCAGGTGGTCTTAAGCCAAATTACATAGTGCCGGCTGTTTTGGTTAGGGCAAGGTCACAAGTGAGATTCTTATGCTATTTTAAATCATGCATAGTTCCAGTTCATCAGGTTAACAAAAAAGAGAGAAGTTTACAGAGTTCAAGCAGTAGAAAAAAATTAACAAAACACCTAAATATACAGAATTATAACAACTAGAAGAGAGAAGGGCACCCAGTAGGGATCCTTCTACGTATTAGGATGTGATTGAAGGGGTCATACCCTAATAGACGGATCCCTAAAGGATCCCCTTCTCTTTTCTTGTAACAATTTAACAGGGATGTTGATACCCAGAGGTTCCTAAATCTCTCCTTTTCTATAATTCATATTCACATTCTAGTTTTATTATATAGGGAAGAAAACATTTCTGACCCAAAGACAATTGTGTACTTCATATAATACATATAAAAAAATTATTAGCTAAAATGGTTGTTGGCAGCTAACCAATAAATATTTAACACATTTTCACAGCTTGAAGAAGCCTTAAAAAGTGCTCTTTCCTTTGCAATGACTATTTGAACTATTTATGTAATAATGTCCCCTATAAATCTAACATACACACTAGCTGTCCATGAGAACTGTGTCAAGTGGTTTTATAAAATCCACAGCCACTCCTTTATCTAAGTTCATGCTTGTTTCCTCGTAAAAAAAGGAAAGCAAGCATGTTAAAGTGAAATCAGTCTGTTTCTTCTCTATGTATAGCAGTATCCTCCATACAGACAGAATGACAGACTGGTCCAATTTAGTACCATGTTTATCCTGCTTGTAACTCTATTATTGCCAAGGATGTATACTATATGAAATAAAGGGCAGCCATTCCAGCTGTCAGATTGTTTTCATGTTCTTTAGCTGGCCAATAACCTGTGTTTTAACAAATGGTAATGTAGTGAAGTGGTTTTACAGTTCTAGGTGCATATAGCCTGCGTATAGATATACTGCTTATAGACCATGACATATTAACCCTGTAAAATATGTGTATAAAGATTTAAGAACATTTAAAAATTTTGGTAGCAGCTGCCAGAAGATGAGGTCATGGCTTCTCTTTCCATCTCTTTTTTTCCTCTCTGCCCAGCAACTGTAAATCCCCTCCTTCTGGGCAGAGGTAATATATATTTGTAGTAAGCTTGTTTCCCTGGGCTTGTCTTTTGTCTTGGCTCTCAGCCAGCTGCTTATCTTGGAGCAAGGTGCTCCCTTCTTCTTCTGGGTCCTCCACCGGCCATGCACTTAGCAGTGCCCAGGCTAACGTCCCACATCCATGGTGAATGACAGGGATCCCCTTTGGACCAGGGCAGTCCCTCCCTCATCTTGCTTGAGTGGATGGAAGCAGAATTCAAGAGGTGCCTGAATGGCCAGGGTGAGATGCAGCATTCCTCCCCTCTCTATCTCCACTGGACCACTCGTACTACTAATTCTGGGTAAGAGCTGTCATCCTTCATCCTCCTGTGCAGCTGGTTAGAGTGTGTTTGGAACTTAGATCCTATGCTTGAACCCCATCCCTGTCTTATAGTTAATGGTGTATGAATCTTTAGTAAACAGTTAACTACTAACCAGCTGTGTGGACATTGTTTTATCCATGTGAAAGCCATGTGTGACAGTGTTTGGGACATAGGCATCCAAAAAAGACCGGGTTGCTTCCAACTACAGTGAAGTTACCTTGGGCAACCCTACAGTAAATTTGATAGTGGGGTCGGGCCAAGAGCCTGTAATGTCTGCCCGGCAGAGGTGTGTCCTTTGCATGAATCACCTGCATCATTGATGATGTCAGGAGCTTGTGATAGGGACATTGTAATCTTTTTGAATTTCCTGTACCGCTTTTCCTAGAAGCAGCCGTCTGTCACCATGAGGATGCTCCCACAGTGTCATCACATGATCACGCCACTGGCGTCTTCATTGAAGCTTATGGCCGGCACACAAAGGGTGCCAGCCGACTGAAGGGGCCCCATAATGCACCGGGGTGCAAACGTGATGACGTCATCACGTTTGCACTCCGGGGCATATCTGAATGCACTGCTTTTTCTCCACCTTCATCTATCTAGTTCTCTCTGTCTCCATTTATTATCTCTTTCTTTTATCTCTATTCTTTGTCACTACATTTCCTCCTCATTAAAATGTCCTCCTTACTGCTATTATCTTCTTTTAACCTGTTATTGGAACACTTCCTTCTGAGTGCCTCTCATCCCACCCCACTTCTTGTCCCATCCCCCCACCTCCTATAGTTCCCTATTTTGTATTTCATCCTTTCTTGCTGTCTCTTATCACCAAAATCTTTTCTTCCCACTCCTTTATACACTTCCATCCCATCTGCCATGTTTTTTCCATCCTGATACATAAAAACCTTACAATTAATAGTGAGTGTTTTTTCTTTCTTATATAACTTGTAGAACATTTAAGATGCATAGGTCAAACATTTTACAGTTCATTTCTTTTATGAACACCACCACAGGACCTGTAGCGATGCTTGGAATCAGAAGAGACTATATGCAAGAGAAATATGGTATCATCTATAGTCCTCCTCAAACATTTCATAAATGTTCATTAATGTTAATAAAACTTTTTTTTGGACACCAGATAGTATGAAATGCATATTTGGAATGCCAGTACTTCCACAAAAAAAGCTATAGCCCACCATACACCTTTAGATCACGCCATACAGTTTCCTTTAGATTTAACAACAACTATGTAGTGCCGGGTCCTCCCTGATAGAATGCATAGTGATTGGAAAGTTTAGAAAGGTCCTCATATTACATGGTTTTGGTAGTAAAATTAATAAAAGTTGATTGTACAGAAATTGTATGGTAAGGTTTTAAGGTAAATGGGCACCTTAACTGATATATCCATAAAGAATCCAAATCTAATAAAGAACATGATTTCTAGGTAAAAAGCTGCTGGTAGTTGGAGGGGAAATCCATCTGAGCAGAATTCACGTGTCTGCATTCCTACACAGATATGTCTCTGTTTACACTCATTTACATGCTCCCCTTTGTTCTTCTGTAACAGAGATGTGTCGCTGTGAGGGACATTTCACCTTTAGTGTCAGCAAATTCAGCTGGGTTCACTTCACCCATCAAAATATAAAGAATATCACATTATAGCTTTTTCCAAGAAGCCGTCAGAGTTTCCTGACACATAGCATATAATTAAATGTTATTGGAAACATGTTTTCTGTGCGGCTTAAGCTGTCCATGCACCTTTAGATTTCTCTGTAAGATATCCTTTAGATCTACTAACAACTATGTCAATCTGCGATTAAACACTGGTAGACTTTATTGTTTAAGGTCCCCATCAACTGTGCAATCAACTTTTCTTCTACCAAAACCATATAATATGAGGACCTTTCTAAACCTTCCAATCACTATGTATTCTATCAGGGAGGACCCGGCACTACATAGTTGTTGGTAAGGAATCTGTATGGAGTGATCCAAAGGTGTATGGGGGGGGGGCTTTAGAAAGTCCCTCATATTACATGGTTTTGGTAAAACAAAAGGAGACCATGTAATATGAGGACCTTTCTAAACCTTCCGGTCACTATTTACTCTATCAAGAGAACCCGGCACTACATAGTTGTTAATAGATTTTATGGAAATTGTATGGCATGATCTAAAGGTGTATGGGAGGCTTTACCCTGTCTGGTTGGTTACTAATGACTTCTCTTTGTACTTGCCTTTTGCTGTTTTTAGACTGACTACTTATAGCAGAATCCCATGAGAAGCAATTGTTTTTAATATACAAGGCTTATTTGTTCTTAATTTAACTTTGGTACACTTGTGTATAAACATGTGACATGTGATTGGTCTTGTGTCTGCTCTCCTTCTGTAGTTTATGTACACAGCCTGTAGTAGGAGACAGTGGCATGCACCCTCCTCTGGCAGTGAAATGGTCTCACCTGCTGCACTCTCACTCTCTGCCCTAAGGCAATAACTTAGTTTGAACTGCTATTACAACTGCAAAAGATACTTGTTACTATGCTCAGTAATGTAATGATGGTTTCCTTAAGCCTGCCATACACCCACCGAGTGGGTGCCGACAGAGCTGTTCAGATCAGCTCGGAATAGCAGCGTGATGACCGAGCTGACAACATCGGCGGGCACCATTTGTGTGCCGGCCATTACCTTCAATGAAGACACCGGTCTTCATTGAAGTTAATGGCATCGGCCGGCATCGGCCAGAGAACATCGGACATGTCCGTTCTCTGGCCGGCCGAGCTGAGATGGGCACCCCGATAGGCGGCCAATTTTGCCGCCGACCGACGGCCGCGAGCACACACGCACAACGGTCGGCGGCAAAATCGACAGCCGATCCGTGTGTGTATGGCAGGCTTCAGTCTTACCATTAAGAGCCATCCATTAAGGCAGCACCTGCCCTTTTAATGATTACGGAGGTTGTTTAACAAGAAAACATGTTTTGAGGCTGTTCTTTCTTTCAGGAAATGAGGATACAATTTTATTAATACTTTTCAGTTACTGACCCAGATTAAGTATACCAGTTACAAATTATGACTTAACCCTGCAAGAACTAATTGTGTGTTTGCTTTTGCACATTCCAAGGCATGGACAAAGAACAGAGAAAGGCAGTAAACATTGGACAAATCATAACTGCACAAATAATTTGAAACCTTTTACTTAGTATGGGTTTACTTTTGAACCTGTATGAAAGTCTGAGGGGTTTAGAAACACCCGTTTATTGTACCATAACATAAGTTTCATCATGAGATCCCAAGATTTTATGGGATTTATAAAACTGCGCCAATGTCACGGCGTGCTCTAAATAAGCTCACTGCATTTCTTATTGTGGGCCGTGGCCTCCTGCGGCCGATCCCCTCTTACCGCAGCTATAGACCTGAGTGGCTGTGGTTGAAAACCATGCCTCAAAACGCCGTTTTTTACCGCGGCCATTCAATTGTGTGTCAGGCGGCCGCACATGTAGGAACATAGCCAAAGTTTGTGTTCTTTTTGGCGGAGTAGCCAATTAGCAAAAATATATATTTTTTTACTATAATCCTTGCTTTTCAAACTGCAGAGGTGTGACACACATACTGTATATTTTATGACCCATTATATCACACTAGCTTTGTTTTTTGTCTATCATAAGCCAGATATATTTATAAATATTTGTTTGTTATGCAAACATTTTAGTTTATAATCTATAGAGCTTGTTCAAAACTGTTAGTGAAATTTCTACTAGCTGAATTTGTGAGTAAGCAAACCCATAAACATGGTATCAATCAGAAAGGAAACTGTTTTCTCATTAATGGATTGGCCCATATGTAGGTCTGTTAATTATATATTCCCCCAATCCCCCAATTGGGAGAATAACTAATTAATAGACCTACATATGGACCAATTCAGTAATGAGGTAAAAATTTTCTCTCTGATTCCCTTATCTTGTTGGACTAGGAAGGGAGATACGTGCAACTTGATTATGAGGAATTGATATGTCTTTCCTTCTTTCTATACCATAGGATTGATGTATATTTGCACAAGCATCTGCCTGATTTTTTACATTTTAAAAAAAGATTCTCGGTTCCCTGAAACGCATGGGAACAAATCAAGAATCCAACCTTGGACACACTACTTACCTACAGGCTAGACTAGCTTGGCATTATTTATTGGACTGGGATTTGTGACCTATATATATATATATATATATATA
>CM070034.1:101202223-101224958 GCA_036250615.1 Ptychadena robeensis
ACACCACTTGAGGGGTTCACATACTTTCAAGCAGCACTGTATATATATATATATATATTAATTTACAATAAATATTATTCAAACATGCTACACAATTTATAATTTTCACATATTTATATTGCACCTATGCAGTGGTTTATGGAGAACATAGCCAAATCACTAAATGACTCTCATAGGAGCTCACAATCTGTTCCTACGATGGTCATATGTCAATAATAGAGATATTAATATAATATAATAGTCGATATTTCTTAACGAATCTTGAATTGGACTTTAAGATTTTAACTGGACTTTTACCTTCATTTATACAAAAACTACATTAGCTAGAGCAATACTTTTTTATAGTGTTCCCACAAGCCTTTCCAACACTTTTTTTTAGCAATCTTTGTAATTATACCACGTTCAGGGGCTTTGCAATTCACAAACAAAGTCAGCTAGTCTAATTGAAAGAAATGTGACAATTTCTAGTCAATACCACAGTCTATGGACACTTTTTGGTCAGAGAGGCCTAATGACCTACCAGTCCATCTTATAGTTTAGTAAGAAACCAGAGTACCCAGAAATAAAAATGGCGAAATGAATAAAATTCGATTATACTTAAATTTCGAGTTTCCCAATCGAATTTCGATTAGACTGCGAAATTTTGACTTTTTTCAAGTCTAAATTTCTAAAGTCGAAAATTCACTTAACGCCAAAAATTTGCATAAAACACTCAAAAAATTGCATAAAGCCTAAAATTCGCATAAGGTGGAAAATTTCGATTTACTGTATGAGCTATAATAGAAGAATCAGTGTACAAAGTAGCAGAGCTTTACAATCAGAGCTGAGATTTAAACCCAATTTATACACAAACTTGACATATTAGAGCAAAACTTATTGTTTTCAAATGTTTCCCCAACCCTTCTCTACAACTCCAGCAATTTTTATTGGAAAATACCATTTTCAGGGGCTTTGCAATAAGCTGACAAAGTTAGCTAGCACCATGCGAATTTTCGCCAATGCGAATTTACGCCAATGCGAATTTTCCAATCACTACTGCATAATAAAATACTTGCACGCGAAATAGCGGCACGGCAAATCAGAAGCAAAGTTATTTTTTAAGTTGAAATTTCAGTCGAAATATCAGGCTGATTTTCGACTTTTTCGGCGAAAAGTCGAAATGACCCCATCAAAATTCGACTATGATGGGGAACATACAAACTCACTGAGATTCGAACCTGAGACCCCAGTGCTAGCTACTGAGCCACTATCACACTCATGCCAGTATTCTTAGAATTACCCTACCTGGATAAAGCTTGGTGTTGTGGACATCTCTGCTGTGCAAGCTCTGAAGAAGTATTCACCAATACCATGTTTGTGGGCATCTTCTGACTATATCTAGACTAAGTTCTAGTAAAGTTTCATTGGAAATTGGCAAACATATGTGCATTTTTAGACCAAACTCCTCCTTTTTACATAGTCAAGTATAATGAAATCAATAAAATAACATTTACTTTGCATATTAATTACAAAGTATATATTTACACTATTCACTGAGCTAACCAATGTGTCCTATGCATAGTAATGATGCTCTTTTCTTAATGAACAACTAAAACTATTTCAGTAAATAAACCATTATGAGTCCCCCATTTTGAAACCTTTTCAGTAGTAGTAGCTCAACCCAAGAATGGAATTACACTATAAAGCAGATTACTAAATCTTGTTTTGACAATCATTTTAGATCTCAAAAGATACATCACAAATAATTTAGTTGTCGATTTTCTCTATGTTTTGTTTTTTTCCAACTAAGCATTTTGTAATTAAAAAAAAATGTGCCAAGGTTCAAAGTTTGTATTACTTGGAACTTTGATAAAGTGAAACAATAAATACTTCAATCAAAATACTTTTATATGACATTATGGTGTTCATTTGTTATGTTACCCCGCCTAATTTCATCAATTGTGATTCAAGTGTTTATGTCAATTTGAAATGATGTTAAATTAATTGTATATATAATCAATTGAATATGCAACAGAATGTTTTCATTTACAGATTAAAAAATATAACTTTTTTATTAAACTTTTTAAAAAGGTCTTAAATGGAACAGTTTATTTGGAACAGTTGTAAAGAACTGTGGGGAATTCATATTTTATTATATTATATATATATTATATATTGTGGTTCTTCAGCATTAAGACAGTATGATTTGTTCCATTTGTTTCCATAAACCTGTACTGGCAGGTTGTGGCTAAATGGTAGTAATGAGTGTGTTCACATGGGTGAATGTAGCCTTACTGACTTATTTTACCCACTACCTGCTCCAACCTCTGCTTACGTCTTGACCACGCTCCTGACTATTCATCTTGCCAATAAGATTTTTGGACTGCTCTTCTGTGTATATTTCTCAACATATTATTTTTACTTTATGTTTTTACAGAGTCTATGAAGACTAAAGAGTACTTCAACAATGACAGCAATCCATATGAAGAATGTCAAACAATAAAAAAAAGCAACTTCTTTTCCAGTTTTAAGATAGGGATGAAATTTATAACTCTGTAAACACTTGTTATGAGGTGTGCACTTTTACATTTTGTAGCATGAACAGTCCCTTTAAAATTTCATGTCTGCATATTAATACGAATTTAACTGTCTGCCTAATACTTAAAATGGAATGATTTTGTGACTTTATATGAGAAGTCGTGCGTGTTTGAAATAAAAAAAGATTAACAGTAGGTATGAGCTTTATAAGTTTATCAAGAGAAAAGACCATGTTTATTCTTTAGAATTGTCATTATAACTTTATTTTATCTATATATATATATATATATATATATATATATATATATATGTGTATATATCTTTTCTTTGTCTTTTTTGTAAAAAAACAAAAAGAGAAAAAAATAATTTTTTTTATTATTTTTCTAAATGTCACAGAATATGTGATTGGTAATCAATTCAAGCCCTAATAATCATGTTGTGTCAGTCAAGGGAGACAACCACCATAAGAAATCCCCATCAGATTAATTAAAAATAAATCCAATGAACTGGCAAATGGACTTGATGAATAAATGTATGTAGATTTCCTAATTTCGTAGACCATTTGATTCTTCACAGATCACACTTATTCTTATGCAGATATGCAGGAAAATATCTTAGTTCTGTGTCCAGCAGGGAGGTTACTATAATAGATATGGTCCCATTTAGAGATGGTCGGATTTTTGGGACTAGCTGACTTTGTAAATTAAGTTAATTACAAAGCCCTTGAATAATGTATAATCTCCAAAATGGGTGGAAATGTAGAGAATGGTTGTAGGGATATTACAAAAAAGCATTCCTCTAACACATGTAAGGTTTTCATAAATTAAATTTAAATCCAGTTTTTTTCCCGTTTTTTATTTGAAATTTAAACTTGACTTTTGAAATTTGAACTTGACATTCCCTACATCTTCAGAAGTTTTGTTGATTATAACTTGTTCTGGGGCTTTGCAATCAACTCCCATATAAGCTAGTTGCAATTTTGAGACCATTTCTAGTTCCTTTTAATTCCACTTCAAAAAGTTTAATTTTCTTATAAACTATTCATTAGAACTTTTTCCCTGTATGTTTTAAACATTTTCTATAGTGTTAGTCTTTTTTAGTAGAATAGCCTGTTTGTTGTTTATTAAAAAAAAAACTTTTGTCACTTTCACTGCTCATATGAAATAATTATTTTTGTAATAAAAATTTAAAAATAAATAAATTAAATAATAGTATTTTAAAATAATAATTCTTGATCATTGTCCATAATCTATACCCATAATTTGATCTTCAAAAAAGCTTCTCAAAACATGAATTTAATTTATTATTTCTATGTTTAAGATTTTTTGTTATTTAATGCGGGCACTGATTTTAAAAGGTCAACACAATTTCCCTTTTAAGGGAACAAACCTAAAAAACTATATTGGCTTCCGGTTCCGGCGCCGCATGTAGGGGAAGTGTACTTACGAGCTCCCGCGCCACCGCCGAAAAATCTGCTAATTGTCGGGTCCCTCAGTGCCTCTCCCCGCTCTGCAACGCTCTGCCTGACTGTCTGAAAAACTATATTTACCTGCTGTTCCCTTGAATCACACGAGAGATTCCATTTTGAGCTGCCAGTCTTCTGGGGGTTATATCAGTGCAGTGCTTTTTACCAATTTACTTTTGAGTAGTAGGGACATTTTTTGGTGTTATTATACATGGGATTTTAATAAAAAAAAAAAAGTAATGGATCTTAAAAGGAATACATTCAAATGTTGAAACTCATTACCAGAACATCAGATGGTGTAAATAGTAATAAATATATAACATAAATATTACAACAGTCTGCTACTAGAACCACACATTAGATTGACTGTTTGAGCTCTACATATGTTTTTGCTGAGTATTAATCTTTATACACAGTTGCTACATGCAAATGATTAATAGGAAGTATTTCACTGAATATAGAGCAGTATATTTTCAATTTTTTAAAGTGGTATTACCCTTAATTTTTTGTAGTTTGTAAATGAAGTGGGAAGAGTTTACTTGCCTGTTGGGCCTTTATTAATGTCGATGACCCTGATAGGAAAAAAATCTCCTGATGCAGATGCAGTTGCCAAGGAAATTTCCCAGGAAACCTTTCTGGAATCAAATGGCTGCTCTTAATTCCGGCACATATAACTATTTATGTCCTAATTGCTGATAATTACCGTACACAAATCAAAAGCCAGACAATAGGGATTATTACGTATAATTTTCTGCAGACAGTTTTAAATGGATATATTTAGGCAAATCCAGAAAGTTTGCAAAGTCCATTCCATGCTAATCAGTTTGCTAAGCAGTGTCAAAAATTGGGTATAGTTCTTTGTTAAAGAACTTAGATGGTTAGATAAATGGTTTATAAGTTTAAATAAACTATGATGCGAAAAAGTTTGTTATCAATATATGTATATTATCTTTATATGTAATGTATTGTATGGATAAATTATCTGGTTATTTAAATACAGTTTGTAGAAAAAAAAATGCATGTTGGATTCATATTCATTTTTAAAATAAAATGTGGGAAAAAAACAGTTTTTGTGTCTTATTTTTGTAAGTTTTTTTTATTTTTTTTTATGTAAAATCTTTGTATTTTTTTATCTTTAAGTTTTGTTTGGTTGTGCCAAACAGTTTGTATAGGCTGAATGGGTCTTTTAAAAGAACAAATGTAGATATCTTCAGTATATACATATCTTGAGAGTTGAGTCTAATTCACAGCACCACTAAAAAACAACTGCCACCCAGAGAACAGGAAATTAGGCATTCCCTGGCCGATCTTTGTGCTATCGCCCATTGGGATAACATGGGGCAGGCTGCTGTAAAGGGAACAGGAAATTGGACGATTTCTAGACTGTCACCCATAAGGAAAATATGGGACTGGTTGCCAATAACAGCCTTCCAAGTGCCTGTACACTGTGTGCAAACTGTGGGGCCTGCAAATTCAGCTTAGCTGTTGAGCTGGAAAAAACTAGTACTGGCCAGCTGCAGCTTCAGACATGTATATAGGAATGCATTAGATCCTGTAAAAGGAAATTTTTTTAAGGGGGGGTGGGGGAATATGACTTTATAATTTGTGCAAAAATTCTATGTGCTAGAGCAATATTTAATAAAAATGTTAATATCTTACAATGCTCCTTTTTAAATCTCCAGTTTGTTTGGTCATGATACTAAGTGAAGGCATGTAAGCAATTACCTCCCAAATCCACTACTCAAAATGTACAACCAAAATGTAACCATCTCTACAAAGTAATTGTTCCTGTTACTGGCTTCTTCCTTGCAACAATTGTGACATATCCTTAGCATAAAACAATATGCATTTAATGCACAGGCCAACATAAGGAAATAGTGTAGGGCAGCAGGGCTCTTAGGGCTATATCAAATCAAGACTCCAGACAGCTTCCCCTTAATCTAAAAGTAGTCATACACTGGCCGATCGACCGATGAGTGCGTTCCCATCTGACGCTCGGCCGCAAATCGTATGCATCCATCTGGACAGATGGACCAGGATCCTCCCGCATGTCGGATCTCATAGTGACCAGAGAAGTCGGCCGATTCCTGGCCGATCACATTAATTTGAATGGGGACTAACACAAGGGGTGCCTGCCGATCCTCTGAGGGCCGGCTGCAGCATGATGATGTCATCACGCTGTAGTCGGTCCCTCATCTATTGAAGGAGAATCTGCATGTGTATAGGCACCTTTCATTTTTGTGTATTTTTGATGTGATCATGTACTTTGTATTTACATTTTACTCTAGGTCTTTACATTAGGCCAGATATGTTATCCTAGTTGCTGATGCTCTATTTATTCACTAGGGTAGAAGCTAAAATATGAAGCACAAAACAATTCTTCTGGCTTGAAGTGCAGAAAGATAAGCCTTGCCAATGCATGAAATCATGTTTGCAACATGCTTGTTTCTCCTACAAATTCAGTATGGTTTGGCAATGTTTATACATTCTTTTACCAAGAGATTTCAAAAATTATTTCACCAAAGTTTTTTCTTATCAGTTAGCATAGCTGAACATATCTGCTGATTTTAGACTTACTTGGGGGTTTAGGACCATCTCAGAGTAAAGGGAATCTCTGACAGAGAGATCTTGAAACCTACATGCCTACACATACAACCACAGGATCCTCAGCCTGAAGAGCATAGTCCCTACTTTGAACTTATTTCACTGCAGTCTAAATTGGGTTTATGTCTTATTGAGCAGATTTTCCCTACAATACCCTCTTCTTGTGACAATATTCTCCCTATCACTATTTTTTAGATGTGCTATGCAATCATTATTATTGTATTGGACGCATTATCTGAGGTTTTTTGTTCCTCTCTCCCATGCTTCAATTGGTCAACCTCCCTCTCCTGACATACCAGGATCATCATTATCCTGGTTATCATTTATGTATATTATCGTATACGCATATCCCTAACCTAGACTGCTCTGGGACTTAGAACCCAGACACCTATCATACACGGGAGAACCTCCTGTGAGAGAAACTGAATACTGCGCCACCGCCACCTAGCTGTTTGGTCTGTTCACCATCTCGGATTCACAGATCAATCCTTGTTTTTTGTCATGGAAAATGTTGTTTGTACCCTGACAAAGCCTAAGGGTAGGCTAACTTAGCTAATTTTTCGCTAACTTTGTGAGCTGATTGCAAATGGTATCATCACAAAAATTGCTGGAGATGTAGAGGAGGGTTGAAGGAACATTAGAAGAAAAAAAGTTTTGCTTTAGCTCATGTCATTTTTGCAAAAATTAAGTTCAATGTTAAAGTCGAAATACCGATTTTCGAAATGTTTACTTGACTTTGAACTTAATTTGTGAAAAACCTGTTTATGTAAATAATAACATACTTTATTTTTTGGAGTGTACCCCCAACCCTTCTCTACATCTTCAGCAAGTTTGGGGATGATACCATGTTCAGGGGCTTTGGAATTAAGTCAAAACCGTCGAAATGGTCGAATTTTTGAAAAAAAATTAAACGATCTCTACCTAAGGGGGCAAAACATGTTGGACTGTAACATCACTTTTTTTTACCCTTTTTCTTATTTACCTACATTTGCTGGAGTCTTTTATGCTCTCAAAGCAATTTAAATAAATGTAGACTGAGCAAATGGACAGAGGCCTGTCATTTGTCAATGACAATCAGCTTATAAAAAAAAATCTATGTTTTTTTCAGTGGACCTGCTAACTGACTCTTTTCATTTTTAGATAGACTGTATTATTGGAACTTCTTAAACACTCTCACCCCAAACACACATTTGGTAGTTGGGGACGATTTTTAATTGTTTCCAAGCACTAGAGAACAAATGAGAACTGCAGAGGTTGGACAGGGTGGTCATTGGTAGGATCAATTAGCTATGTTGTCCTACAAACGTGCACATTTCAGATATTTAGCCAAGACAATACAGATAGATCAGCCAACTATTATCTGGTGTGTTATATGTGTCATATTTTATAAACATTGTTGACATCTGTAAATAAGTGTTTCCCTTAACTTACTGTAATTCATTTTGTTACCTGTGTCCACACCTAGAGGCAATGGAATAAGTTTAGCTACCTCTAAGGACAAAAGGCTTCCCATCTCCACTTCCTCTTCAATCCACAAAGGTCACACACTGTGTCTGTAAGCAATAACATCATGAGCAGGTAATACCTGATCCATAGTTCAAAACTAGTTTGGAATAGTTAGGAAAGAGTTATAGATATATATAAGAGATGGGCATCAGTGGAACTACCACATCCCACATATCATTTACAATCCTAACATTTTAACTCTATGAATCACAGAGCATGAGAAACTTGGTAAAAGCTGATTTGGGTAACCACAATTCCTAAGGTAGACATGTTTGCTATCAATGGATTCCATATTTTCTGCAGGATCAAGTATTGTAAGTTATTCTGTGATCGCACCTACCTCTGCAGAAATATGGATCCAGGAATATTATTAAACTTGTGGGCTGATCTGGTGCATCCCCCTGTGTTAGGTGGCCCCCTTCTGTTTTGAGTCTACCAGTAACTGCTTGTGATTGAATGGTAGCCTGTTAACTGGCCTTGAAAAGACGGCGTAACCCCACATACTAGGCTCTCGCATAACATAACACAAAGAAACAGAAGATGGTGTCAGGTCAATGAGTGAGGCCAATACTATCTTGATCTAGACTGGACTACTTTGGAATTCTCGTGTCTAGTAGATCAACCCATCTGTCTGTCACTTTCAAATGTGCTTTTAACTGTAAACATGTACTTATTTTGTGTAACATCCTTGCATGGGGTCCTCCTCTATATGGCCATGACAAGACAATAATTGGCCCTGCCAACAACCCTATTTTTGTCTGCATCATACCCCCTAGGCATGGGGTCTCACTGAGCAGAAAAATGGGGTAATGAAAAGTGTTCACCCTCCTGCCTGGGCCCCATAGCAGATCTGCCCAGCCAATGAAGCAGAAAAGGCATGTGCATAACCTCTTATACTCATCCTTACACTACAAACATCTAGATTATAGTTCCTCCCACACTAGATCTTTAAAAAATAAAAAAAACTGACATACTTTTCTAATAAGTACAAAGAATATTTTCAACTGTTCAAATGTTTTGATTTTTTTAGCTGAATCATTTGGCCTCCTGTTTTGCTTTTGTAACACTTAAACACAAAGTTTTGTTTAACTTGCTCCAGATGTTAAATCTGTCTACCTCATATGTGTTGGATACCATGTAGAAGTAGATTTAAAATAATCATGTCTGAAAACAAATTTCCACTTTGGCATCGACAAATGATTATGTATTATTTGTATTTCACATTTTTGTTGTGAATTCAAAGGATAAGACATTATTAACATACTTTCCAATGGATTAAGGAATCATATTGATGTTTACTTTAGTGATTGTTGGAAAACGCAATCTGAAAGTTGACTGATACGTGCTGATTTTCATTCTTTTTTTCAAAAAGTATAGATTTGTTATAATGTAAACAACTTTGCAAGAGAGGCGTGTAGATATTTCAAATATGCTATTAGTTTTAATGACCCTTTACTCCTCAAATAATTTTCTTTATTAACCTCTCTAGCGCACTGCTGAGGTCTAGATTTCTGTACCAAAAGTGCACCATAGACTTGAATGGTAAATTTTTCTTTATGTTGTAGGCATGTAACTTCCCAAAATATGTCCGTACAATGGTCTAATAGACATCCTTAATATAATGATGTTTGGAAGAAACAATTATGTAAAATGGAAATATTGTTTTTTAAATAAAATTAATGAGAAAACACAAAAATCAGGGCACAAAACTATGCTGCTATGTACTAAATCTCGTCCAAATAAAGTCTCTGGTGCCCCAGATGTGGCCATTTGCAGTTAACCCTCTCTAACCTGGTGTGATGGATGTGGTAAAATCACACCAGGGAAGAGAGGGTTACTTCAAATGGGCACATCTGGGGCACCAGAGACTTTTTATTGTGGCAATATTTAGTACATATAAGCACATTGAAATCAGTTTTCTACAAAGAAAACTGATTTCATGAACTGTATTTTTAAATTTCCCGCCGCCTCCCCGATGTGACGTCGCTCAGAGAAGGGGGGGGGGGAGATGCCGGAGGATCCAGCCAGCATGTAAAATCGGGGACGCTGGGACAGCGCAAAACTGTAAGTATGCGCTGCCGGTGCCCTGATGTTCCACTGGACGGCACCATCTCGTCCAGTGCTAGAGTAGGAGTAGCAGCGCTGGACGAGATGGTGCCGTCCCAACCGCTAGGGCGCTTAAAGGCATTAAATTTTTGAGAAAACAAGTAGGCTGCCATTAGTGACCATTGTTTTCATATGCTAATTGCGTGTCTGTAACTTTTTTTTTTCATGAATAATTGATTGTACTAATGTATACAGTAGTACTGGTTTTAAGATCAGTCAAAATTCCTAAACTTTATTAGAGATCAGGAAAAAAAGCTCTAGAACATGCAGTTTTAGCAAATGCAATTTTAGCATATATTAAGCATAATGTTGTAGTGGATATTTTTGTGTAAAAAAAAAAAAGAGCAATACTTTTTTTTTTCAATATTCTCCAAATCCTTCTTTACATTTGCATCAATTCAGGGGCTTTGCAAATAACTCCCAAATCAACTAGCTGAAATTTTGCAACCATCTCTAATCATTTTATTTGTTATGGGTCTGAAGTGGACATTAAGAAATGGATCTCAGTTCCAGGAAACATTGGGCTTCTTTTAAATGTTTTCCCCGCCCCACCCCCCAAAAAAGAACTAATGGGACATCATGGTATAGCAGCGCTTGAAATACATGTTGAGAGCCGGAGGGGGTTTGTGCTGTCAAAATTTTAAAATTACGTCTTCTTTCCCTAAAACCATTCTCTAAAATTAACTTAATAAACTTAACAAACATCATAAGTTTTAGTTAAGCTTAAAACTTTCTATCATACTTATGAACAATATTATTATAAAAAACAATTTATTACAATATACAATAACTGACAACCCCTGTGAACAATGGTTTTGCATCTCCTTGGAAAGTTTGGGTAAGTCATGCATGTTGTTATTTTAGTCACAAAGCCCCCCATAAAGGTAACAATAGAGCCCCTTCCTTGATGTTAGACCCAGAGCCCCCGTTTTTTGTAGCCACAAAGCCCCCTCCATATAGGTAGCCCCTTAAACGTAGCCCAATAGCCCCCTGTAGGTAGCCATAGTGCTCCTCCCTTGAGAGTTAGTGTTCGAACGTGCAGATCGGACTTTTAAAGAAGTCCCCCGTCTGCAGACAGATTAAAATTTAAATCTGAAAAAACAGAAGTGACGTCATTGATGTCACATCCAGTACCTGGAGCCAGATGTGACGTCACTGACATCACTTCCTGTTCTCGAGGCGTTTATTTACTAGGAGACCGGCTTCATGCCCGGTCTTCTAGTGAAAAGATTCTTCCTCCGGCAGGCTCTCGCTACTCCTGATCCTACTGGAGGAAGAATTGAGAGCTCCTTCTCGCCAGCAAACGGGGTGGGTCGAACACCGGTTCGGCCACGAACAATTATGTTTGCGGCCGAACTGTCCACTTGGCGGGCAGTTCGGCCATTACTATCGATTGTAGACAGAGAGCTCCCGCTTATTCGTAGCCACAAAGCCCCCTCCATATCGGTAGACAGAGTGCCCCCTTGTAGGGAGCCAGACCCCCCCTTAAAGGTAGCTTAAAAGCCCCTTGTAGGTAGCCATAGAGCCCCTCCCTTAATGGTATACAGATACCCCCTGCTTATTTGTAGCCACAAAGCCCCCTCCATATAGGTAGACAGACGGCCCCCTTGGCAGGTACGCCAGAGTTTTCCTCCTTGTAGGTAGCCAGACCCCCCCCCCCCCTCCCCTTCCCCTAAAGGTAGCCCAAACAAAGCCCCCTGTAGGTAGCCATAGAGCCCCCCCTTAATGGTAGACAAAGAGCCGCTGCTTATTTGTAGCCACAAAGCCCCCACCATATAGGTAGACAAAGCACCCCCTTGTAGGGAGACTGACTATAAAATTGAAAAATCTTTTTTAACCTCCCTTTGTTTACCAACATAACTCACCTGTCTCTGGCTAGCCTTTGTGTTGGCCATCTCGCAGATTTTTTTTCCACCCACCGGGTCTCATCGATCATGCTAAGAAGGTGGCAGGGCCACCCCATTGACCTGCATACAAGCAGGCATTGATGCTTTGGGTGCTCACATTATATGATGTTACCTGTACTGCAGAGCACTAGGGAGTTATGATTACCTGTACCGCTGAGCACTAGGGGGTTAATAAAAATACAGCAACCATGTTACCTCTTAAATATTTAAGTACAGGCATTCACTTTATGTTATAAATAACTTGAATAGTAAATACCAAAATCTTTGTGTGGAAATCAAAGTTAAGTACATAAATATACGTTTTAAAGTTCACCAGTGGTCTAATTGCATTCTAGTATATCTAAAGAAATAAATATCAAAATATCAAAAACTACTGTATATTGCCTTTGAACACATAAGAAGGGACATAAAGTCCCAAGGGGTTTTTGTGCCTGAATATAATAGGGATATTGGTACCTTAATAGAGGCCATCTAGACCTCTATTTCTGTAAGGATTTATAGTTTATATGGCAAAGCCACTTGACAAGGTATCATCAGCTAAAATGCTGAGGTTGTAGAACAGGAGTCTGCAAACCAGGGCTCCAGAGCTGCATGTGGCTCTTCAACTTCCATGTTGTGGCTCCCTGGCTGCCAGTAAGCCTAATTTCTCCTGCCAGCAGATAAATACTGTAATAAAGATATAATTAACAAGCAGCCAAGATCACTGTCTTCTCCTTGTTCTCCTCCCTGCATGAGAGAATTTGCAATTGTAGAATGGGCCAAAATCCCTCAGGAGACCTGTGCCAACCTAGTAAGCAACTACTCGAGATCGTTGTGGCTCAGAAAGGGTACACTATTGACTATTATTGGACAGGGGGCTAATAATTTTGGATGTCTGGATGGATTTGCTCTTTAATTTTTCAACTCATTGCAACAACAAAATATCATAATTAAGCTTAGTGGACTTTTATTTTATAGTTTATTTGTTTCCAAAAAAGCAAAAATTTCTTGTTAAATGTCATTTTCATGAAGAGATCAAGCTTTGTCCAATTTTCATAAGGAACTCATCATTTTGTCCTCAACGGAACTAGAACTAGATAGAACTTTTATTAATGAACTTATTTATGGAATTTGTGGACTATCTCTAGTGATGGTAGTGATGGTGATTTATCTAATGCCTTTCTACTAGTAAGGGACATTTATTTTCATTCCCTTCCATTAGAGCTCTTTCACATTCATTGCAGGATAAACATCAAAACATTTAAGCAATGCATACAGTATGCTGAGCAGAAATCTACATTTCCTCCATGCAATCCTTGTGAAAAAGCCCTTAAGCTAGCCATACACGTTCCGATTCCATGGCCGATCGATCACCCATCCGATCGATTCCGGCCATGACCTCACCAGGCCATGACCTCACCAGGATGGGAGTATCCAATTCCCAGCAGAAGTCCATAAAGAGGGTGTGTGGCTTTTCCATCACAATGCTGCACCTTGCAAACACACGTGGACAGCATGCCCGAGTGGAGGACACGTCTGGTGGCAGCACTCCTGCTGTGGGTAGTGGAGGAGAAGGAGATCAGGAGGAGGAGGAGGAGGAGGAGAAGGCCATGGGCCAAGTCCTGGCTGCTGAGGAGGAACACCTATTCCACCATGCCCCTCCTCAGACATCTGAGGGACAATCACCCACATGACTATAGGAACTACCTGCGCATGACTGAGGACATATTCACCATGCTCCTAGAGCGTCTGCGGCCCAGGCTGACGAAGAGGGACACAGCCATGCGGAAGGCCATCCCCGCGGAGGAACGCCTGGTAGCCACCCTGCACTTCCTGGCAACAGGACGCTCCTATGAGGACCTGAAGTTCTCCTGTGCCAGGCCCTGGGGCAGATTGTGCCGGAGACCTGCCAGGCCATCGTGGATGAATTAGCCTCAGAGTACATGAAGGTATGTAACAATGTGAATGAATGTAAGCCGTCCCAGCCACAACCCCCTCCAAACTAAAAGCCTTCTTCCACCCCACTTACCATCGAGCCACCATTCATCAAAACAGAGCTAGTGTATGAATGCCCCAGTGCATTAACTAGGTCAGGTCTTAAACACTGTGAGAACCATTTCCCATAGGTGAACCAATTGAGCCCCTGAAACAAACTCACCTAGTATGAAACCCCCCCCCCAGGTGATCTGTTTGTGCAGCAGGGTAATCATGGCCATGTTCCCTGGGGGGAAGGGGATGTCCAGCATCCCAATGCTGACAAACACAGTTGCCCTGCTCCATCCACCCATCACACACAGTACCCAACTGTCCTGAGTGCCACATCTTTGGATGCCACATACATGCACCTTGTATGCCACAGGCCTCATCCATTACATCCCCACTTCTTGAAGTCCAAACCCATTGATCTGTCCATTTGAAATGTGTTGAGTCTGTATACCTCTAATGTTCGTTTCACTTGTCTTACAGCTACCCACCACCCCAGATGAATGGCGAATTGTTGGCCAGCAGTTTGCAGACATGTGGCAGTTCCCCAACTGTGGCGGAGCCCTGGATGGGAAACACATTCGCATCACCAACCCCAGGAACTCTGGCTCCTATTATTTTAACTATAAGGGCTACTATAGCATTGTCCTGCTAGCTCTGGTCAATGCCAAGCTAGAGTTCCTGATGGTGGATGTGGGCAAGAATGGCCGCATATCGGATGGTGGGGTAATGGCTGGCACAGAATTTTGCCGGCAGATGAAGGAGAACCTCCTCAACCTTCCTTCGCCAGACACAAACGTGGGTGGGCTGAACTTCGTGTTTGTGGCTGATGAGGCCTTTGCCCTGGAAGAGAACCTCGTGAAACCATTTGGGATTCGTTCTCTGGGGTTCTCTCCCAGCGGTTCAGGGTCTTCCTCACCACCATTAATTTGGCCCCCCACAGAGTGGACAAGGTGGTGTTTGCAAGCTGTGTTCTCCACAACTTCCTCCGCCGGCACAATTCTGTGTCCTATTGCCCACCCAGCATGGTTGATGTGGAGGACATCAACACCGGTGTGGTAACCCTCGGTTCATGGCGCAATGAACCAGGGGCCCTCATTGGCATGCAGCCACTTCCACCTCAGGGACAATCCCTGCAGGCCCATGCCAACCGTGAAGGCTATGTAGCCTATTTTAATGGTGTGGGGGCTGTCTCCTGGCAGCATGACATGACCACCTGAAGTCTCCCATACACCCCATTTGATAGGCCAAAGATTAGGCATTGTGTTATGTTCAAACATGTTTATTTTCTGTCCAAATAAAATGTTTCTGTTACGTAACAGTTGTGCTGTGTGTTCATCAACCAAAAAATTACAAATTAACACAATGCCATTACCTCATGGCCTAAAGCTCACAGTCACAGGGTGCTCAGATGTTGTGGTATGTGTAACCCCCCTCCTCGGTCACTGTGTGTCCATAGGTGTATGGGGGCTGCTGCACAGGCTGGGCAGATGATGGGGCAGAGTGGGTCTGCACAGGCACCACAGGATATGTCAGAGCCGACCAGGGGTTTGTAGTGTCCAGTTGCCCCCTGCATGCCCTGCACGCCATCTCAGTCATCAAGAGCTGTGCTACGTGCCGCTGGTCCTCTGATGCCCTGCGCAGCTTGGCAGCAATGAACAGACCGTAGTTTTCACACTCGTTCACCCTTGCTGACAAGATCTGCTGCAGGGTCTGGGTCAGGCTGTTCCTCAGGCCCACGCTAGCCTTCCGCGGCCACGTGAGAAGCGCGGGAGGACAATGGCCGGACGCTCCTCCTCATACTAGACCAGGTTGCTCCTCCTCATACGAGGGACCAGTCTCCTCCTCATACGAGGGACCAGGTCTGTCCTGGGGTGAGAAAAATGTTAGTGACAAGCATACACATTGGCGAACACTGGCATACAGACAATAACAGTATCAACTCACCTCACTGCCAGGGAGCTCCGGAGTGGAACCATCCTCCTGGGTAGGGTCAAGTTCCCTGGGCCTTCAGCCCCCCACCCTCAGATCCCTGCCTCATCGAGGAGGTCGATGCCCTCGGCTGGTCCTGGTCCTGCACAAACCACAGGAGGTTTTTACCAGACCAGGCCCAACTCCTCAACACACCTGCCCCCCACCCGACTGCTCTCCACCACCTTCTTATAGCCGTCTTGCTTACCCGACCTCAAGATTGTTCATTTTGTTCTTAAGGTCAGTCCATGGTGGCGGTGGGCTTAAAGCCCCCTGCAGAAGGTCAGAAGTTGCTGATAAACCTGTGCTTGACGTGCTGTTGGTATACTGTGGGTTCTTCACCTGCCACAGGCATGGCATTGCCGGTACCTGCTCGATGAACGCCGTCAGCTGGTCAGGTCCATCTCCAGTGTAGGCCTCCTCTTCCTCTGGGGGCCATGGCCTGCTGCAAAAAGGAGCACAATGTCAGCCCATGTGAAACAATTCCATAGGTGCATAAGTCATGAGCAACCCAGATGGCTCATGAGAAATCCCTGCCTCCTCCACTTCCCATTCACAGGATCCCTGAGTCCAGGGGCATGCCTGGGCCCCCAATGGGGAAATGCATACACATACTGGAGCATTACGTGGCCAGTACATGACACTAGAGCACCCCTAACCTCATCATTCCAAACAATCATCCAAGTTTACTACTATACGTCTCCGAGACATGCTGCTGTCACATGTTCTACCCTGCCTTTGATTGATGGTATGTCGGGCCCTGTTTGATGCCACCGGAGATGCCCATGCCCCCCCCCCTTCCACAACTCATTTGACCCCACGGGCCTCCACCAATACAAACATCTCTGCACATCTACATGGTTCAGGGGAAGGCACATTACAAAGGATATGCATTGACAGTGAGTACATATTGTCCCAGCAACCAACAACCATGTCATATCACCACATCCAACGCTGGTGATGCACCAAGACTTGATCCCACCACAACAGCTATGGCAAAGGTCCTCACCTATGGGTCAAGAGTTGAGCCTCACTGAAGCACAGCAACAGGCGTATCACAACCGATAGGGGGGAACAAGCTGGGGAGCAAGGAAAGGCAGATTAACTACAGATCACACATAAACCGCATGAGGTGCTCCATGCGTTCGAGAAAGGGCATGTCTGCTACTCACGTGTGGGATGTGGTGATGTTTGGGGCAACATGAGGTACAGGAATCGACGATGCCTGTGGGAATCGCGGTCGGGCGGAATGGGCGCAGCAACACGCGAATCTGCAAACAAACAGGGAACATGAATCGGGCGAAATGACTTAGGCACGCGGGAGGCAAGAGCACATTGGGCGAAGTCGGGAAACCCATAGCTGAGCTACTCAATGGTCCAGGACCCCAGACGCGACAGGCCTGGTACTTCTACAGGTAATGACTTGGGGGTCTGTGCAGGCTCACACATGGTTGTTTTGGTTTGGTTTGTATTGAGGGTCAGGCTGGGGTTGCAGTTAATGATTAGTAGGACAGGAATGTGGATGATCAGAACATTGACATCTAGTGTTCATTTATGGTAATGCATTCTATGACCTGCCTAGATGTGTATTGTGGAGGCCTTGTGAACCACTGATGTAGTGAACATTCTCCATTGTGTGCCAGGGTTTTTTTGTGACACATGTTGTAGCAGTCAGAGTGGTCAATATCGCCCACTTCTCTGTCCTGCCAGGTGCCAGAACCTGCCAAGGGAGAGGAAGTCAGGTGGCAAAGAGCCAGCCCCAGTCTGAGGGAGGATATGACAGGCACCGGTGAGGTGGAGGGCGTGGGACCTGTATTTGCGCTGACACAGACCCATACGGTGCAATTTTCATCCCCAGGATCCAGAGGGCCAGCAGGCCAGGGTTGGTTGCGGCAAGCGAGCGAGGCGGGCCATCATGCTGGACCTCTTGGGAGGGCTCAGATGACACCCCAAGCCCCCGAAGGGGAGAAGCACCACCGCCACCAACCACAGGTAGGGGGCCCAGGGACCCAGCAGGGACCGAGGTGAGCAGCGGCCTGCCACCACCACCGCCACCCTGGAGGACGAGGAACCGGTGGAGCCACCTGGCCCACCCGCCACCACCAAAAGAGTGACCCCTGCTGCCCCTCAGGGACCTGGGAGGCCGATGCCCCTGGCAGGTCTGCATCCTGGTGCGGCCTTCGAGGCCGGACTATAATGGGAGCTGACTACTGGTGGATTGGCCAGGAGACAGCGGGACCTCATGCCAGGGTCCAGGCTGAATGCGGGCGAGGTGTGGTGAGGTCGTACCCACGTGACCGGCTGGTCAAAAAAGTGGTACGACCTGAAACCGCCAGACGACCACCCTCGCCGATTGCAAGGGCCCTCATCAGCACCCCCACCCATCAGGACATCCCCAGTGTCGAAGGCCAGGAGCAGCACCAGAGCACAGCACCAGGAGCAGCCCAAGGTAAGCAGTCACCTTGCAAACCACCCCCCTCCAAACGTGGCGGCCTAAAGATGGGGGACTGAGCTAGTAGAACTGTTTGAGGGACTACCAGTGCCCAGCAGTTAGTAAGGGGTCTGAGGTGAGGCACAGGGGCTCTTTTGAGCAGGAATACGGAGTCTCCTCCTGTTTGTTCCCAGGCCTATTTTTCCGTATGTGATTAGTGTGACCCACAAGAGAAAACCATTGCCAGCATCCCCTAGGCCACATGTTGCTGCTACATGCCGTAATTGTTTTTGTGTTCACACTGGTGTTTCTCTTCATGTCCACTAGCACGGGATTGCTGTTGTTTGCCACTGTTCTGAGGTGGTGGGCTTCCCTGTGAAGACTGTGGACGTGGGCCAGACGAACCCCTCGGTGCCCCCCTGGGAGCTTTCCTACCACTAATGCAACTAGATGACATAGCAAAGGGCCTGGGCGTTAGGGAGGCCACATGTTTGGATGAGTTTAGCAGGGGCACTAATTTCTTTGTATCTTTTTCAGAATCACAACCAGTGGCCACGTGGCGAGTGCCAATCCGCCTCCTGAGGTTCGCGCAGCAGTTGCAGCGGATGGAGGGCATGGCCAGGCTGAGGGACACTCCTCCTGGGCTGGCGTCGGGAGCTAGAAGGGAGCACCTGATCCCTGCCGCCCCTTTCTGTTCCCCCCCCCTCTGGTCATGGTCATTGGTGTTGACCTTTTGGTGACTCCCTGGCCCCCTATGGGTTCCTTGTTGCTGGTTTGGGGGGGCCAGCGTGTTACACACCCCGGCCCCGGTCACGTTGACCTTTTGTGACTCCCTGAACCTATGGATTCTTGTTGCTGGTTTGGGGGGGCCAGCGTTTTACACACCCTGCCCCGGTCATGTTGACCTACTTGTACATAGTTTTAATATTGTTTTTAATGCTTTGGTAGTGGAGCGATTCCAACCATGGCTTTTGTATTAATTTTATTGATGTTGGAGTAAAATCCCTTGCCCTGCATTCTCTGTGTTGTGTCTTTACTGTCGCAGGGGTGAATGGTGGGGGTGAGTATTGTCACAGTGGTAGAACGTGCAAGGGCTGCCAGGACATGTGGTGGATGTGGTCTCTGAGCGATCTCCTGGTGATCGATCTGAGGGCACCACCAACGTGCACGATCAGCCCTGAATCAATCTGACAGAACAACATGTTGGTTCTCTGTCTGATCCGATTTGGTCCCCCGATTACATCGACATCTATCGATCTGGACAGGTTGAGCTTCAACGCGATCCGGCACATCGTTTTGGCTGCATCGCCCGGAATCGATCGTACCGGAATCAGATGGGAATCTGACCCGTGTATGGGGGCCTTTAGATTTTTTTTCTACTATGGGAGAGGTCCAGCATTCCTGAGAAAATGAATAAGAAAAACTGGACCATCAGGTTGAATAAAGCTTTAGAACTCACACGGATCTCTTTGTATTATGTCTTATTATTAAAATCTGAATTAAACATTGGACAATCATTCTTTATGCCAGCGCTCACTGTAAAATAGATCCTCTCTGCTTTGATCATTATTCATTTTGTATAGCATATGAAAAACTATCCGACTAATATGTTTAATGTCTGGGTGAGCACACAAATGAAAATAACATAGTTCTTGTTCTCCGCGTTGGTCCATTCACTGTAGAGTTATCTAATGCCAGGCAGATCCGCCATGCATTGTCTTACCACTGATTCACACTGGTAGAGATTTCATTTTTCTTTTCTAGCTCTTTGTTTCCTTTTGTCATCATATGTATTGAGTTATCTTACCTTCCTGGATTTTTTTAAAGAGATTTCTCAGTGAACATGTTAAAATTGTCTCTTTAAAATAAAAAGAAGTAAAAAAAAGAAAACCAACAGATTAAAGGCTTAGTGTGGATGAGCATGAGTATGCCAGGCTTACGCAGCTGTGCCCCAAAACCTGATAATGGCTGTATTCAACCGCCCATTACCAGTGCTCCATCATTTTGCATTACATTAATTTAACAATTCAGCTATCAAGTTTTGTGTTGATCATATCAAACCGCATACAGTAGCAGCTGTGTAAATTATAATTACAGAAGGCTTAATTATAGCTTTGTTTGTCTTCTGTAAAACTGTAGCAAACAATAAAGCGAATGGATGGAGGTTTTATGAATATAAGAATAATATGAGAATATAAATGTCACATGTAAAGTATTTTAGAAAGTTATTTGTCAGAAGCTTTGAAAGTATAAAATGGGCCAAAAATATAAGGTTTGCTGTAGACAAGGCAGATACTAAACCAGTGGCGGGCAACTGAGATTATATGGAGGGCCACAAAGGAGGCCCTCGGCATCACTAAAGGGCCGTACATAACACAGATCCAGCCCAGATGACGGCAGGCGGTCAGACCCAACAGCAGTCACCCCCCCCCCCAGGTGCAGCAGTCATATGTAGACCTGGTTTTCCTGATCAACATGGACAAATCTGCTCATATAGAACCACCAAAGCTGGGTCAGCATGTGAATGCTACAAATGGAATGGCCCATATATATCAACAAATGTTATGTGCCTCATAGATATTATCAAAGTAGTCTAGTGGAAGCATAGGCGCTCAGGTGCTGTCTGGGTCACGCTTTAGCTTTCATGTATGCCAATTAGCGTGCTCAGCTGGAGCCTGAGCGAGTCCCTCGTCTCTCCTCCTCTTACCGCTCTAAGAAGTTTCCAGGCCAGGATGCGTCGGTGAACAGATGATTTCCTATGTATTAACAAGATTAAGGGCCGCAAGTGGAGGACCAGAGGGGGCCGCCAAACAACACCCAAAGGGCCGCATGCGGCCCCCGGGCCACAGGTTGAGCACCTGGGTGCTAAACAATTAGTATTCAGCTAAAGCATAAGGTAGGACATTGCTCAGATTTTAGGTCATGATGGGCATTCTATAATATGGAGTCACATCCCATTCTCAGACTAGAAAGGGAGTTCTCTGTGTTAAGCTGGGCATACACGGTCCAATTCCTGCACGATCCATCCGCCGATCCGATGCCGTGCGCACTCCTGCATCCCTTAGGGATCGGGTCGTGCAGGAATTGGAGGCTGCAACTGACGGGGATTGGGCTAAAATCAGCCGTCCTGTTGGATCGCACAGTTGTCCGACAGGATGGTAAATTTTCGCCCGATACCATTCGTTCAGCCAAAGTAATGAGCTGCACATTAAGAGTGAAGTCCGATTCTCGGCACTAGCGGGCGGACGTGATGACGTCATTACGCTGCTTCTAGTGCAGAGAATCGGAAAAGGAATTGATGGTAAATCGTACCGTCTATTTCCAGCTTAAGGAGTCATAAAATGTTGGCTTGGAATGGAAAACCATTCTTGAACAAAGTCTAGCAACAAACCAATAAAAATATCTAAAAAACATTGAGCTCACCGTGGATTTAGTAGCAGCAATAAGGTTAATTTATAGCATCAATTCGTTACACTAAAAGAGGCCCACCATTTATTTTTACATTTTTTCGCTTTTCCAACCCACTGCCAAGCTGCCCCAAATATACCTAAAACTATTAAGTTTAGAAAAACCTGAAAAGCACAGAAGTCCATGTCAGCAGATTGGGGTAGTGCTTAGATTCCTTTCCAAAAAGTGGACACTTTAAAGATAGATTTAGGAAGAACTGCCTTCTTCCCTGGCTCGTTAAATAGATTTTATACTTAGACTATAAAGAAATAATAAATCAGATATGCATATGATTTATGGCTTTACACCATATGGTGGTTTAAGTTGCTAATTTTCCAGGTTATTATATTTCAATTACAGCAAAATATGTGCAAGGCATATGAATTGAAATGGTTCTAAAATAGTATGATTGAAAATGGAAGCAGTCAATTTGTATGACAGCTTTTTGATTCCTCCCTGTTAAACAGATTTTTTTTAAATACTAGGGAGATTATTTTGATTCTATTTTGGGTCATTTAATGCTCATGGCCATTTGTAAATTATAGCATTTTTTTTTAAAAAACTATCAAATATAATTTTTGAGTTACTACAATATAAATCTGGTTGTAACATTTGGTGAGGTAAGCTAGTAATTTGTTTCAAGTATAATACCCCCCAAATAAGGACCTGAGGAGCCCTCTAGTGGCAAAAATTTAGGTTTAATATGAATCTTACATGACGTTCACACCATATTACCCACGTTTCCTGAATAACTGTGGTTTACAAATACAGTGCTGCTTGAAAGTATGTGAACCCCTCAAGTGGTGTAGATGTTTCTGT
>CM070034.1:101262837-101277215 GCA_036250615.1 Ptychadena robeensis
AAATTTGATTGTACAGAAATTGTATGGAAAGATTGTAAGGTGTATGGGGGCCTTAACAGTACTCACCCCGAGCTTACCTCAGACATACTCACCTGGCCGGTGGACGTCCACAACAGTCCTTCATATCAGCGATCTTTCCGGGTCTACCTCGATTAAGTTGTTTATGATGGCGGAGAGGCGAGGGACAGCACCATTGACCTCCATGAAATGGACATTTTGTGCCCTCCCTCATCCTCCCCAGCACAAACAAAATTGGTTTGCCCGTGGAACGCTTTCTAAAAAAGCATACCACTGGTGAAACGCCATTAACAGCAGGAAATAATGGATCCTTTTTTTAGTATGCAACAAAGATTTTTAATTTTTTTAATTGTTTGGTTTTCAGAGAAAATCCACAATGCACAATATTTAATTGTTTAATTGGATCATTAGAAAATGTATTCCTTTCTTCTGAATTTAATTGACTGAAATGTACTGAAATTCAGCGTAAAATAAAAAAAGAGTTTCCACTTTTTTCTGATTGTATGATGGGGCATGCACACACACTGGAATCAAATTTGCAGAATCAGTTTTGCATCCATTACACTGTGTGTTAGTACTGTCCATCAATATTGAATTGAGAGTATTCAGTATTTAAATTGCACAAGTTGATCAAACCGAAAATTGATGGATAAAAAATGAATGAGTGTATGGCTAGCTTAACTGCAGCAACCCCCAGGGGGTAAATAGCTCTTTGTCTTTTGCCACTAATACCCATCTGCAACACAATTGATAAAATGCAGATATATTTTTGGTAAAGAAAAAAATTTAATATATGTAAAAGTCCCTCTTTTAAATAATGTTTCACCAGTATAAACACGATTATATTTTCTTATCATATTAGATTTGAGATCATTGTAGAACATAAGCCTGGCTTCCCATCCTATTGTTATCAAATTGTATGGAAGTCTCCCTTATATACAATATCTTAAGCAACAATTAAAGACTGGTGTTGATACTTCTTTCCTATTGGCTAATTGGGGTTAAGCAGTGCAAAAGCTTTAGATCTAAGTAGCTAATCAGGGAATGTATACCTCTTGTTGTCAAGACTTGGTCTAAAATCCTTTCCTATCAGAAGAAAGTGGAAAGGAATGCATTCCGTAGACTCACGCACCTCTTCACATGCAAAACAAGTGGACATATGGCTCATCTCCATCTTTGGGGGATGTTCTGTCTAAAGTCCTTGCAAAGTTTCAGATTGTATGACAAATCACGTCCTAGACTATCACAAGCAGAAAGGCTTGAAACATTTGCATCATTACCCCCAGACAACAGCTTTATTAGGCTGAATAGGGGGTTTGCAGCCCGGCTCGCTCAGACACTGACCTCTACTTCTCAATTTCTCGATTGTTTGTGTACTTCAAGTTATTGCTGTCTAAACCATATGGTTCCTTTTTCAGAATTTCTAGGAGGAGAAATTCCACTTTGATTGTTTCTTATCAATATTAGAGCTACTACATCCTAAATTCAAATATAGTAGAATATGTATATATATATATGTATATACATGCACCCACACACAGTGGATAAAAAAGTCTACACACCCCTGGTAGCATGTCAGGTTCCTGTGCTGTATGAATAAGTAATAATAAATAATTTCAGAACTTTTTCCACCTTTAATGTGACCTATAAACTGTTCCACTCAATTGAAAAATAAACTGAAATCTTTTAGGTGGAGGGAAGAAAACAAAAAAAAAACTAAAATAATGTGGTTGCATCTTCTGACTGGCGATGTAGCTGTGTTCAGAATTAAGCAATCACATTCAAAATCATGTTAAATAGGAGTCAGCATTCACCTGCCATCATTTAACCTCCTTAGTGTTCATGACGAGCCCATCTCGTCCAGAGTTTGTGTGAAGAACAAACTCTGGATGAGCTGGGCTCCCATGAAAGCTGCATATCCCCGGGAAGCTACGGTGATGCTTCCAGCCGCAGCATTTCCGGGGTTCTGCGGCTTCACTGATCGCGTCGCGGTGACGCGGAAGGGGGCGAGGGTGCGCCGTGCCATAGACCTCCATGTTAATGGAGGGGCCTCTGCTTTCCAGCCCTCCCAGCTGGTGTCATGAATGACACTGGCTGTGTGGAGAGGGGAGGGGGGAGGGAGGAAATGGCAGGCAGTGTACCTCGTACACTGCTGCCATTGCCTGTACCACACTGTTAAAAACGGCGCAGTACAGGCGGTGCGCTAGGGAGGTTAAAGAGCCTCTGATTAACCCCAAATAAAGATCAGCTGCTCTAGTTGGTCTTTCCTGAAATATTTTTAGTCGCATCCCACAGCAAAAGCCATGGTTCCCAGAGAGCTTTGAAAGCATCAGAGGGATCTTCTTGTTAAAATATATCAGTCAGGAGAAGGGTACAAAAGAATTTCCAAGGCATTAGATATACCATTGAACAGATAGTTATCAAGTGGAGAAAATATGGTACAATGGTGACATTACCAAAAATTGGACGTCCCTCCAGAATTGATGAAAAGACGAGAAGAAAACTGGTCAGGGAAGCTACCAAGAGGCCTATGGCAACATTAAAGGAGCTGCAGGAATATCTGGCTGTATGGTACATGTGGCAACAATGTCCCATATTCTTCATATGGCTGGGCTATGGGGTAGAGTGTCAAGACCAAAGCCTTTTCTTATGAAGAAAAACATCCAAGCCACGCTACATTTTGCAAAAACACATCTGAAGTCTCCCAAAAGCATGTGAGAGAAGATGTTATGGTCTAATGAAATCCAAAAGAAATGTTTGGCACAAAAACAATACTAAACATCACCAAAAGAACACCATACCCACAATGAAGCATGGTGGTGGCACCATCATGCTTTGGGGATGTTTTTCTTCAGCTGGAACTGGGGCCTTAGTTAAGATAGAGGGAATTATGAACAGCTCCAAATGCCAGTGAATATTGGCACAAAACCTACAGGATTCTGCTAGAAAGCTAAACAGGAAGAGCATGAAAACGACCCAAAGCATACATCCAAATCAACAAAGGAATGGCTTCACCAGAAGAAGATTAAAGTTTTGGAATGACCCAGCCAGAGCCCAGACCTGAATCCGACTGAAAATCTGTGAGGTGATCTTAAGAGGACTGTGCACTGGAGATGCCCTCACAATCTGACAGATTTGCAGTGTTTCTTTAAAGAAGAGTGGGCAAATCTTTCCAAGTCAAAATGTGACATGCTGATAGACTCATACCCAAAAAGACTGAGTGCTGTAATAACATCAAAAGGTGCCTTAACAAAGTATTAGTTTAACCTCTAAACCGAAAACTGTGTTCAGAGCGATTGGATTTCTAAAACTTACCGTTTCCTTTGAGATCCCTTCACTGGTGCCTCCTCCCCCTCGTGTCATGTCATTAGGTTCCTGATGGGGGGGGGGGGGCAGCCATCTCAAATGAAACAGTAAGTCTTTAAAATTAAAACTGTGTTCATTGCAGTTTGCATTAGAAAATCCCGCCGCAAATCCCTCTTCCCCCCAGTGTCACATCATTAGGATTTTCAAATTCTTCCTCCCAATGTCACATCATTAGGATTTTCTAATTGCACCGAATACAGCTTTCTGTTAAGAAAGTTGTATTCATTTTGATTCAAAGTTCTCTTTTGCATTTACCGTTTAAGCTCATGTATAAGCCAACTTTTTCAGCCAAAGAAATGGGCTGAAAAAGCTCCCCTCAGCTTATACTCGAGTCAGGGGTCAGAGTGAGGGTCCACTTACCTGTCCCGGGTTGCAGGTCACTGAATCGCAGGCACCGGAAGCTGATGAAGTGTAAACAAACATCACTACACTGTCATCTGGTGGACGATTACTGTTACTGGTGGCCTCATTATTAATTGTTTCTGGAGAAGGAATTTAATAGAAATGTAAATAGAACACTCCACTATTAATAGTTTCTATTCCATGTATTTTTCCCAATAATAAGAAGAAAAAATACTTTTTAAATGGAAATTTATTTTCATATTTGAATCATAGGAATTGCCTTGAAACCCATCCTGTCATAGCAATAAAAATGTGTTCTCTAAACTTTATTGAGGTTGTGGCACTTCACTTGTTTGATGCATTCCTAGGGGCAATGGTGCTTTCTCTTGTACTTGAGTCAATACGTTTTTGCTAGTTTTTGTAGATAAAATTAGGTGCCTCAGCTTATACTTGAGTATATACGGTCCTTGTGTGAAAGATGTGGTGAAATCAGAGTGACAAATTTAAAAGTGAATAGTACTGGATACAGTGGTAACACAAAACACATTTCCAATTAAATTTTAATTCTATTATAAACGAAAAACAAATGCATACTGTTTTGAAATCTATCATTTAAAAAAAGAGATTTTATCATTCAAATGATGCCATTTATTTATTTAAATAGCATATTTTCTGGCCTATAATACAACCCCCAATTTTTTCAGTTAAAACACAGGGTTTGGGATATACTTGCCGTGTAAGACTACCCATCTTTCAATGCACACCAAATAAAACTTTTAGCGGACATGGAGCTAGGGCACTACATATGCCTACTCTGATTTTCAACCCCAAGTTCTAGAACACTCTTAGAAATCCAATCTTTTTTGTGGATTAGTAATTTATATTCCTACCCCTATCTGCAACCTTTCATAGTTATTAATGTTTCCCTGCGGTTATCCATGGGACATAAATTGTATACATGTAACAATAAAACGAATGTTGGCTAAAAAATTTTACTTTTACAGTTGTGTATAAAGTGAAGCTTTTTTTACAGATATTTAATGTAATCTAGCTTTAATCTTCCTGCAATACCAATTTCAGCCATGATGCCTCTACTGAGCAGTTGTACCAAAGTACCAGCACATAATAGGCTCCTTTCACACATAGCGGGGAGGGAGGGGCTCGGGGAGGATGCTGCAGTCTCTTTCCTCTCTGCTTGTGACTCAAATAAGTGGAGGCAGCTGTCAGCCAGCTTGCAGTGCGGGGAGCACGGGTCCGGGCAGCAGACCTCGACTTGTTCGGCGAGATGTTCGGCGGCCCTGGCACGCACCACCCCAACTTCAAATCAAAAGAAAAAATAATTCAAAAGACATGATTAGAAAACAGCATACAGTAAGGAACATAAGTATTTGAACACCCTGCGATTTTGCAAGTTCTCCCACTTCAAATCATGGAGATGTCTGAGAGTCACATTGCAGGTGCATACCCTCTGTGAAAGTCAGCATTTAAAAAAAAATCTGAAAGTCACATTGTATTATTTTTAATAAATGTATTTGTATTGCACTGCTACACATAAGTATTTGAACGCCAGAGAAAAGCAGTGTTAATATTTGGTCCAGAAGCCTTTGTTTGCAATTACAGAGGTCAAACGTTTCCTGTAGTTCTTGACCAGGTTTGCACACACTGCAACAAGGATTGTGGCTCACTCCTCCACACAGACCTCCTCTAGATCTGCCAGGTTTCTGAGCTGTCGCTGAGCAACACGAAGTTTAAGCTCCCTCACAAGATTTTCTATTGGATTTATGTCTGGAGACTGGCTAGGCCACTCCAGAACCTTGATATGCTTCTTATGGAGCCACTCCTTGGTTATCCTGGCTGTGTACCTCGGGTCATTGTCACGTTTGAAGACACAGCCACAACCAATGGTCTGACTGAGGGAAGGAGGTTGTTGCTCAAAATCTCAAAATGCTTCACAGTAGGGATAATGTTCTTGGGATGCAACTCATGCTTTTTTTCCCTCCAAAAACAGCCAGTAAAGTTTAGACCAAAAAGTTTTACTTTGGTCTTATCTGACCATATGATTTTTTCCATGACTCATCTGAATCATCCAGATGGTTATTGGGAAACTTCAGACGGGCATTGAACCTTCCGTACAATGCATGATTTGTAACCATGACGGCGTAGTGTTCTACCGACAGTGACCTTTAAAACTGTGGTCCCAGCTCTCTTCATATAATTGACCAGCCCTCCTATTTAGTTCTAGGCTGATTCCACACCTTTCTTATCATCAGTGATACCCCACAAGGTGAGATCGTGTATGGAGCCCCAGTCCGAGGGAGACTGATCTTTAGCCTCTTTCATTTTCTAACAATTGCTCCAGCAGTTGATCAATTTTCACCAAGCTGCTTGTCAATTTCCCTGTAGCCCTTTCCAGCCTTGTGGAGGTTCACAATTTTGTCTCTGGTGTCTTTTGACAGGTCTTTGGTCTTGCCCATGGTTTTTAGGTCTAAGTTGAATTTTTCCCCCTTCTATGCTTGGGCTTGTTTTGAAGACCATGCTTCATTTTGAGGGCAAGAAAAACTCAAGTTTTGTTTTATTTTACATCTTATTTTACAAACGCAAACCCTGTCTTCTTCTAGCAGTACCATATTTTATACCATCATCAAACATGTATGTATTTGTTTTTTATATAATAATTTTTTTTTTAGGTTTCAAGTAAAATTCCACAACATAGATAGGAGTGCATACAATAATACACAAGAGCATTGCACAAAGAAAATAACAGAATAACAGTTTTATCTTCACACAGTGCACAGTAATGCCACTTCAAGCAACATGTTTTTTTTAAATAATTAGTCTTGGTTGACTTGCAATTCCTTCTCCCTTTCTAGGCCTAGGCTTTTTCGAAGTCTATAACTTGTTATTTTTCTTACATTAACTCTTTTTTTCTTGTTTAATCTATTAGCCTAAGTTTAGAAGTGCAACTCCTTCATGCCTTCCAGGACTAGGCTTGATGAAGTCCATGCCTTAAATTTTCGAGCTCATAATTATTTATACCCCTGGCAAATTTTGACTTAAAGTAAATTTTAGTCAACAGCAAGTTTTTCTTGATGGGAACTGACATAGGTGTCTCCCAAAAGATAATAAGACGATGTACAAGAGGTATTTTTGTGAAAAAAACAATTCTTAGCTTTTATTTACATTTGAGCAAAAAGTGTCATGTTCTATACCATTCCGAATAGTCCAAGCTGTTCTAACGCATCCTTATTACCCTGATTAATTGGGAACAGCTGTTTTAATCAAATCAACAGGTGAAAAATAGCAGCTCTCTGCAGTTGGTTTGTGGTTTGTCATTGCTAAGACAAAGGAGCTCAGTGAGGACCTGTGGCTGTGCATTGTGGCTGCTCACAAGTCAGGAAAGGGCTACAAGGCCATATCTAAAAATTGCAAGTTCCAGTGGCTACAGTGCAAAGTATTATTAAAAAGTACAAGATGTTCCGCACAGTGGAAAATCTCAAAGAACGTGGTCGGAAGCCAAAAGTGCTGGCCAGGAGGATAGTGAGAGAGGTGAAAAAGAATCCAAGGATCACCACCAAGGCCATCCTGCAGACCAAGGAGGATGCCACTTCTCCAGATAATGCACACAAAAGGTAGCTTACATTTCAGCATGACAATGACTCAAAATACACAGCAAAAGTGGTGAAGAAATGGTTAGCAGACAACAACATTATTATTTTGGAGTGGCCCAGCCAGAGTCCTGGCGGAGCTAAAGATCAGGTGATGGCAAGAAGACCCTCCAACCTGAAAGATTTCAAACTCATTGCTAAAGATAAATGGGCAAAAATACCTGTGGAGGCATGCATAAAGCTGGTCTTCAATTATAGGAAGCGTTTGATTGCTGTAATAGCCAATAAAGGTTTTTGTATTCTTGAACAAGATGCCTCTTGTACATCGTCTTATTATCTTTTGGGTTGAATAAAAGTCAACATTTGCCAGGGGTATGAGTAATTTTGGGCTTGAATTAAGATTAATTGAATTGAGTTGAATATTGCAACTCCGTTACCCCTTCCAGACCTAGGTTGTATCCCACGCATCATATCAAGGGCAAGTAAAACATTATTTCATTACTTGTCTTTGTTTACATTGTTTTTCTGACTTTATTTACTTTTAATGGTTTTCTTCAAAAGTAAACCCTGTATTCTACTAACATTACATACCCACGTATTTCATCCAATGGTCCAAGTTGACTTTTACACCAGGATATGATTTTGCATGAAATATACAGATCAAGAGATGACAAGAGAACACACAAATCTCTTTTGCCTCTTAAATCTCCACTTTGCTCAGAGCTCTTGAAGGAATAAAAGCTTGGAGATACCCAGTCTGTGATGCCTGCATAGCTACAAAGAGATCAGTTACCGAAGCTGAACTCTGTTTTCCTAAAGAAGAAGGCGAGTCCTCAAAGTGTGGAAGAGAGCTTTCTTCTGTCACAATTGAAGCACTGGAGTAAGGAATTAATTACCATTTACAAGTAATAGTCCTGCACAATTTTCCCTTTCTTTAATGTCAGCAATAAGGATAACAGAAAATTCAAAAGACAAAAAAAAATGTGCTCTTCTACATTAGAGGGGTGCGGAGATTAAGCCAAGGATTAACATTTTAAACTGCTAGCAGACTTTCTGACTCAAAGATCTTTGCTCGGTAATCGTATTACTATCCCCAGGATTATTGGTTTACCACATACAAAACTTGAATTTAAAATCAAATTAGTCAAAGTTGCCTCTTCTTTTTTTTTTTAAGAATATATTCTTTTTTTTCTCTCCACAGTACTCAATCCTAAAATATAAAGGATAGGCAGCAGCAAGCCCCGTCTTTCATTTAAGCTCACAAAGGCTGTGCCTAATTCCTGGTAATTTATCCCATATTAAAAGTTCTTTAACTAAGAATGAACAAGAATCAAACACCTGCTATGCAAATTCGCATAGATCTCAGCCCAGTTTTGAGACTTTTCTTTAAACTGGGGGGGGGGGGGGGGGGGGGGTTGAAAAATGCAAGTAATGTGCATTCACCCAGTGTCAAATGTAGATGCGAGTTTGTTGTTGGCATGAAAATGTGAACCGAGACTTGACAGATTGCTGGACACTCTTTATAAAGAGATGCTGTGATTGTCATGAATCCCTAAACACCAGAGGGGTTCTTGTTGTCTTTCAGAGGTATTAAGAGGGCCCATCAAACATTTTGTCCTCTTGGAATGCAGCAATAGACACAGGTCATAAAAAATAAATTGTTTGTTCATTGCTTGAGGAGAATGGAGAGAAAAGGGTGTCATTCTCTAACAATTTCATAAAAGAAAACAAAATAGCAACAAGTTAGTTTAGAATTTTGGATAAAAATCTTAAGAAGACCTCATTGATTGTTTATACATCCATTCAAGGCATCTATCTAAAATCTAGTGAGTCAGCAAACATAACAGTACAAGTTGTAGAGTGTTTGTTCAAATATAGGTAAAACAAAGTGTCTTTGAATAGTGGTATTTGAACAGTCACTATGCATGAAAGGGCTCCCTGGTATAAGGGCCTTGGTCTTGCAGTTGGATAACATGGATTAATTATGTTCAAACTTTGGAAACTGGAAGATTTTCTCACATGCCTCTGTAAAGAATCTACAAGATCTTATCGTCTGACCTTTTAATCCTACATCAGGGGCATCCAGGCAGAATCCGCTTACATGTAGCCAAGATCATATCATATTCATCCATGATGCAGTAGAGTGAGAGAAGTGCACAATATTCTACCAGATGTTCAACTAATATTTGCACATTTTTACAGCACTGAGCGTTTTAGAAAGTTGTCATTTGTATTATTTCACTGAGGGAAAATTGAATGAGCTAAACTGATACAACAAGGCAGGACCATTAGAGAAACCACCCAAGGCTATAATTATCTGCATCCTCTGCACAGAAGTTTTGTAGCTTTTATAAGTTCCTTTTGCATAATTTATAGTGATGATGCCCTTTTAACAAGTGTACGTTATAAAAACATGAGGAGGAGTTTGCCCAGTAGCCATCACTGATAATCAAGACAATTAATAATAAATGGCAGATGAAGGCTGATTAGTAATGATCAACAACACATCCACTTTCTATTGTTTATTACTTGTGCATTGTTTAGGTTTTATTTTTTGGATTGAATTAAATAATTCAAACTGGCATCTATAAGGGAACACATTCTTGAGTTCACAATGCCTTTGAAGACTCTGTTAATACTTATGGGCTAGGACAATTTCTCCAAAAGCATGTACTAGCTTGTGCCACATCGCATAAAAAAACCCGGTTTTATATCTGACACTGGATGCGTCCATTGGAAATTAATTGACATGTCCTACTGACACATACAATATGGGTAATAATGTTTTTCGTCCGCATTTGGATGCATTCTGTATGCGTTGCACCCATGATTTTTAAAAAGGCATATTATCACTGCATTCCACACCCTAAAACGTGGCACAAGTACACCAATGGGCGCATCCCTAATGCCAAATAGAGACTAGATCTAATTTGTCTGCAGTTTTTAATGCTAAACTACTAGCAATTTAGGTTGCTGCCTCTTCATAATTAGGCAAGTGAAAGTCAATAAGTAACCTTAGGGTTATTTGCTGATAACAACTTTTTTTCTAGGACAAGGGTTCCTAAACTCTTTGACTTTAAAAAGTGACCTATCACAAGCATGTTTCTAACCCAACTGTAATCCCAATGTCCTAGGATATATGACACAATATTCAACATTCAGGAAACTTTATTATAAATAATAACAATTTACACCATGGGCACCACACCCCTGCCCGGGGGCCAAATCTGGCTTGGGGTGTAATAACAAGGTTGTCCCATGACTTTGTCCATGTTATTAAGTTTAGCTCAACTGTATGTATTTGAGTTTAAAACCCATGTTTTAGAATTTATGCTCTTTGGTCTATACGGATTACAGACCATGATCGATTGGAGAGCCATAATGTTTTAATGGAATCATTTGGGACTATTAATCCATTGTTATGTTTCATGTTTGATGAAAGAAAAATAAACAGAGTAATACATGATTTCCTCTTAAACTCTATTTGTTAGATTGATAGAAAGTAAAAAAAAAAAAAGAAATTTACAGCATCCTACTCTTGGCGATTGTCTTATATAGGATAAGTTATGTTATAATGTAGGATTGGACAGAAGTAGCTTTCATTGTGCCTGCTGTGACTGTTTGAATAAAAATAAAGGCTGAGGACTGTAACAAGGGGAAAGAATGAAGAAGACAAAAGATTTCTAGAAAAGGCTTAGGAAAGAGGACATTGCAAGTGAAATTGAAAGGATAGAGAAAAAGAGAATAAGGGGGCTTTCTACAATGGGACAATGCGTGTACTAATCGCTTTGATATATTACACAAACTGAGAGACCCAAAACATTGTGTAATTATTTATAAATGACTTTTTCACTCCGATGTATAATACAAGGCAAAGAATAAAACTGCAGGCTCCTCTCTAAAATAGCCCAAAACAGAAGCAACTCAAAAGAGGTCCTGGAAGGGTTTGAAATAAATAATTAATGGTTGATTTTATGCTTGTCTCATTAAAACATTTTAATTGCTGCAAATAAAAAATACATCTGCATCATGCCAGGAAGTGTTTTTTGTATCCTTATGCAATGTGAAAGAATACATATATTTAGATATCTTGTACTGAATAACTATCGATACTCCACAATTGGTTGATAGTATTGTAAATGATTTATTTAATTTGAAATTTAGGTCTTAAGATTCGTTTTAGAATTTTTTTTACTCTTTTACAGGAGCTTTCTACGTGTTTTAAACCCCTTTATAGCCTAAAGCAGTTGAACTGTAAACTGACTCCAAATCTTAATCATGGGGTTGATATGTCCTCTGGGAAAGCACCTTCTGTCCATTTTAAGGTTTACAATTCAGTGCTTTAACACTTGCCCTCAGTAAAGCAGTGTAACCCCACTCTAGGATGCTCTGTGTACTACATTTGCCAAACGTATCAAGTGACATAGGACTGGACTAAGGTGCACCATGGCTAAATTTATCTTTTAGACTTAGAACATGTTAAGAGCACTTTCATGTACCACTAGTGTTGGTTATGGTATTATAGAGACTCAATGGCAAGTTTTCACAATAGTTATACTGCTTTTCCTTATAATTCACTAAATTGGTTATGCTTCCTTGCAATCTGCACATCACATAGATGTATATATATATATAATTACCTGGGTTTGTCTCAAAGGCTAGGGAGGTTAATATGGGCACTTAAAGCAGGGGATCTTGTTTGCACAAAATGTAATTATATTTGGCTATTCAATAAATAAAAAAAAACAATAAAAAAAATGAATAGCACAAATGTGTCTTTTATTTGACATTTGATTCCAAATGTATTATAGAATTATACTTTGCTTGTCCCAAAATCAATGTTTAAGCAAAACTTCAGTTTGCTTCCATATGAAAAGGTTCATCTTTACATCTGATGAGAAGGAAAAACTTCCTCAGTTGTATAGGTTGGACTGTGCCCATTCACATGCAGATTCTCCCTCGATAGATGAGGGCCCCTCAGAAGATTGGTGGGCCCCCTTTGTGTGTCGGACATTACTTTGGATGGGGACTGGCCGGGAATTTACCGACATGTCCCCGCCTCACACAGCAGCCGATCAGCCGAAAAATCGGACGGGAATCGGCCGGTGTATGCCTACATTCTAAGCTTTTCATTTTGGTTAACCAAGTGTTTCCGTTTGGCACCCTTGACTGATGCTGACAGCTCAATGCTAGATATTTAGCCTATATTAGCAAAAAGTTCAAAAAAGCTGATCGCACACATATTTATATGAATGTATAACCTTTGTATAATTTCCTATAATTTTGACAACTGGCTAGTACATGGGCTATTAATTGAATGGATCCAAGATGGTAAATCTTGTCACTGCTGGAAATATTTCATAATATATCTCTGGAATAGAAACATTTTGAGACCATATTCTTGTCCGCAATATACCCTCAAACACAACACAAGCATGGACACAAGCCATTTTTGCCTCATGGCCATTAGTATTAAGCAAACTATACCGAAGGCCATTGATGGCAGACATTTACGGAACTAGAAATTGTTAGATATTATTAGAAATTGTGGATATAAAACATTGCTGTAGTTTGAAGCTGGTTCTGTTCTGCTCTCCGCAACATGCCCACACTGCAATGCATGAGCAGACAAACAACTTTTTTTTAACAGTTCTAACACTAGGGGCAGCAGGAGCCCAACTATATATATGACTTTAGTGCAGAAAGAACCAATCCATTCCTGCCCCTTTGTGGGTTTTGCCACAGAGTCTCAAATCACAGACAACTATTTTTCAACAGTTCTAACACTGTTAGGAGCTCAGCTATATATATGAAGGGATAAGAGTATTCCAACCTGAGTGTGCAAAGAACCAATCCATTCCTGTCCCATTGTGGGTTTTGTATGTAATACTGATAACATGCTTTCCGGGTATAACATTAATACCATGGATTTACATTTTCAGATTACTAAATGAAGCAAAAATAATCCTTGACACACATGGATATATAGAGCACGGATTTGTGTATTTTAACAATATTCTCAGGATTAACACTACATTAAGCAGATATAAAACTATTTTTATATATTTAAATTTCCTCTGTTAACATGTTTATTTTTTTGTAGTTCCCAGCATTTTAATAGGTGACATTACTTAAAAGCAGAGCAGTCATAGTATTTGTGGCAAATCCTGTACTCTCAGGTGGCAAATCCTGTATTCTCAGGTACTACTTGAGATAATTTGCCTATCCAACCTTCTGCCCAAACAAATTATACAGCTTAAGGTGGCCATAGACAGTTCAATATTTTCATTCAATCAATCAGGAACGAAAGATTTTTCATTTGATGGAACAAAAATCGAGTACTGAACAACATTTGATAAAAAGTTATCGATATTGAACAAAAAAAAATTAGCGGACATGTTGGTAATTTTTTATTGAATTGGTCACCATCGAATGTAAATCGAACATTTCAAATAATTTCATTTGACCGTTATTGTTTATCTAATAAATTTAAATAAAACTATTCTCTATAAAAAAAAATTATGATATTTCGTTTGAGTACATCCATACAAAATTTAGTTCCTTCAACTGAAAATAGAGTGTATACATTTGATATAGGCAAAATCAAACATCCTGATTGAATCTATCGTAGATTGTTCAAAAACTATACATGTATGGCAAGCTTTACAGAACACTCTCCAGCACATTAGGAGGGTCTCAGGCCATATTATTCTGACTTTTGTGAAGTAGGCTTCAAGTATACATGATGTGTATATGGACCGAAAAAGGGAGAGAAAGTGAGAGATAATAAAAATTAAGTTGGGAAGAGGAAAGCAAAAAGAGAAAGAAAGAGAAAAATATATTGTTAAATGAAGAAAAGAGTGATGGAATGAGAGGTAGTGTAATAAAGCAGAGAGAAAAAGACGGTGACAGAAAAGGAATATGAAGTTTGAGAAAAAGAGAGCGCAGACAGAAAAGGAATATGAAGTTTGAGAAAAAGAGAAAGCGAGACAGAAAAGGAATATGAAGTTTGAGAAATAGAGAGAGCAGACAGAAAAGGAATATGAA
>CM070034.1:101298032-101314267 GCA_036250615.1 Ptychadena robeensis
GGCGAACCGAACTCGCCATATGTTCGCGAACATGGGCGAACGCGAACATGCAATGTTCGCAGAGAATAGTTCTCCGGCGAACAGTTCGGGCCATCACTACATAACATGTAAAATTCACAGTGCATGGTGGAAAAAGTATGTGAGCCTTTGGACTTAAAAACAGGTTGACCCTCCTTTGGCAGAAATAAACTCAAATAAACATTTCCTGGAGTTGCAGGTCACACATGCACAACAATCTGGAGTAATTTTGGACCACTTCTCTTCACAAAACGGTTTAAGTGTAGAAATATTTTTAGGATTTCTGGTGACTCACTCTCTTAAGGTGATGCCACAGCATTTCAATCAGGTTGAGGTCAGGATTCTGACTGGACCACTCCAGGAGGCATATTTTGTTCTGTTCAAGCCATTCTTTTGTTGAATGACTTGTATGCTTTGGGGTATTGTCCTGTTGCATCACCCATACTCTGCGGATCTTCAGTTGGCGGACAGATGGTCTATATACTCTGGAATTCATTTTTCCATCAATGACAACAATCCATCCAGGCCCTGAGGCAGCAAAGCATCCCCAAACCATGATGCCCCCTCTGCTATCTTTTACAGTGGGGATGAGGTTTTGATGTTGGTGTGCTAAGCCTTTTTTCTCCACACATAGTGTTGTGTGTTTTTTCCAATTTTGATTTAATCTGTCCACAGAATATTTTGTCAGTAGTGATTTTGAACATCCAGGTGCTCTTTTGCAAACTCAATATTAGTTTGGACAGCAATGGCTTCCTCCGTGGTGTCCCCCCATGTACTCCATTCTTGTTTATTGTTTTCCTTATTGTAGATGTGCCAACAACAATGTTAGCATGTGGCAGAGATTTCTGTAAGTCTTAAGCTGACACTCTAGGATTCTTCTTTACCTCATTTAGCATTCTGCACTGTGCTCTTGGTAGAGAGTAGTGCTACACGTTATTCATTTGTAGACACTCTTACCGTGGACATATGAACATCAAGGCTTTTGGAGATACTTTTGTAACCCTTTGCAGCTTCATGCAGGTCAACAGATCGTGATCGTAGGTCTTCTGAGAGCTCATGGTTAACATCAGACAGGGCTTCTTGAAACCAGTAAACCCAAAACTGGTGTATTTTTAAAGGACAGGACAGCTTTTAGCAACACATCCAATGTCATCACACTGATTGGACTCAAGTTTGGCTCCAATTAGCTTTTGGAGAAGTCATTAGGCTAGGGGTTCACATACTTTTCCACCCTGCATAGTGAATTTTTACATGTTATGTTCAATAAAAACATGTGTGTGCAGTATTATTTTAAGCAGACTGTGTTTCTATTGGTGTGATTTTAGATGAAGATCAGAGCACATTTTATGATCAATTCATGCAAAATTTAAAGTAATTCCAAAGGGTTCACATACTTTTTTTTCAACTGGACACAGAGGTCTGCTTATTTCTTTTTATTATTTTAACCTTCCTGGTGATAAGCCCATACAGGCAATCAAAGCAGAGTACATATTAGATTGTAAGCCCGATCGGGCAGGGTCTTCTACTACATAGTCCATCTACTACAAAACCTGTACCTGTGTGTTATCTTGTGTTGTCTCAACTCATTTATTGTAAAGCGCTGTGTAATATGTTGGCGCTATATACCGTATTTTTCAGACCATAAGATGCACCAGACCATAAGAAACACCTAGTTTTTAGGGCTAGAAAATCAGGGAAAAAAAGATTTAATAAGATTTCACATCAATTGGGTTAATGCAATGAATTCAATGTGCAATATTCAATTCAGCCAGTAGGTGTCACTAGCAGCAGTACACTCAGCACAGCGTCATACTTCACACTGATCGGCAGGAGGAAGGGGGGCCAACAGCTTCTACCTCTCCTCTGCTGATCAGCTGTTTCTGTGTTGGTGGGAGCTGCAGAGTGATTGCAGTTCCCACTGACAGGAGAGAAATATATACAGTGGCTTGCAAAAGTATTTGAACTTTTCCACATTTTGTCACATTACAGCCACAAACATTAATCAATTTTGTTGGAATTCCACCTGAAAGACCAATACAAAGTGGTGTACACGTGAGAAGTGGAACGAAAATCCTACATGATTCCAAACATTTTTTACAAATAAATAACTGCAAAGTGGGGTGTGCATAATTATTCAGCCCCATAAGTCAATATTTTGCAGAACCACCTTTTGCTGCAATTTCAGCTGCCAGTCTTTTAGGGTATGTCTCTACCAGCTTTGCACATCTAGAGACTGAAATCCTTGCCCATACTTCTTTGCAAAACTGCTCCAGCTCAGTCAGATTAGATGGACAGCATTTGTGAACAGCAGTTTTCAGATCTTGCTACAGATTCTCGAATGGATTTAGATCTGGACTGCAACTGGGCTATTCTAACACATAGATATATTTTGTTTTAAACCATTCCAATGTTGCCCTGGCTTTATGTTTAGGGTCGTTGTCCTGCCTGGAAGCTGAACCTCCGCCCCAGTCTCAATCTTTTGCAGACTCCAAGAGGGTTTTACTTTCCAAGATTGCCCTTGTATTTGGCTCCATCCATCTTCCCATTAACTCGACCGCTTCCATGTCCCTGCTAAGAGAAGCACACCCCAGAGCATGATGCTGCCACCACCATATTTGACAGTGGGGATGGTGTGTTCAGAGTGATTGGCAGTCTTAGTTTTCCGCCACACATAGCGTTTTGCCAAAAAGTTCCATTTTGGTCTCATCTGACCAGAGCACCTTCTTCCACATGTTTGCTGTCCCCCTCACATGGCTTGTGGCAAACTGCAAATGGGACTTATGCTTTTCTGCCACTCTTCCATAAAGGCCAACTTTGTGCAGTGCACAACAAATAGTTGTCCTATGGACAGATTCCCCCACCTGAGCTGCAGATCTCTGCAGCTCATCCAGAGTCACCATGGACCTCTTGACTGCATTTCTGATCAGCGCTCTCCTTGTTCGGCCTGAGTTTAGGTGAACCGCCTTGTCTTGGTAGGTTTACAGTTGTGCCATACTCCCATTTCTGAATGATCATTTGAACAGTGCTCAATGGGATGTTCAAGGCTTTGGAAATCTTTTTGTAGCCTAAGCCTGCTTTACATTTCTCAATAACTTTATCCCTGACCTGTCTGGTGTGTTCTTTGGACCTTATGGTGTTGTCGCTCCCAATATTCTCTGAGACAACCTCTGAGGCCGTCACAGAGCAGTTGTATTTGTACTGACATTAGATTACACACAGGGGCACTCTATTTAGTCATTAGCACTCATTAGGCAATGTCTATGGGCAACTGACTGCACTAAGACCAAAGGGGGCTTAATAATTATGCACACCAATCTCTGCAGTTATTTATTTGTAAAAAATGTTTGGAATAATGTATGATTTTCGTTCCACTTCTCACGTATACACCACTTTGTATTGGTCTTTCATGTGGAATTCCAATCAAATTGATTTTATGTTTGTGGCTGTAATGTGACAAAATGTGGAAAAGTTCAAGGGGGTTGAATACTTTTGCAAGCCACTGTAGATGCAAGTTTATCTATAGCTCTCTCTTCATTGCCTATGGCAGTAGTCTGCTGGCATAGGCAATTACACAGTTCAGATGGGAGAGCTGAACACCGGCCAGCATCTCACATCTGACGGCTCCTCCAGCTAATCTCCGTGCCCGTAAGAGCTGGCGGGAAGCTAAGTTGTGACCACCAGCGGCCGCGGGGGTCGCGCATTCGGACCATAAGACGCAGGCACTTTTTGCCCCCAATTTAGGTGAAAAAGTGCATCTTATGGTCTGAAAAATACAGTATATATGGCGGGGATGTGGGGTGGAAAAACAACGCCGCCTCCTTAAATTGGAGGTCAAGGGTGCCGCCTCCAACTTCTTTGGCATCGCTCATGATGCCCAAGATGCGGCATCATGATTTAAAATCACCACAGGAGTATCCCAGAGTGTAGCTCAGGGTGAGTTTGTTGTGTAAACAAACTTACACCAAACTGCGCTTGGGCAACAGCATGGCCAAGATGGGCAAAAATAGCCAGCATAGTATTGTGCCATTTCAAGTTCATTTTGTTATGCAACAAATATATATATACTTTTTAGAGTCCATAATTACATTTCTAAAGAGATACTATCTACAAAGTCTTGCATCTTTGTATTTATCAAGTAAAGGCCATTGTCTGAATTTCACTTTCCTAATGGTAGAGCATTAACCTTTACTGTTGCTCATCAGAATTACATACAATACAAATGAAATTATTCATAATTAGATAAGATGATATAATTCGATATGTTTAATTGTAAATTTTAGTAATACAACATATAGACTTGTATATCCCAAAGCTCTGCATACTCTAGGTTTTCAAGGGGATTTGCATGTTGATTTATTATCTGCAGGTTGGTGGCTTTACATTGCAATGTTAAAAATACACAATTTCTTCTGCTGAAGTCAATATTTTTTTATCTCTTGGGAGCATATTCATTTTTCTTGGACAGTCACTGGTTGACCTACAGGGAAACATGCTGTAAGGACCATGACGAGAAAATTATCCATTAACAATGATCACTCTATTACAAGTCAAGAGTGAACTGTTCTTTGGAATATTCCAGTCCATGTTACTCAGAATTGTGAGGACCAACCTCTTTCCATGAAAGAAATATTGTTTTCTACAAAGTAATATCTTGAGGCAACTTTAAAAAGCATGTTTATAAAGCCACGCTTGTATAGAATGGGGGGCTTTGGAAGATAATATGGATCAAACATAAAACCCATAGTGCCGTATTCAAAACATAGCATACTTAAGGGTACAATGAAAAAGCAATTTCTTCTGAACACTGAGTAACCATTTTGGTCACATTTAAAGAACAGAAGTTTACATAGGAAGTAAAGTAGAAAAGAGAGTAGAAAAATGTAATCATAAATAAAAACAAATCTAAATAAAAGGCGAGAAAGGATCAGTTGATGTGCGACAAGTTGCCCCAGCACTGACCAGAACCAATGTGGAAAGCATTATTGATATTTTCAATATTTATGAATTTATAGATCTGGCACCTTCTGGCCTGGGACATAAAGTCAAAATAACCCCTAGTCTGCATGATTGCTTTGCATTAGGGCTTGTTCCCACTAGCCTCCATTCATGGGTTTGTCTCCACATAGGCAAACCGATCTGCATCGCCTCGGATCACACCCTATAGACGTGAATGGACATGATCAAAAATCGTGCGTGGCCGCGATTTTGTAATTGCGCCCATTCATTCTCTATGGGTGTGATCAGGGGGGATCTTACATAATGCACTTTTTTTTTTTTTTAAAGTGCGTTGTCTGGTTAGGTGCCGCGATCACGCCTGATCGCTGTAGTGGGAACAAGCCCTTAGTGCCAGACTCTTCTGTTTGACTTACCTGGTGCTATAATTTTTAACCCTCCAGCGCTCAGCCCATACGATGCAGTGGGCTGGGAAACTGACATCCCTCCATTAACATGGAGGTCTATAGCATGCCCTTTCAGCGTCACTGATGATGCAGAAGGAGCGGTCCTGAAATCAATCGATGGCTGGAATAGAGACTTACCGCAGCTTTCAGTTTTGCAAACACTCTGAACGAAGTGTTCTTTCCAGCTGCTAGGGGGCGTTATACATTTTTATAATGTATTTTGTTTAAATTTGCCACCCAATCACACCTTCATTGCATGCCCCTGGTGTCACTGATGATGCGGGAGATGCAAGGACAGGGCACGTAAGCATGTCCCAGCTGCTATGAATGGGATGGATGATGCTGGGGACATAAGGACAGGCTACATCTCCAAAGCATTATATTGTCCAGTATTTCCTTGACTTGTCAAGTCAAAATGTGCTGAAAAAATTCCATGCAGTTTATACTTGAGTCAAGAGATGCAGCATTTATTGGTTGGACTTCATGAGTTAATTTCAAAGGCTCTGCTCATGCAGAAAATGGTTGTATGAACACTTAGGATCAAGTTAAGTTAGAAATTGTTTACTTTGACTTTTGAACTTCTTTTATGCAAAAAGGACAGAAATAAATTTTCTTTACAATGTCCCAACAACCCATCTTTACAGCCAATAGCTCTCCAGCAATTGCCGATAATATTATGTCCAAGGGCTTATATAAACTTACAAATCAGCTAGTTGAAATAATGACATGCCCAAACAAAAGCACATTTGCTGTGTTTTCCTTTCCTTAGCTGCTGTATTTCCCACCTTTGCTTTATGCTTGAGTCATTCAGGTTTTTAAGATTTTTTTTTTTTTTTAATCAGGTACCTCAGTTTATATTATACGCTAAGTACAAAAACCATTCAACCATCTGTTAAGAGAAAATTTACAAAATTTTAGCACAGGCAAACTCCTATTGAAATTGTTACCTGTACCCATTTTCAGACACAGGATCTGAGATTTACACAGACCTTCCTTTCTTTAGCACTGTTGCATTAAGGAAATACAATTTGGTCACCTCCCTTGTGCTGCCCATGATTGACAGCAGCACTGATGTTGTGTGTCCATCCTGTTGCCATTTACAAAGCACATGCTGTGAGAATTCAGTAGAAGATGTACAAGGTACTCTACATATATTCTGTTTTACCTGCCAGTTTTGTTTCTGATAGAAGCTGCATTTAAAATTTGAGGTTACCAGAGTTCAGCTTGCTTAAACCTAATTACTTGTGCATGCATATTTAAATAAATCTTAAAAAGAATCCAGATTCCCTTTAAACTAGCGGAGAAGTGTTATAGTCTTATTGTCCATGGTCTATATTGGGAGACAAAGCCGGGGGTCTTGTTTTATGTTGAATATTTTTAACCTTGCTGTGTTTTAATGGTTCTTTTTGCATTTGAGTGAATGAGTGCTGGGTATAAAGGCTTCATTTATCACTTCAAAAGCATCTGGAGGTAGGAACCTTTGTGTCCCCCCTACCCACCCCCATAGCACCTTCCTCAGCAGGAGAGGAAAGCACACTTGTTTTGTTTGGTTAGTTCATACTAAACTAAATAGATAAAAAAATAGTTCAGGTGTATTTGGTCCCAAAAAATGCCTACTCTTGGTTTGAAGATCAAAAAACTCTGCAAGCTTAAAAAGTGAAATTAAATGAATTCCAAGGATTGGTTGAAAGACAAGACAATTTTGAATATTGAATGTACCAACAATGGGTTCTGAACCTCCCAAAGCAACCCTTAACTAACCTTTTTCATAATAAAAAATATATAAAAAAGTGTTGTACACTATGTATAATTAACCAGAAACACCAACTGTCCTAGTGTTCTTGCCAAAATGTTTCTTGCCAATAATGTCTAGCCTCACAGAAACAAATATTTTTAATTACCATTTAAGAACTCCCAGAAGCTCCCAGCAAGTACTTCCCCTGCTTTTCCTCCTCCCAGCTGACTTTGACCTCCAATCATGTAAGCCCACATATTTCTCCCCCCCCCCCCCCCTGCAATCTTTTACCCATTTAATGCTTGAGGGACTATTCCTCCAATAGTTATGTAGACCTTAGGTCCATTCTGTAAAGCAGGTGTGTCTTTATCTTGCACGAAGAGAGAACAACTCTGCTGCTCCAGATATCTTTTAATTCTGTATAACTTTTCTTTTGATAAGGCAATAAGAAACGTTGGCTTCCCCAGAAAAAGATTTTCCCTCTACTTAAGATGGTTGGATTATATTTTGGTAATTTAAATATTATTTCAAATAGGTGAGTGTGCAATATATTTTTGAATATTGTAGTTGCTCATCCATACACATAAATTTTTTTACTAATTTGTACACATTTCTCTATAGTATATTATAATGGGAAGAAATAAATGTTAGTTATCACACTTTTTTCATGCTTTTGATTTTAATTAGCTATGAGCTGTAGATGGCATAGAGGAATAATGGAATGGTTCCCACAGTTTGCTCACTCATACAATCATTTTGGATGGGTCTCGGTTACATGTGCCAAGCAAGCATCTCTCGCTAATTTGTGTTCAGAACAAAAAGATGAAAATCCTCTGCCATCTAGTCTCCCTTTTTCAAAACATTCACACCTAATACACGGCAAGTTATATCTTCACAGCCAAGAGGATGAAATACCTTGTCTTTTTTCCACTTTCACTGAGGCTTAATTCCCAAGCACCCTGCCATCTTTTTTAGGGTCTTCACAATGGCTTTTTGTTTACGGCTAATCTTCAGTATATTTCATTTTACCATTAACATTGCCTTGAGACAGCAGTCTACCTCAATAAGTATAAAGTACATGACATGCAATACTATAATTATAGTGTCTGGGAACTCTAGTGACCCATTAAAATTGATTTGTATAGTAAGCAGAAATTGTAAGGACAGTGGCAGGTGAGACATAAACGCCAGCCTGCTGAGTTCATTCATTGCCAGTCTATGAAGTACAAAAAAACATAATCCTAGCTGGAAAATCAATACAGAAGTGTAAATGCACTACAGGCTAAATGTGGGGAAAAATCCTGACATCAAAAACATTGGTTCCAAAGTTTTTGTCAAGAAAAAAAATAGAGAAGCGTTTAATAAAGCTGTATTTTTAATTGGCAGGAGGAGATTCCAAACAAGCAAGAAGTTTATGGAATTTAAACATATAACCCAATTTGATATATTTATGGAATTATTGTGTTTGCTGGACATTTAAATTTATCCAGTCTGAAATATTAAACTCCCTGACTGTAAAATTATGATTTTTCTTTTACTGAAAGAGATATAGAAACTTTAAACCGATTACAATGCCATCTGCCTACCCTAGCCCTCATTGCACATACAATGTGATGCCTAAACCAATCAGGCAATACAAGCAAATTCTGCAGAAAGCACCCATTCCTTACATGGATCAATGAAGATGTACATCATTGGAGGCCAGTGCAAGCTTGTGTGGCTCCGTATCACTGTATTTGGTAATTAACCTCCCTGATGGTCTCTTTAAATGTAGCAAATGTTTACAAACAATATTCACCCCATGTTACACTCTGGATAGCTTTCCTGTCCCAGACAAGCCTGCGGTATCCCTCTGTCAGCCTCCGCGCTGATCCTTCTGGGTTCCACCTCATCCACAGGGCTTTTTCTCACTTACCACTTCCTCATACTTGACATTGAAGTTGGAGTTGTCATTATCATTCATTGACTAGTTTATGACATACCACAGAGATATAAATAATAAAGCCAAAGCATTATATCAGAGAAATATGAAGGATTGACTGTGCAGAAAAAAGGTTGATGATAATCACCCAGGAGCAAAAGGTTTATGGGAAATTTTTTATTTATTATATATTATCATCAAATAATATTTGATGCGCATGGCTTAGCGTTTGGGCAGAAGTTAGAATAAAGATCTGAAAATAGTACAGAAGTGTAGATAAAATGTTTGCAAGATCCATAAGATTTATCATTTATAGAGTCAAGACTAATTGATTAAAGTTTAGGGATAGGTGCACACTTTATAACCAACATTAGAACAATGTACCATCACAATTAAGATCCGTTTTCCTATTTTATCTTACTGAGATATTCATCATGATACAATACGAGTTATTTAATTACAATATGTAGCATGCAAGATGATGTTTAGCATGTGACAGTTTTGAGGACTGCAATAGAGAAGTGGCTTTGAAGGAACAGATGAATGCAAAGGTGAAGATATTGTGCCTAGTGTAAAACAGGCATTTCATATGTTGGGAAAACTAATGGGATCCAATCTGAATTATCAGTCATGTTGGATCACTGTGCGATCGGACACGATGGCAGATTTTTGGTCAATATGACCAATTGGCGCACCCAATTCCCTGCCGACCCGACTGCCGATCGGATGCAGGAACGCGCACGGCATCCGATGCCCAGCTTTACAAAGTTAAACTAGTTTTACAAAGCTGACTAATAAAACTATGAGTTACATCATAAATGTTGTTTGTGTTGTTTATTATTTAACTTTTCATAGACTAAAATAAACATATTAAGAGATACACGTACATTTTAGAACAAAGTGACTGCTTCTCACCAAGTCAAAATCATGGAAGTGAAACAAAAGCCTTTTTTGTATTTATTAACTAATTAGGTTGTGAGTTTCTCATGTTTTTTACTTTTGTCTTCCCAAACATTTGTTTATTATTATTATTTAAGTTTAGGGTGTATATACATCTTTAATCTTAACATCAAATGAGGGTGTAAACGTTTAATAATTCGGACACCTTCACTAGATAGTGCTACCCTGAACTCTCTTCTCCATAATGGACAACCCCCACCCTTTGTCCCTTGCTTTGGCTATTTCAAACCTCCTGTTCCCCTGCACTGCCCACTCCCAACTCTTCATTCCACACACTGGTCATTCCACACATATTGTGTTCCTATAATGTCCTCTTCCCACTCAATGTTCTCCTACAGTGGCAATGTTCTCCTACTCCCTACCAGGGATGAGTGAAATCCCTTCCAACTAAAGTGCCTTTCTATTCCACCATAAAGTAATGTTGTAGAATTTGCTTTAGCAAAGAATACTATCATAATAAAGTAGATGAAATCACCATACAATGTTTTTGACCACATATTTACTTCTGTGGACATGAATAAATATTGTTTCAAAATAAATCCTCTCAACAATTCCCCACAATATGTATGGGGGATGAAGCGAGGGAGAAGACGTGTAATATATTTAACAGGAACATTTCCATGCATTTTGGAATTATTTACATCAATATAATAAGGAAAAGAAACCTGGGAGTGATCAGCACAACACTAATTTATGTGAATTACATTATTAATACACACATAACATTTAATCATAGACTCACATTATAATAAATACCTTAACAGATACATGACACTAGAGAAGAAGAAGCTTCTGCTGCAACTGAAGATGATGTTTTGTTTGTAAAAATAAAATTATTCAATGGTTATTGTGTGCTTGTAGCTTCCGGGTCTGTATTTGCATGGAGATAAGAGAAATTTACAACAGCACTCAACAGGGAAAGCAGGTAGGTGTTGAGTTCCAGTTCCAGTGTTGGAACTGGTGTAAGACAAGTTACTGGCATGTCACAATTTTATGGTAATTTGTACTTAAGTAAAATATTAATAGTATACAAAGCGCTTCCAGTTAAAGCTGCCATTACCTACTTCTAAGGCAAGATATGATTTCTATTGACATCACCTGGAGCAAGTTGACTAGGGTCTGCTTTAACGGTCTGGCACATTTACTGCCTTATTAAGAGACAAAGCTCTACAATTCATATTTTAGTATGAAGTAAAATTAGATAAGGTTTCTAAACCTAGGAACACATTTGAAAACAAAAACTATAATTGAGCTTCCCTTACACAGACAACCTCATACTAACATTTTCAAAAGGCAATAGCAGACTTCCTGCCCATTGTGTCAATTAAGCTTCATATTTACAATATTTCCTATGTACAATATTCTTATATGGAATGATTCACACTATTTCAGAGCTCTAGGGCAATATCTGCTAAGCAGCTCTTTTTAATTAACGGCACGGCTCTGAGCACCAGACATCATATTGCCTGTTCATTCAATAGGCTGTGAAAGGGGTCCTCCAGAGCCCGAATTAGTCTTCTAGAGTAGCATCGTTTACCAAATGTGGCCACTAATCCTTCCAACCGTCTTATCCTTCCAGCACTAAAAGGTTTAACTGCTTTGAAGTCAGGATTCAAAGCCCCAGCAGCTGAGTTTGTAACAGAAATAAATAAAGAAAAAGTGGCTGGAAAATTTATATAATCCCTCTAATCCTTGGCCCTAATAGTGGATACAGTAGTCTTAGGTGTGCAAAAAAACAAGCAGTTTTTTAACATCATGTTTAGAAATTTTAAATGCTTTTTAATTTCCTTTAAGACCTACCTCGAAGAATTGTAAATTATTCATCAAAATTCCTGATATGTAGAATTTTACTAAGGCATCTACCTATGCTGATTCATTTGCTGCAAATCAGGCCAAATAGCTATAGAGGGATCTGTCTATTGGGCTATAAAAGCATCAGCACCTTGTATTAGGTTATGGAAAAAGGAGCACATAACACAATAGTTCACTACATATGTAGTGAAGCTTAAAATATTTCTACAAAGAAGAAAACACTTTATAACACCCTTATTAAGGCCTTAAAGGAGGACCAGGAAATAAGCTTCCTTACTGTATCCCAACATTTGGCCAGCCAAAGTTATATAAATCAAAGAGCCATTTAATTTTAAAACTTGCGTACAAGACAACAAGCTCAGTTAATTAAACAATCATACATACTGCCATATAATGAAAAATGCAGGTTAATACCCCCAGTAGAAGTACCTATAAAAATGAAACACTTAGGAATACAGGTATGTCTTGTGTGTCCCCTATTTCGAGTACAGTGGTATCTGATACCTGTAGAGCAAATTGTCATTGGTGTAATACATTCCTAGTTCAATAACACAGTAGCTGTGTCCTGTAAAGTCATCATCATTAGCCATCTCATTAACTATAGGTGCTAATTGGCAGTGTTCGCAATTCACTGTCTAACTTCTCACACCTAATCAACGAACATAGGTTGGTTGCTGTTGTCACTTGCTTTAAACCCAGTGAAGCTGGTATAGGCAGGGGTTTAATATAATGGCAATGGGGACCAATAAATAGGTTTGCTATAAATTGGAAATCAGTGTGTTATTTAGCGAACAATCTTAAGTGGAAGGTTTGCAGGAGACGGCAACTCAGGATGCTCCCCGGCGGTCAATCTCTAGTGTAATGTCTCCCCTTCTGCCTCGTCCCAGCGCGGCTCCACGTGTTCGGTGGCGTGCGAACATGTGGAGCCGCGCTGGGACAAGGCAGAAGGGGAGACATTACACTAGAGATTGACCGCCGGGGAGCATCCTGAGTTGCCATCTCTCCTGGCTGTGAACGGGCAGGAAGGACACCCTAATTTCCTAAATGCTACAATAAACTGAACAGACCTTAAGTCTCATATCATGTGATTATCGAAGCGGAGGACCCCTGCAACTATAACATCTTCTCCCCCCTCCTCCCTCCCCACCACTTCACAAGCACAAACGCTGGCTAAATCTATCTGGAACCAGTGGACTCATAGCTAAGTTTCTGATCCTCTGGCATCACTCGAACTAACAACAAATATATCATCTTAGCAAATGTATTGAATGCAATATCTCTGTCCCTGAAGAACTCCGTTTCTCACGGACGAAACGCGTCGGACCATTTGTAAACCCCCCCCCCCCCCTTGGTGGAGCAGGGGGTCCATACACAATCAGAATTATTTGCATTCCTATCATGTTTTGTCTAAATTTTCTATGATTATTGTATGCACTTTCTATCTTTATCATGTCAATGTCTGAATAAAATCATGTATTTTTTAACTAAATAATCAATACTTCATAGCTATTTAATAGATGTGAGATATCTTGGTACCCTAAAAACCTCACCCACTCTATTTCTCTCTGGGATTTGCTACATTTTGCACATATCCCTTCATAGAATCGCCCCATCCATTCCTTTCCCCTTTTCCTGGTTTTGTTATTCTCAAATTAAAGCTGACAGTCTGCAGTTAAAGCACATTGTGTTTGTTGCATTCCAAATCCATTGTGTGGTGTATAGAGCTAAAAATGTTGGCATACTGTAGAATAGTTGGCATCATGAAATGTATTCTTGGGAAACAATGGGTGCATGCATTTATAAAGAAGGTGCTGATAAATAGGCTAAAATACATAAGCAACATTGATATACAACTAAAGGCCCCCACCCACGTAGTGAGCAGGGGGCGACAGATGAGCTGTGGAGTACAACGAGATGGCGTCACCACGCTGCTCTCCATCGCTCAGAGTATCAGTGGGCACCCTTTGTGTGCCAGGCGTTTGTTCAAACAGGGAGGCCGGTCCCCATTTAAACTAATGGCATCAGCCAGAGATTTACGGACATGTCCGAGCTTTATGTCGCCCCACGTGGGCACCCGCGATGCGCGGCCGAATTTGTTGCCGACCAAAGGCCGCGAGCGTGCAAGCAAATCGGTTGGCGGCAAAATCGGCTGTGGCTCCTTATGTGGATGGGGACCTTAGGAAAGAAAAATGTCATTGTAAATATCTTATTTTCAACCCACTTGGCAGTACCACCTGCTCTGGGCCTCCACACTCATTCCTGGTGTCATGCACTGTGCCTGTAATTCAATGCAGGCATTGTGAATGGCTAGGGTACCCCCCAACATTATCATTGGCACTCAAGATGTTGATCCAGGAAGATTTCGTCCATTCACCTAGAACAAGGTAAGCTATCCTGAGTTATCGAGTTAAGGATTTTGGTCATTATAATCTGCCCCAAGCCTCGGTTTACTGCTTAGGGGTTTAAATAAACAATAAATTAATGAACACAACTAGTATGAAACAGACATTTTGATGAAGTTTACCACATCCACCAACAAAAAGGGTAATGAGTGTAAGACTCAACACCATGAAGCATAACTTGGACTGAATTTAACCTACCAAATATGCCAGAAATAAATACCCCAATCCAGAATCTGCATGTAAAATTCAAATGCTTCTGGAGTTTCCATCCCCCCATATCAAGAAGCAGAAATAGCCTCCTACTGCCAGATCCATTTTTTTTTTTTTTATAAATATATATTTAAATATTTATATATAATTTCCCCCCTCTGGCAGTAAATCCTGATTATGTCCTCAAAAATTAAATATCTCTGAGATTGATATAAAGGACACTGTGCATATACTCTTGATACTTAACAAAAGCCACATGACCTCACACACAGGGCATAGGATGTATAGTAGCATGGAATGTAGGAGGAGGAGAACTTAATGCTTATCTTCCAAAGCCACATATCAGGAAACAGAGGAAGCTTGTATGAGGGAAAAGGGGAAGTAAGTAGACATTTGGGGGGACATTTAATGCCTGCCATACACCCACCGAGTGGGTGCCGACAGACCAGTTCTGATGAGCTCTGGAATGCAGCGTGATGACGTCATCACACTGCATTCCTGAGCTGACTGCATCGGCGGGCACCCTTTGTGTGCCGGCTGTTACCTTCAATGAAGACGCTGGTCTTCATTGAAAGTAACGGCATCGGCTGGCATCGGCCAGAGAACATCGAGCTGTGGCGTGACAGGGATCTGTCGCCCCATGTGGGCACCCCCGATTGGCGGCCGTTTTTGCCGCCGACCGACGGCCACGAGCGCACACGCCCGTCGGTCAGCAGCAAAATCGGCCGCTACTCGGTGTGTGTATGGCAGGCATTAGCCTTAGCAAACCTTTGGCTATTGCATTTTATGGTGGCAGAAAAAATCCTTTTGCTGTCTACTGTCAGTACCAGTTTCCATCCTTACATAGAGATAAGGTATCCATTTCAACAAAAATAAACCTACATTCAAAAATAAACCTATTCAATGTATTGGATCTTCTAAATTTGTTGTTAGTGACTTAAGCTAACCATACACAGTCGGATTCCATGGCCGATCGATCACCTATCCGATCGATTCTGGCGATCTCAGCGGGAATCGGAGGTCCGATCGATCGGCCAATTAAGTGTGTCCGATCGCTACATACCACCTTGTCCCACGGATTCCTGGACGATTCCATGTCCGATCGCTTACTCCACAAATGGCAACTCCCCCTGATGTGTGCAGAATCGGATCAGAAAGACCAACATGTTGGTTCTCTGTCCGATCCGATTCTGTGCCCCCGAACGATCGGACGTGATCGGACGGACAAGGTGGGCTTCACGCGATTCCGGGACGATCGTTTCGCGTGCACGCGCCTGGAATCGATCGTCCTGGAATCCGATGGGAAACGGACCCGTGTATGGGGGCCTTTAGTTTCCTTCCCAAACCTAAAGACTATAGCTATTATTTAAAAATACACCTACGTACATCACTTGTCTTTACATTAAGGCCAGTTGTCTCTGTCATTAAATGAAGGTGCCATTGCCTTCCCACCAAAAGGGATATAACTGCAATTTGTTGGTGGTGGTTGCCTGTAGTTCTTTAGGTCTTTATATTTTCTCAGGTGCTCATTTTGATGCCACTGCCCAGTTTTTACTAATCTACAAAAACTAAAGACAGAAGGGGTTTTTAAGGATGGTAGATGTGGAGGGTGATGGTATTAAGAGATTTTGTTCAATCTACGGGTTGTTGTGTGGTCCCGTTATTAAAAGAACCATTGTTGCCTGTACATTATTTCTGTAGTTTGACACTTAATGACTTGTTAGCCACAAATAGTGATGGCCCGAACTGTTCGCCGGCGAACTATTTGCGGCGAACAT
>CM070034.1:101332471-101361551 GCA_036250615.1 Ptychadena robeensis
GACAAACTTACAAAATCAGTGAGGGGTCAAATAATTATTTCCTCCACTGTATATATGTTGTAAGCCAAGCATGTTTTTTATTACTATACTACTTGAATGTAGCACAAAAAGGTTTGTACAGCTTCATAGATAAGAATCTGGGATAGTGAAAGAAAATGAAACTATTCGGTACTTTGAAAGTGAATAAGCTTCGAGAGTAAAGTTTGTAGCTCATTAGGTACCTCTAAAACATATGTATTCCAAAAGATGTGTATCTCTTATCTCACCAAGTAAGTGCATGGACTTACTCCAGTAAGAAAGGCTTGCTTATCACAATGGACTAAACATCTGGATATTACAATAAGCCAATTCATCACGAGCAAGTAATGCACTGCTTATGTTACACCTGCTATATTGTTTGAGTGCAGCACAATGGCATTGGAGCAACTTTTACTTAAATGTTTTTGTAGATCTCGGAGATCAAATTACTACGCAGTAGAAATACACTTAGGTAGAAGAAAATAATGAACATTGAAAGGCATAAACTTCTAAATGGCTTTCAAACTTGATCATGTATGTACCACGATTCATTTTGCATCAGCTGTGCCAAAATAATGGACTGTCTTTTTGGATGTTCTTTTGTTTTGCATTATTGTGGATGCAGGTGTCCTGCTCCCACCTGGAGGAATTCAATGCCCTTTGTCACTAGAGGAATAGTTGTCTTATTGAATCTGCTGAAGTCCTTAATACAGGTTTGTTTATCACATTTGTACTGCTCAAGATTATTGACAAATACTATCATTTTAAAAAATATAAATTAATATAATGGTTGCCTCTGCTCTTCAACATTTCTCAATAGTTCACATACTAAAACAAATTTTCAAAAAGAAATAAATTCATGCCGACATTTAAAAAAAGTGATTTATAAATTAAAACTGAAATAAGAAACTAACATTTTCTCAAACTAAGAACCAAATTATTGACCTAGAATATTAACAAACAGAGGTAAGATGCTTTTAAACTGCCTTGGCATTAGTCATTTAGAGTAGACAATGCTGGATTTGGAAATTGGTTTACCGTTCTCACTAAAAGCTATTATAACTGGCAAGGTAAAAAATTTGTCTGTGTATGTCCATTAGAGATGGTTCAAACATTCAAGGATCTAATTTCAACAAGTCGAATTTCGACGGGGTGAATTAGATTTTTTGACAAAAAGTCAACATTTTGAATAGCTGAATTTGTGAGAAGAAGGTTCATAGAAACATAAGAAAAACAAAAGTATTGTTCTAGCATATATAGTTGTTGCATAAATTGTGGGGGGAAAAAAGCATTTAGTCAGCCACCAGTTGTGCAAGTTTTCCTACTTAGAAATATGTGAGAGGCCTGTAATTTTCATCATAGGTACACCTCAACTATGAGAGAAAAAAATGTGAAAAAAAATCGAGAAAATCACATATGTCTGATTATTAATGAAATTATTTGCAAATTATGGTGGAAAATAAGTATTTAGTTACTATCAAAAGTTCATCTCAATACTTTGTCATATATCATTTGTTGGCAATGACAGAGGACAAACATTTTCTGTAAGTCTTTACAAGGTTTTGACACACTGTTGTTGGTACTTGAACCTATTCCTCCATGCAGATCTCCTCTAGAGCAGTGATGTTTTGGGCCTATCGCTGGGCAACACAGAATTTCATTTCCCTCCAATGGTTTTCTATGGGGTTGAGATCTGGAGACTGGCTAGGCCACTCCAGGACCTTAAAATGCTGTTTACAAAGCCACTCCTTAGTTGCCTGGGCAGTGTGTTTGGGATCATTGTCATGCTGAAAGACCCAGACATGTTTCATCTTCAAAAACCTTGCTGTTGGAAGGAGGTTTTCACCCAAAATCTCACAATACATGGCCCCATTCATTCTTTCCTTTACACGGATCAGTTGTCCTGGTCCTTTTGTAGAAAAACAGCCCCAAAGCATGATGTTTTAACCCCATGCTTCACAGGTGTTCTGTGACATTTAAAATACAGGAATAATAAGGAGGGTCAAAAAATCAGGACAACGTGCCCTAACCTGTAAGAATTAAATCATAAAGCTAGAAAACTGGTGTTGTAGGCACATAAGGTCATACACATGCTTGCATATTAAAAGGTATTTATTAACAACATTGGACCATAAATAAATGTAACAAAAGAAGGTTATTGTCAGTATATTGTTTGCCCATACATGGGTAACCACACTGAGCATACCTTGAAATCACACACATGAAGTTATTGGCCAATTTTCATCACAGTATTTGTAGACGAGATTTTATGAAGGCAAGTCTAAATATTGTATGAGAAAACGTCAGACACAATATTAAACTATAAGCATTCCACTGTACTCAAAACGATCAAATAACTTATAGCAGGTACAATATTAATAAAGTAAGTTCAAATTTTGAAATTTTGACTAGCTGAATTTGTGAGTTAATTGCAAAGCCCCTAATGCTATCATCACCTACCTAAAGCTACCCATGCTATCATCACCAACATTCCTGGAGATGTAATGAAGGGTTGTGGAAGCATAAAAAAAGTATCATATTTCATTTTTACATGTTATGTTCAAAGTCGAAGTTGAAATGTATTCATTAAATTAATGCAAAAACTACATGTGCTAGAACAATATTTATTTTTAAATGTTCCCACAACCCTTCTCTATGTAGCTTTCTTTCCCATGTTCAGGGGCTTTGCAATCAACTCACAAAGTCACCTGCTCTTAATTTTAATGAACAAACTGCTCCCAAAAACACATTGGCCACGTTTTGTTCATGTCAAAGCCGGGGGTGGCTGTAGTGTAATTTAAAATTTTTAAAGTAGACTCAGCCTAGATTTCAAAGCCCCTGAGCAGGGTTGAGGATATACTACCAAAAAGTATTGCATCTACAGCAACAGTATTGAAGTTGAGATGATTAATATGTGCTGTTTTAGCTATCACTACTTTGCATTGTCATATCTTTAATGTTGTCCCACGAAAAGATATGGTAAACTATTGACAACAATGTGAGGGGTGTACTCACTTTTGTAAGATACTGTATATAGATTGACTGTAGTTATTGTTGTGATTATATAGCATAGTATATACTTTTGTTACTTTTGTGTGATATTTTATATGTCTTTTTTATAACATCAAAACTAATTTCAATCAATACATTGTGCTTGAATTGATTGATGAACTTGTATTATAGTGATTATATTAACCATATTTTGTGTTAGGAAATGCCACCTTTTTTGTTGATCTTTGCTTTTTATAGGTTATTTTAACAAGGCAAAACATTTAAGTATTAGACAGCGGCTCTTTAACGTATGATTGAAGCAGTAGTCTGCAGTCATTATGCTCCAAATTGTTATTGAAGATGGAGAGCATCCATGCATGAATGAGCATATAGAAATGTTTACTATTTGTGTCCATGGAATCAGTTTACAATTCTGATCTGAACATTCTGCTGTTAATATGTATGAAAGCTTACACCTGATGACAAATTCTTGTTTTTTTTTATCTTCCACTTTAGAATGGTGCTCCCTAGACCATGCCCTAGTTAGACATCAAGTCTGTCCATCATCTCCACACTTCTTGTGACAAATGACATCCACCCACTAACCCCTGCAGCTAAAGGATGCTCTTTTCAACAGTAAGCATTTTCTCAGCTCTGTACAAATGTTGTATGTACAAGCAAAACTCAGCTTGCGCATTCTGTTTTCACTGTAGACAAAAGTTGTCCACCCACTGCGATAACAAGGAATTTTGTTTGGATGTTTGTGCAAAACAGTTTGGGGCCTGTTTTGCGCGTGTCAGCGGATACTTTTTGTGCATTAACACTTGCAAACATTTCACTTCTAAAACATTAACCTTAGTTTCAGAATGAATAAATATTTTTTAGAGCAGGTGTGTCAAACTTATATATACAGTGGGCCAAAACTTGGACAAAGTCAAATGCCAACTTTGATATTTAGTGATAAAATTTAATTGAATTTTTTCGATAAAGTTTTTCCTTCTCATCAGAAATAACAATTAAACTTTTAATGTAAACAAACCTAAGTTTTGCTTAAACATTGAGCCTAGAACAAGCAAAGAGTAATACTATTATACATGTGACATCAAATGTCAAAAAATAAAGACTCAACTGCACCATTCCTTTCTTAAATAAAATGTAAAAACTATTTTGCGCGCCATATATATTTAACACTGTGGCCCAGGTTTAATATCTCTGATTTTAAAGCACTTTGTAATATAATTTATGGTATAAACAAATACATTTTAAATAAAAAGGGAAGTGTGGGAAAATGAGAATATTAGAAAAACATTTTTTGACAATTATTTTTTGACAATTATTTATTCACAAAATGGCAAATCTTAGTCAGCAAAGTACATGCAAGTGGATGGGTGTATGCCATGCCTGAATCAGTTCTTCAAGGTTTTGCTTTGTTTTGGACAGTGCAATTCTTGAGTCATTTGCCACTTCTGATCTGTTTTAGCATTTTGCTTTGAAATGTGGTTTGTAAAAAGCCATCTCAGATAATATAACAACAACCTGTGGCAGCAATCACAAATAGCCTGCATTTTTAACTAAGTGGCCCCTATCACAGTCCCCCAAAACAGATTTGCATGCACCCTGGTTTAATAAACACTGATCTAAACACAACATTCACAAATGTAAAGCTGGCCATAGATGGGCAGATTCCTGTTGCAGTAAATTCCAGGCTGATCCCATTAGTTTGGATGGGGACGGGAATCAAATTTTTAAGTCAGAAATATGACTTTTCAGCTGAAATTCTGCAGTATGATTTTAACTTTTTCATGGAAAGTTTTTTTTAATAACTCAAACAATGTAATATAATAATAAAATCCCAGACCCTATGGAATGAGTATAGAGGTCTCCTTGACCTCTTACCCATTGAGAACAATGCAAGATTACCTACTTGCCCACTAGCAGTTGAAATGCAAAAAAGAATGGTCCTTAAGCCAACAGATATAGGCTGAGTTGAACATTTGTTTTCCAACCAATACAGGGTTGAAGGTTGTAAAGAACATTCCCCTCTCACAGGTTTGTTTCTTCCGGGCCATAACAGTGGATGCTTTGTTGACGCACTTGTCTTTTCAGTTTTGACCCCTTTGTCCACACAAAAGGCCAGTTATCTCATTAACCAATCTCTGTATTTTTATCAAGATCTAATTCCCAAGTTGGAGGACTATGCATTACACTCTTTGCAATTGTCTGACAACCCATTATTAAATAGATTATCCTGTTTCTGATAAGAAATTTGGCTCAAAACTGGTTGTGTTTTAACTACACATGATCAAGCCAAAAGGTACAGCCCAGAGGGGTAGATATCTATGGCCCTTCAGAACATTGTAAACCAAATTCAAATTATCTCTTTTTGAACACAGGTGGATCAACAGTGGCAAAAGGGCACTGTGATTGATTTGCCAATTTTCAGGTATTTTTTGTCTTTCAAATTTTACCTCCTTTGGGCATTTAGGTGCACAATCTGGTTTCACACTCAAAGGACGTGAAAATATCCAAGGGCATTTTTTTGTTCACAAAAAGTCTCTAAACATAAAACCAAAGCTATAAAATGTTCATTAACTTCTATGAAAATGTAGATTTAGCACACAAATTAACTAATATTCACATGCGAATCATAGATGTTTTGTGAACAATTGTGTTGGCAAAAGAGTGTACAAAGGATGTCTTTGAGTTAATTTGCAGCTTCAAAATTATTTTGAGTTAATTTGCAGCTTCAAAATTATTTTGGTCAGAGAAAGCCCTGGGAGGTACTTATGGTGCACAATTCTTTGCACATTCACCTAATGATGACCTTCAGTCATATTAAGTTAGGAAGTATACATTTTGTAACATGTTGCATAGCAGGCTATGCTGCCAGACCTAACTTCAATCCCTCAATAACTGTGAACATGCATATATAACTAACTTTTAAGTTTTTGATAGAATGGGAAGACTGACAACCTAGGAAGGCAACCTGCTCCAACTAAAATGAAGAAGTTGCGGTTTATAGTACAGCCTATTAAAATCACTGAAATCTAAAAGAACATTTTAGACTCTGATGTCATTCAAAAAGTCTTAATTATTGAAATCTGCATCATTCATTGAATTTTTTTTTTTAGAAAACAACCAAAATGACATTACGTTGGAGTGGGTCCATGTAGACAGGCAGTAAAAAATAGGGAAGGCAGGACCCATCAATGAACTTAAGGGTTTTTATAGAGTGTTTTAAATCTGCAAAAAATAACATTTCGATTTTTTTTTTATATAGTCGATAGTTTAGTACCTAAAAAGTCCCAAGGGTAACATATGGATCTGATTCAAATGTGTGTTTCTGGATTTAAAATAGGGATGTTGGTACCTAGATAAAGGCATAACTTTAAGAAAAAGCCTGGTTGTTTCCCTTTTTCTTAACAGAATAAAAATGATCAGATTTCCACATTCTCAAAAGGCTTTTTATTAATTTTACAAAAAACCTGGGCAATCAAGTTTCTTTTTATTTCATTCTCAATTTGACATTGCTTTTGGGAAATCAAATTTAGCAAAACAATCCAGAAATTAACCATAAATTGGTTAGTTTCTGGATTTCATTGACCAAGTGTGATCACAATTGAATGAAGCGATTGATTTAAAAGAAAGAAAATTGGGCACGGCTCTATTTATATTGAAACAATTCCAAATTTGCTTTCTACAATTCTCTACAATTGGCTTTCTGCTCCTTCCTGCCAAATGGTCCACACCAACTGACTTAAGATGCTTATGGAGGTTTAATATCTACAGGCACTTTTACTTTTAATTGTACGTTTATAAACTAATTTAAAGAAAATAGTGCATAGTCAGTCTGAAAAGATACAATCTTTGTCCCTCTAGTAGCCGGCTTGGATAGGCATTGTAGCCTTCTAGTGTTACTGGGAGATAACAATGGCCTGTTGATAAGTCAAGTGGCAGCTAATTAGACCAAGTGTTTCTAAAAAGCAGGGTCCATGTTACCTGAATTGTTGCGGATCGTCACCTGTGGCACTCTCCCTGTCACATGCTAAATGGGAAGCACTTGTTCAGATGCTTGGAAGCTCACAGAAGCGTATCCAATGCACTGGTCTCACTAAAGCACATGTCAATCAAATGAAGTGGAAAGCAGCTGTATACATCTTTGGCCACCTACTACTAGAATCACTTTTTTTTCCTTCCCTGAAGGAACTCCTATGAGATAAAAATCAAGGAAATGTAATACAGAGGAACTAAAAAGATAAACAGATGTGTATTTTACACTGAAAGATAACCCAGGTACCTTTGCACCTGCTTCAGGCACCAGCGTTAGGGCTAGATGTGCTCATATTATACAGAAAAGCTTTTATGGCATTTAACAGAACAGACTTTAATTATGCTCCTTTCAGTTGAGATGTCAGGATAGTAAATGGGGAAGGGAACCAACTTGACCTCAATTCCTTTATTTTACCTTGACCCAGCCTGAACTTCTCAGGGTTCTAAAAAGGAAAAAAAAAACACTAAACAGGAAGCCCCATAATGACATATATGACATTTCTCTAACCTGTAAACATGTCACAATTGATATACAATAGCTCATTTTATATACCCTAAGGTAGCGATGACCACACTTTTTTGCTTGCAAGCTACTTAAAACAACAAGTTAAAATGATATAGCATAATAATTCATATATGGACAGAGTACACAATATAGATGAGCAAAAAGAAAAAAAAAGTATTGTCCTATAATTTTTTTTAAGGAGGGCGGGGGGCTCTGTGATTAGTGATGAGCGACTAGGCAATATTCGAATTCGCGTAATTTTGCGAATATCCGCCATAATATTCGATTCCATATTCGTAATCTCGAATATCCACACTTACGACATGAATTGCGATCTACAAATCGCAATTGCGATCAAATATGCGCAATGCATGCAAGTCAATGGAGCTCAGGTATTCGACTGGGATAATATCCATCATTTCTGTTTTAAAAAATCGCATTGCGATTATATAATCGCGATCCCATTCATTGCAATGGATCGCGATTATAAAATTGCAATTATAAAAGCGCAATAAATCGCGAAAAATCACGATCACGCCGGATATCCGATGATATATTCGCGAAATAGCGATATTCGAGCTAAATATTCGAAAAAAATCGAATATTCGAGTTCAACACTATCTGTGATTAGGGATGGACCGAACTGTTCGCCGGAGAACAGTTCAGCGGCGAACGAGCATGTTCGCCCATCCTCTCGCCGGCGGACAGTACGGGTGTTCGACCCGCCCCGTTCGCCGACGAGAAGAAGATCTAAATTCTTCCTCCGGCAGGATCAGAACCTGCGAGATCGTGCCGGAGGAAGAATCTTTTCACTACAAGACCGGGCATGCAGCCGGTCTTGTAGTGAAAAATCCGGCTTGGAGCAGGAAGTGACGTCAGTGACGTCACATCCTGCGCCCGTAACCAGGAACTATGCGTTCCAGGTTGCGGTCCAAGGACCGGATGTGACGTCACTGACGTCACATCCGGTTTTTCCGATTCAAATTCCCCGCCTAGAGATGGGGAATTTGAATGTGTCCGCGAACACGGCGGACGGCAGACTTATTTAAAAGTCCGACCCGCCCGTTCGCGGACAGTAAATGGCGATGTTCGCCCATCTCTATCTGTGATCAACTTTCAATGCCTTTGTGGTCGAACCAGTTGACAATTGACATCTTGGGCACCCTTTCCATAAGGTGTAATAGAAAATTGATAAACATTTGTCTTCAACTACATTTAGAGATTCTCACAATTTAAAGCAAGAAAGATATTTACAATATGATAACTCTGAAGTTTGGAGTAACCATTATATCTAAAATGAAACTTTTGAAAAATATGGTCATTTCTGATAGTATAGAAAAAAAGTATGTAGGAATGCCCTTTAATGGCAATCCCATGTTGCTCTTACATTGCGTTTCAGAGCCATTAGCATTCTGTCATCTGGCAACAGCAGAGAAGAAAATGTGTTTGTGACCAATCAATGCACAGCCACACTAGACAGTAAGGATTCTGCTGCACCCCAATACTAGTTACTTTGGTTTGCTCTACATACTTTGTTTTTTGAAGATAATTATAATAAACAATGTAAAGTGCTTTTTAGGGAAAGCTTTGCACTGTTTAGTGATTGTGCATGTCAATGGGCACAGACCAATGATTAATGTTTATCATTTACCTGGTATTAATAATATATAGACTAGAGATGGTAAAACAGTCACTAACTGCTTGTAGTCTAAACTTAGGTCATCCCTGGGTCTTCCAACAAAACAATGACTCAAAACATAGATTGAAATGAGTCTAACAGTTCCTCAAGCATACCAAGGATACCAAATCCCCGGTCTTGGAATGGCCACAGATGCCAGACCTCAATCCTATTGAGAATCTGTGATGGGTGCTGAAAGTGAATGTCCATGCTCGAAAACCATGGAAAATGAAAGAATGGTCCAAAATTCCTCAGTTCCTCAGGACCTGTGCCAACCTAGTAAAGAATTATACTATGAGATTGTTGTTAATGGCCAGGGGGCTAATAATGTTGTCTCTTTTTGCCCATTCTTGTTTCAACTCCATGTATCAATAAAATATCCTAGTTAAACTTTGTGGACATCGTTTTTTATTGTATTCTTAATATTGTTTTATTGTTGTTAATGGTCATAAGTGGGGCTAATAATTTTGACCTCAAGCGTATCATAAAATTTTGGACTACACCTTAATTTATGCAAAAAACTAAAAATGCAAGAACAATCCTTTTTTTTTTTATGTTTCCATAACGCTTCCCTATAACTCCATTTTAGTGATGGTATTATGACCAAGGGATTTGTTATTAACTCCCAAATAAACTAGTTGAAATTTTGGCAACTATCTCTACCATAGACTCAGTTACGTTCCCCTAAATTGTATAATGCATGCAGGTAAATCCTTGGCAGTTGTCTCGGTAAAGACTTTGGAAAGATTTTCTGAATATGTGTAAAGTCTATACATAGAGTGGTTTACTTATTGATGTCATTTATCCAACAAACACAGTCCTGCATTTTTTTCTTTTAGCTTTATATTTTTGAAAAATATGCCAGCCATGCACACAGCTGAAAACTTAATGGTTCATGAACCATCAAAATAAATAAAATGATGTAACAATGTGAGTGTTCACCTTTGTGACTGTTGACTACTGCAGTTGTCTATTCCATCTACAGTAAGTCTGCTGCACTTATGTAAATCCTTTGAACATGAGATTTATAAGGATAACTTTAATCAGAATTAATGTGGCCCCATAAATAGTGTGTTCCCATGATGTGTATGCAGACAGGCTTTTTCATAATAAATCTTAAAGGGAGCAGCAGGAGAGGCAGCTATAGACCCGATCAACAATGGTGTCTCAGTCCAAATGGCTTTTGAGTTTAAAAGCTTTTGAGTTGTAGCTTGAACATGGATATTACACTTCTGACCCTGTATTCGCTTTTATGTTACATGCCTCCTATTACTAACAAAAGAGGAAACAATGTGAACTCTGCTCTGTTTTATATGGAAAATCACAACATGGCAGTATGAAAGCCTGTCTTGTTTATTGCAGGTTTATACATTAATATGTATTTAAAACATATATACTAAAACATGGGAATCATTTCTAGCAGTTTACATACATTTGAAAATGTTTGAAAGCAATGAAATATATGTATATAAATAATGTTGTGCAGGAAACAAAACAATAGAAATGAAAACGAAAAAGCTAATTACACAAGATTTAGAGAAGAGCCTAACCAAAAGTGTCAAGATAAAAATAAAATAGTTATTGCTCTAATATTTACCTTTACCTAATCTCAATCTGATGGCTAACATCATTCAATCCCCTGAACCCACCCTGTATGTTACTGGATAAATAAATAAGCACAGAAGTAGCTCAGTGGCATCACTAGATTTGGTATTATTGGGAGCCAAAACCCATAGTGTCGCCCCATAGTGTTGTATGTGGCATCTCTATGTCATGTGTGGAGCAATGTTGTACACATAAACACTGCTTAGAAAAATTAAGAAAACACAAAAATAAGACATTCTAGAGCTGAATGAAACATTATTTTCAAATACTAATAAATCAAATTTATCAACCCATGGAGGTCTGGATTTGGAAAAAAAAACACTACAGGCTGATCCAAGTTTGATGAAATGTCCTTAAAACAAGTCAAAATGAGACTCCGTAGTGTGTGTGTGTGCCATACACATGCTTGTATGAGCTCCCTTGCCAGGGCATGCTCCCGATGAAGTGGTGGATGGTCTCCTGGGGGATCTCCTCCCACACCTGGACTAAAGCATCCCACAACTCCTGGATAGTCTGTGGTGCAATGTGGCGTTGGTGGATGGAGTAAGACATGAAGTTCCAGATATGCTCAATTGGATTCAGGTCTGGGGAACAGGCAGGTCAGTCCATAGCATCAATGCCTTCATATTACAGGAACTGCTGACACACTCTAGCCACGAGGTCTAGCATTGTCTTGCATTAGGAGGTACCCAGGGCCAACCGCAACAGCATATGGTCTCACAAGGGGTCTAAGCATCTCATCTTGGTAACTAATGACCTCTTGTGAGCACAGGGAGGGCTGTGTGGCCCCCCAAAGAAATGCCAACCCACACCATTCCTGACCCACTGCCAAACCTATCTTGCTGGAGGATGTTGCAGGCAGCAGAACGTCCTCCGCGGTGTCTCCAGACTCTGTTAGATCTGTCACATGTGCTCAGTGTCAACCTGCTTTCATCTGTGTAGAGCACAGGGTGCCAGTGGTGAATTTGCCAATCTTAATGTTCTGTGGCAAATGCCCGACGTACTGCATGGTGTTGGGGTGTAAGCACAATCCCCACCTGTGGACGTCAGGCCCTCATACCATCCTCATGGAGTCGGTTTCCATTTGAGCAGAAACATGCTAATTTGTGACCCGCTGGAGGTCATTTTGCAGGGCCCTGGCAGTGCTCATCCTGTCCCTCCTTGCACAAAGGTGGAGGTAGCGATGCTGGGTTGTTACCCTCCTACGGCCTCCTCCATATTTCTGATCTTCTGGCCTGTCTTCTGGTAGCCTCCATGCTCTGTGCACTGACAGACACAGAAAACCTACTTGAACTCAATGTCCCAACTTAGTCCAGTTGAATAAGTATTTTTAATAGACAGAATCCATGTTTGGCCTGTTGATAGGCAACTTCACTTTACAGCAGTTAGTTGATAAAAGCCTTCAGGTGCCCCTCCTCTTGAAAGAAACCTCCAAGAGGAGATGCACCTGGAGGAAGAAACCTCCAAGAGGAGAGGTACCTGGAGGCTTATGTGAACTAACTGCAGAAAATTTAATGTTGAACAGGCCAAAATGCAAATACTGTCTATTTATTCAAAATACTTATTCAACTGGATTAAGTTGTGACAGTTTGGCCTCTGCCTATCCTCACATCTGCAACTCCTCTACAATAACTAAAGAGATAACGCATGTTTATAACTGACTTAAAGTCTAAAATAGATATGCATTTAAAGGCATCCCTCTGATTTCACATATTGGTGAAATGCGTCAGGAAAATGTTATCATGCTGTTAAAACTCAAAAAATAATGTTATGTATGAATCATATATTCCCTATGTAATAAATAAATTGTATGATGAACTTGACTGATGAAGAGTACTAATAGTTTTAATCTTGCACAGTTTTGTACAATTAAATATAAATTATCTTTACCCAATTTATTATTGTGGCCTTTAAAGTCCCTCAGCTCCCATTGGGAGAAAAAAATGGTGAGGAGTTATTTCTCTAATGCTTGAAGATACACCATATGGCACAATTCTTCCCTCCAAAACCTGTGCATCTTATATTGTGAAGGTGCGACCACACACATATTTACCCTCCGGTGGGGAATGTTGTCAGAGCTGTGTATGTGGACTGGCTGCCTCCTCACATACACTCTCTGCAGGAGGACGAAATGTTCATGATCCCTGAACCCTAGGATTCCCCAAACTGTCAAAAATCTAAAAGAAAAGTAGTTATAATATGCCAAATGTAAAATTTGGTGTACTAAAATTTGTGTAAATGATCAAAATCCATTTGAAAAGTTTGCTAAAACAATGTTTATGGGCGTTTAACACTAGCCACACTGCTGCTGTAGTTCGGCACATTATCGCAACAAAGATCAGCTAGCAGGAACGAAAGGTACACAGGTTTTTTTTAAGCAGCTTAGCTACACAGTGCAAGTTTCTCTAATATACTTGTATCTGAGATGCAAGCTCAGCACTATGCGTTACCACAGGGTTTCACCGATAATGGATGTGGTTAGCGGATGGCGTAGTGTTACCCCTAACTAATCGTTTACTGCCCAAAAGCTACCAAACCAAATCTGATGTGAAATGGCCCTCAGACTATACATCACTAATGATTAGCCAGTTTCTACTAATGAATGAACATTTACATGAATATCTTTCACTAGCTGATACAGTGGGAACGTTATTTTTAAGGACATTTCTGTAAAATAATTTTTGCTACCAAATTTTATACTGATCTGGTTCTGAACAACATGGTATTTTTTCATATAAATCAGCATTTTGGAAGTCAATAAATCTTTTAATATAGAGCATAATTGAAAACTAAATAACTTCTGAAGAGTTTCCGTTCACCTGCACTGCAGTGTTCCTTCACAACCCAAATTGGGTTCTGATTAACATGTTGGTTATGATTTCTCACTTTAGCTTTGCTTACAGTTTGTTTTACGGGTCTTAGAGATAATTTTTTAATGGTCTAAAGAATTCTAGGAGCACACGTCTGCAAAGGATAGAAGAACCTTTATTGAAATGACCATACACAGGTAATTTTTTATGTTTGATCAATTTACAAAAAAGAGTGATCTAGTGGTATTACTAGCACCTAACTTGTTGGCCTTTGATATTCATTTTTATGTGAACAAACTTATTGGCTATAAAATGACACATTTGGACATGCCCATGTGTTGCCTAATATGTCAAAAACAGATACCTGGCCTCTGGTTGCACCTGTCAAAGTATTTTACTTCATGTTCTTGAAATATCACATTACTCAATTTTCATTGTAGCTTAGAAAAATCAGAAAAGAAAAAAGGAATATGAGCCCAGAATCTGTTTGGCTCAATAACTTTCTTCATCTGTGGACACCCAAATGAGCCTTAACTTTGATTTTAATGTATGAGGCATTTTACATTGTTCTTTTATTACTGCATCATTTATAGGTTTATTGTATTTGTCGATATATGTTTCAGACAAATATGCCATTTTCTTTGACAATTTATGGAAGAAGCCAGTTTCCTGGAAAACAGCAATTAATCACCAATTACAGAAAGTTAACTGCTATTGAGAAATATGTAAATGACGTTGTGTGTGAACACAATTTAAATGAGCACTTGTCTCGAGTTGTTCATGGCTTGTGCATACATTATCTACAATGCGAAGATCTGGAACAGCTTTTGTCTGCATAGTTAGTTTTATAAAGGGGGTCTCATGTGTGATCTTAATAGGGTCATCCTGCTGACAGATTAAAAATAGGTTGTTTCTATGTCCATAAAACTTTTCCCTAATAAGTCTGAATAAAAAGCTCCACAAATTATGCTAAACAAATGTGAGGCCTTCTTGAATGAAAGCTTCTATACCAGATGAAAAGAAGAATGGTGGACGGCTCTTTGCATTAATTAAACTTAGTCTAAAATGTTTGTCTTTAAAATGTAAAATATATGCAATCTAACCATACCATTTCATACCATTAACTATATATACAGTAACAGTTCAAAAGTTCAGATGAAAATCAACTATAAATAAGAATAAATATATAAATAAATATGTATGTAGTATTTACTGTATGTATGAAACAATTATAGTACTCTAGAGATGTGAAAATATAAACATATACAGTAAAATCTTAAATGACAACCATCTTGACTTAAGACCAACTTAAGTTACAACCAAAGTCTTGTCTTACGTGTTATCGTTTGTGCAGTTTTAAACAAAGACCCCATAATAGCTAGAAAAGAAAAGGTTAAAAAAAAATGCAATTGAAAAGAAGGAAAATGTTAAGAAATATGAGAGCGGTGATTATGTGATAGAACTCATGTAATAATGGCCCATCTCGCCAATCTACAAAAGTCTACAAACTCTTCTAAGAAAAGAAAGGACACCAGAGAGCCTGATGTTCTTATGGACAAATAACAATAACCACCTTCCATTTCATCCTCTCTTCCTGTGAGTGTCAACTTGAATAATGATTCCATATTTTTGTTTCTGGTAGGCTACACACATTTAAACTTTTTGGTGAGAAAACCAGGAAAATTATTGGTAATTTTGGTAAATGTTACATATTATGCAACACTTTTTTTTATTATTGAAAGGTTAGTTAAGGGGTGCTTTGGGATGTTCAGAATGCATTATGGGTATTTTCATTATTTCAAAATGGGGAAAATAGACTTGACTACAACCAATTTGACCTACAGCCAACCCTTAGGAACAAATTAAAATTGTAAGTCAAGGGTCCACTGTACTTACTATTTCCAAGTTCCCAATTCATAGGATGCTAGAAGAAAATCATTTAACATAGTCATTAAATATTGAAAATCTTGCCCATTATGGAATGTAACATGGCTTCTCTACCCAAGCCTTTTTTAATTTAATGGTAGTTCACTAGAGGGGCTAAGATCCCAAAAAGTGATAAGTAATGTTTTAATAATCAAAAAGCATCGTAGCTCTTCGTAAGACTCCTATCAAACCTACAACTGGAACCCCATGAGATACAGGTTCAATATGATGATATCAAAATGATACCAGAGTGCAAAAGTTAAAATCTATATTGTTGGCAAAACCAAACAAAATTTCACCGTCAGAGTTTGTGGAAACAGAAAAATTATGTTGCAGTAAATGTAACTTTATGTATGTACAGTAGGGAAACATGTATTTTAATAAGCCTCCAATTGTGCAAGTTCTCCCATTTAAAAAGATGAGAGAGGAGTGTAATGTTCATCATAGGTATACCTCAACTATGAGAGACAGAATGAGAACCAGAACCAGAAAATCACATTGTCTGATTTTTGAAGTATTTACTTGCAAATTATGGTGGAAAATAAACACTTCATCAATAAGAAAAGTTCATCTAAATACTTTTTTATATATCCTTTGTTGGCAATGACAGAGGTTAAATGTTTTCTGTAAGTCTTCACAGGGTTTTCACACACTGTTGCTGGTATTTAGGCCTATTTATCCATGCAGATCTCCTCAAGTTCAGTAATGTTTTGGGACTGTCGCTGGGCAACACAGACTTTCAACTCCCTCCAAATGTTTTCTATGGGGCTGAGATCTGGAGATTGGCTAGGCCACTCCATAACCTTAAAAAGCTTCTTATGAAGCCATTCCTTTCTTGCTCGGGCAGTGTGTTTGGGATCATTGACATGTTGAAAGACCCAGCCACATTAAATTTTAATGACCTTGCTGATGGAAGGAGGTTTTCACTCAAAAAAAAATGCAGAAAAGTGCCCCAAAGCATGTTTCCACCACCATGCTTCACAGTATGTATGGTGCTCTTTGGATGCAGTTTCATCTGACCATATACAATTCTCCCAATCCTCTTCTGGATCATCCAAATGCTCTCTAGCAAACTTTTGATGGGCCCGGGCATGTACTGGCTTAACCTCCCTAGCGGTCAGGAACAAACTCTGGATGAGCTGGGCTGCCATGAAAGCCGCATATCATTGGAAAGCTACTGCGATTCTGCTTCCAGCTGCAGCATTTCTGGGGTTGTGCGGCGTCACAACAAGGGGGCGGGGGGTGGGCGGCGCCATAGACCTCCATGTTAATGGAGGAGCGTCGGCTTTCCAGCCCTCACAGCCGACGTCATTAATGACACCGGCTGTGTGGAGAGGGGCGGGTGGAGGGAGGAAATGGCAGGCAGTGTACCTTGTACGATTGTTAAAAACAGCGTGGTATGGGCAGACCGCTAGGGAGGTTAAGCAGGGGGACACATCTGGCACTGGCCAGGAGTCCCTGGCAGCATAGTGTGTTAACCATTCACTAGGTCCCCCTGTGTGGTTCTGGGATTTTTGCTTACAGTTCTTGTGATCATTTTATCACCACAGGGTGAGATATGGCATGGAGCATTAGAGGGGGATCAAGGGAGATTATCAGTGGTCTTGTTTTCAAATAGTGATTGAAAAAAACTTACAGAAACATTTGACCTCTGTCATTGCCAACAAAGAGGATATAACAAAGTATTGAGATGAACTTCTAATATTGACCAAATACTTATTTTCCACCAGAATTTGCAAATAAATTCTTTAAAAATCAGACAATGGGATTTCCTGGATTCTTTCCCCCATTCTGTCTCTCAAAGTTGAGGTGTGCATATGATAAAAATGACAGGCTTCTCTTATCTTTTTAAGTGGGAAAACTTGTACAATTGGTGGCTGACTAAATACTTTTTTTGCACCACTGTATGTAAACTTCAGATTTGCCACTGCTCTGCAGGTTTAAGATTTGCACTCCCACACAACTTTTGTGCAAATTCTTTTACATGCCATTATGCACTTTGTGGCATTTTAACCATATCTCTCAGGCCTAAAATGTCCATTCAGTGGTGAATTAACAGTGGCTTTAAAATTCAACAATTTGAAATGAAAAACGATCAACCAAACATACTACAGACTACATTTACTTGTGTGTCCCCTTCAAGGACCATTTTGTGGCTTATAGCATATGCATGTTGTTGACACAGGCACATTTGTCATTTATTTGCAGCACAGTGTATTTGTATATAAAAATAAGTGCACTAAAAGCACATATCCACATCTCTTTTCATCGTATTTCCATTTTCGTTATTAAATGACACACCTTTGCTTTATATGCAGTACATTGGGTACATAGCTGGAAATAATATATGGTTTGGCAAAGCAATGAAATTGTAGGAACCCTTGCTTGAGGTTTCCAATAGTGACAGTGTAGTCAATGGTATATTTTTGCCTTCATTTCTAATTTAACTTTTTCTTGAACCCAGAAGTCCCTATCCTCAGGGGCCCTATAGGATACACAGAATTGCAGTCTTAATGTTAGGATGGTTGCAGCATATATTCCTAAAGACAGAAGCCACAGTGAGCCAGAAAGCTTACCTTCATGCCATCTTCAGTTTGGCAGTTCATATGTGATAATGGCACTAGCCCGCTCTTTTCCTCTTGAAAATATTATACATATACAACAACCAGAAAGATTGTCTGGCAGAAATTATATGTCATTATAAAATGTCTGCAAGCAACCTTATCTGTGACTTCTGCACATAGTGAAACTGACAGTGGGAGTTGCTCCTGTGCACCCCGGTTTTGTTAAGGAATACCTGTGTAGTGTATGTACAGTGTAGTATATGTGCAGTAAGGATTAGTAGTTCAGTCTGTTTTGTTCAGTCCTACCATTGTTACATGATCCTCAAAAAGACACACACAAATGTCAGATTGATGGACTACAGCTGCAGCATGTTTAAAGTTATCTTAATCTGGTAACCCTATACACAATACACAGCCCACCTTCCCACACACCCACCCTTCGCTACTACTGCTAGCCAATCAGACAAGCCTGATAGAAGGACAAACAGGAAGACAACCATGGGAGAACTAGCTGCAGACCGTAGGTGGAGCGCATGTAATATGTGTGTCAGTCTGTGTGTTTGTCTCTATGTGAATCATGAATTTTTCTGTAAAATTGGTTTCTGTATTTATAATGCATGTCTTTGCATGATTGGTGTATATGAAAAAGGAGTTGTATTTCAAATACAATTTTTGGGCCATTTCGCAATAGCCGTGGTGAGTTTATGGTGCATTTTTTTTTTTTTTTGCAATACCGGGTGTGCTAGTGGCAATGCTTTCACGTCTGTTACTTTTATTAAAACCCATACGTTGACCACTTCTTCAATAAATCGGTGCTGGTCAATCACACCTGTAACTGCTAAAATTTGAAGGAGGATAAATCCTGCAGTTTTGTTTCATTTTGCATTTAGTTACATTTACATTGCTTTATGTAAAAGATCATGTACAGATGCACAATATATAAGAGTAAAGCCTTTCTGATGCTGTGAAACACCTTACATAGCCTAAAGACATCTCCAAAGCATAATATTTAGATTCAGTATTCTATCCAATGTGTCTTCAAAACCACATTAAGAAAACTTTCCCTACTTTATGGTATATTTTTATGGTATATGTTTTTTTGCACTGTTTAATGTCTTCTTGTGCCCTAATTAGCTCCACAAATGGCCACACTGTAACAGCAAGATCACAACACAATCTTTTTTTAATTTGGCTTACACCTATGAACAGGTTATCGATTACTCACAAAGTTTGGCAATTGGTTGGGAAGTTCAAATAAAAGTTGTACCTTATCAAGTCATTATAAAAATCTAAAGAATATAATAAGAGTTTAGATTTGTTTTTTTTATAAACAATATCTATTGAGTATTTTAATTGATGAAAACCCACACATCCTATAAAATATATAAGCTTTTGTAGAAAATAGTGAAAGCTAACCATGGCAACTGTAACCTTTGAGTTTCCTGTTGGCTTTTGTCTTGTCTAGGATAGTGTTATGCACCAAGGGAGGCCTTTTTATTGAAGAGCTGTAGGTCTAGGAAGTCATTTAGAAGGTCAAGAAGGCATTCTTTCAGAAGGACAACTGGCCCTAACCCTGTCATACATTTTACACAGTCACTTGCTCACTAATGAAACAAGACAAATATCTTCCACGATTTCTAACTGGAATGTTAATGAAACAGATATAGAGCTCAGTAGTGGGGCAGTTGATTGCACAATAACATAATTGCGGACATTTTTCCTGGTGGGTAATGTTAAACCCAACCATGGCATCCTTGAAAGAGTTGCTAATTGTGATAAGATGTCAGAGAGCCTACTTTAACTTGCAATCTTGCTAAGATTATGGGTTCACCAGACCAAATACTGCCAATACAGTACAGATAAAACAGCATGTTAAGTATGTTATTCTTGAAGCAAAATATGATAAATGTGAATAAATTGTTTATATGGGTTGTAGCTGCCCAAATGTTAAAGTTTGCTTAGCATATATGGTACTAGTAGCAGTAGTATACTCAGAGAAAAAGCCCAAGGTCAGACTTTAATTTCAGGAAACCTAGTTTATTAATCAAGCTTGATATGCATACATACATTGCGTACATTACTTTTCTTGATCTTACCGAGGAGTGACAGACAACAAAGGGAATACAGCCTGTACCAGTACGTGGTCCTCCCATTAGGTTTACATAGGGCACTGGCCTTACAGCATTAAAATATAATGAAATCTTAAGAATAAAAGTCTGGTTAGCTTTCCTGGAGTCTTCTAAATTCAAGAAACTGCTTTCCAAATATTTTAATCTCTATGCATCCCGATCCATATTACCTGCCTACAACACTGGCTGTTCCCACAGCGTTCTGCTAATCTGCCACCAGGATGTTGACATACTGCACTACGGTTACCTTCCGGCTGGTGGATCGGCAGAACGCCATGGGAACAGCCTGTGCTATATGCAGGTAATGTGTATCGGGTCTGTCGGCTTCCCCGCCAAACAATGCACTTAGAGCAGGGGGTACGGACGGACCCGATAGCACTATTCTTTCTCCTTATCACTGTGACAAGTGACATGAATTATATACATTTAACAATAAAACTGAAAGAATTTGTCAATTTAAAAAATGTAATTTATGCATGATACCAGTGAAGCTGCAATACCAATTTCAGCCAGAGTGTCACTAGTGAGCATTTGTTTTCACTCAGCTTCTGCTCACATGGAGGAGGGAGGGGGAAGATTCTCCATGACAGTCAGACTACTTGGCGTACACAAATGTGACATCAATATAGGTCCGCATAACTGGATTTAGACACCATTTGCGTACTGGCGGACCACTTATGTGCACCCCTGTATATATGTATTTTTTCCCCTTATGTAAGATACAGTTTTTCATTGTGAATTCAATTTAATACTACTACTTAAAAAGAGGGACATGACTGAAGCCATCAGATTTATCAAAGTAATAAATAAATAATATTAAGGGGAGAGGTGTATCTTCAATATAATACTAAATTCACGCTTGTGGGGACATGGCCTCAAAGTAATTGGAGAAAAGTTCAAAACCTACCTTAGCTCTATAAGAGTAATGCCTAACTGCAATGGACTATGAGAAGAGGTGGTCAACAGTTAGTGCATTTAAACGAGCATATGTGAGAGAAGTTTAGGGATCTTCTAATGCTAAATGCATATTATAATATGCATATGTTTTTGAATGTCCAGTATGTGTTAGTGGAATGCTTGATAAACCCCTAAACTTTTTTTAACGGCACTCCTCTATATCTATTCTACCCAGTTTTGAAGGAACAGAGATGATCCTATTGAAGGGAATATTGGATACTACCTAAGGTTTATGCCTATGTTTGGTACTAACTATGCTACTTACATTAAATTACATTATATTTTTATGGAGACTAAATAAAAATTGTAAATCTCTTGAGAAAAATATATGCCATTTTAGCCTTGATTTAGAGAAAAAAAATTGTAGCCTTTATTTAGAAAAAACTATAACTAACACTTCCATCCTTTAGCTGTCAGGTCACTGGGCAAGATCAGTAATAGCAGCTTTCATGTTTCTCTCATGATAGTTGTTTATTGAAAAACAACTGTGACAAGAAGATTATCGACTGGAGTCTGCAAGTTGATCAATGTTTTTTATAGAACATAATGTATATTGAGAGGATTATGCACAATCACAGTTGTATTCACAGGAAGAATACATTACACTTAAGAGATATTTGAATTTTGTTGTAGGAAAAAATGAAATGCAACCCCATAATGTAAAAATAGTTAAAAGCTTATTAGAGCTGTTCATAGCAGTATGATTTCCCCCTCTGTCTCAGAACACCCTTTGCCCATCCTTTCATGCTTTTGTATAGTGAGCATTTCAAATCTCTCTTTGTCAGCATGAATGGCCTCTCTTAAAGCTCTTTTATGCCAACATATTCCCTACAGGCATACGCCCTTTAGCTCTATTACTGATTTACCCGAGTATTCATCCCTTACCTTCTGCTTTTCTTTTTACGTACTGAAGTTCCAAATGACACGAGCCTTTGGCTCTCTTTTTTTGGTCAATGAAATGTGCAGGGCTAAAGTGAGACAGTGTTTTATACCTTACCCACAACTGCAGAAAGGAAGACTTTTAAAATGATTGATTTTTTTTCACTCCTACTTTTATTCAGAGGAACAGCCAGCACAAATGACAAGGTTTCCCTCGTCTCTTTTGAGTCATGTAAACAATTTCTTATATAAAAAAAATAAAATTTTCAATTAGAATTATTAAAAATAATTTTAAGAAACGAAAACAGAGATTGCCTTATTCTGAAGTGTAGTATCCCACAGCAATCAGTACAAATACAAAATAGATTTATTTTCTAATATGGATCATTGCACTTAAATTATTAAATAACAGCAAACTGCTCCAAACTTAGTAGGGATTATAGAAAGAGGCAGCACCTAATTACCAATTTTCTTCTTTCTGAAAGTCTCAACAGAGAGTTACTGTATATATTATCAAATATTAGCCTAATTTTTTAGCACCTGAAATGAAAATCGCTGCATTTTGTAGGTGGGATTTTATGAGTGAATTGCAAAGCTATCCTCACCAAATTTGCTGGAGATGTAGAGATTGGTTGTTGGAACATAAAAATATTGCTCTAGCATATGTAGTTTTTGCATAAATTGGGTTCACAATCAAGTCAAATTTTATGTGCAAAAACTTGATATGCTAGAGCAATACTTTTTTATTTTCAATGTTCCCACAACCCTTTTCTACTTCTTCAGCACTTCTAGTGATGAGATCATGTTCAGGGGCTTTGTAATTAACTTTTAAGTCTACTGAATTAAAATATAACATCTCCCAACAAAAGCACATTTGCTGTGTGTAGGCTTATATTTGAGTATATACAGTACTTCTTATGTAACTTAAGCCCCCCCCCCCCCCCCATACACGTCTAGATTTTCTGTTCAATCGACTTAAAAAGATAAATTTTTTGGGTCAGGGAAATTGGTGATTGACTGTATGTTTGTCAACTGTAGTAACAGATTTTTGATCAACTTTTTTAGGATCGACTGAAAGTGTAATGCATTTCAATACAACCAATTTATTTACCAACATGTCCAATCCTTTTTCAATAAATTTTTTCCCCAATTTTAATTGTTTTAGGTTGATCTAACCATTTGGGCTGCCCTAGATTTTCAACAAAAAAACAAGAAAATTGATTGAATTAAGTTGATTGGATGAAAAATCTAGACGTGTATGGGGGCCTTTAGTTTATGTTGTGCTACTGAATTTTGTACCCAGATACCATTGGGGTGGCTGTCAATATCTGACAACTGCCTCTTGAACACCTACACAAAATGTGCAACTGCCACTCATAATGTTAGCTTCCCTAAAATTGCTTGTGTAAATGGAACCTTAAGGCCCCCATACACGTCTAGATTTTCTGTTCAATCAATTTAAAAAGATCTATTTATTTGGGGTCAGGGAAATCCGTGATTGATTGTAATCTATGCCAACTGTAACTGTAACAGATATTTGATTGAATTTTTTTGGATCGACTGAAAGCATAATTTAATTAAGGTTCAATTTCAATCAACCGATTAAAATGTTTCATATTTCAATCGAACATTTTTCCAAATTTAATTGTTTTAGGTTGATCTAACCATGTGGGCTGCCATAGATTTTCAATCAATCAACCCCAAAAAGTTTGTGAATTAAATTGATTGAATGAAAAATCTAGATGTGTATGGGGGGCCTTTAGTAGGAAGTAAAAAGAAGGTGGGAAACACATGTAAATGAATCTAAAGCTCCACCTACTAGTTATATATATATATATATATATATATTTTTTTTTTTTTTTGTAAAAATTTTGACATTGTAATTGATTCCAGGGGTATAAAACAGCCTGTCCTCTATAAATGAATAGATGTTTAAAAGGTAGATGAGGTGTGTAAAAGTATTAAACCAATATAAAATATTGGCTTTATCTGTTACCTGTTTATTTGTAGTATTGTAGCGAAGTGGCATTTTTATGGCATTATAGAAACTAGTATGTGAAGAGTTACCATTTTTTCAGACTATAAGATGCACTTTTTTACCCCTAAAATTATGTGGGAGAAAGTGCCTGCGTCTTATGGTCCGTAGAGGGCAGACATGAGTGCAGATTCCCCCTGCCCCCTCCCTACCTTTCCCGTGTATGAGGAAGATAAGATGCCATTAAGTGTCCAAACAAACAAATTTTTGTTTCCCTGCTGTAAAAACTGGGTGTGTCTTATGGTTAGGTGTGTCTTATATTCCGAAAAATATGGTAATAGTTACACTTATGAATATGCCTTTAATATTGTGATGATGTGACCAAGCCTTATGGGAGTGCCTTGCCAGGGGGTGAGGTGATATAATGCCTAGTGTCCATGGGAGGAGTCTTTTCCTGGGTGCCTGAGCAAGTGACCTCTTGTGGTCTGGAGTGTCATGCTGGACACTAGCCCCCGTGCGTGACGGACACCATCAGATATAGCTGAAGACATCCCCTTGACCCCAGCTAGGGCCTACATTGGGACACTGCCTCTAACATGTGGAGTGGTAATCAGATGCTGGATGCAACATTCTGCAGAGAAGGGGCCAGACAGTTAGAGGTGCTGGAAGACACCAGACCCTGACCCTTGATTTACATGTTTGTGCGCTCATCATTTTGCTTTGGTATCAAAATCAGCCTTAGATTTCTACAGAACCAGAAATCAAAGATGCAACCTTAAGCACCACAACCGTCCAGTCATAATATTTTTTTTTCAGTCTCTGTGCAAAGCCCTGAGGAAGGGGGACGCCTGAACCCGAAACATGTTAGTTATTCCTTCATTTGCATTTGCTCATTATTATAAAACCTTAAACTGGATATCTGCACTGTGTATTTCTGTATCTCATTTACAATAAGCACTATAAGACTATACTATAAGACTTTAATACTGAAAGCTGCCTTTCTCCAAGCATTTTAAAATATATTTCAAAGTACAGGTACAGTGTTATGGGGTTTGTGTACTATTCAAATACAATTAGTCTGTTACTTGTAAAAATCCTCAATTAGGATAGAGAAGACAAAATAAGGATTAAATAAAATAGATTGATGAGGCTAATTATGGATTTGTGAGAATTAAAGACTATTGATAGATAGCAATATATAGCCTCAACAGATTTCTATTGCCGACTTTGTCCCCACTGGGTCAGACATCAGAAAAAGACATTAATCTTTCTTACAACCATTCTCACCAGAAGAAAAATGATGGGAAAACTCCAGCTGCCACTGGAGTCATTTTCCAGTAGGAACACCTGCCTAAGATTTTCTTGAACTGAAAAAGTTTTCCCAATTGTTCACAAAAGAGAAATATTTTTAAACCCTTTTAATTAAAGTACTGCCTCTAGGTGGCTTCCTTCGCTTTATTGTATCTATGGAGGAGGAATATAGAGGTGAATATATCCTTTGAAGGAAAATATGGGGGCGCCATGTGTTCCCTTAGGGACATTTCCCTTTACTCCATGTCCCATAACAGCAACACAAATGTAAGGAAATCTCTACAAAGAAGAGAAAAAAGAAAGTCCCCCAAGTTGTTAGTATAACACATATCATTGGAAGATTAACTTCTGTTCCTGTTCTTGTGAAAATTTCAAAACTGGGATTTCCTCCAATCTTATGCACAATAGTCACCAAAATAAACAGAGAATAAATCTTTATAACAGATACACTGACAGCAATACAATGTGACCAGTATTCAAATCCCTCCGCTTTTTATCCAGATGTAAAAAAAATATGTATGCTTTAGGTGCCATCCAGGAAGATTGCTTTAGGTGCCATCCAGGCAAATAAAAAAATGTATGTCTACTCTGACTTTCAACCCACAGATCTCCAACACCCTTAGAAGTCTAATCTTTTTTTGTATTAGTAAGGATAGGATAAGTGAAAGCATGTATGCAGCAGAGTAGTGCTTTATGCTCATAGGGAAGCAATATTTTATAGGGGGCATTTAGTAAGAAGGATTGTGCTCAGGGACCTGAAAATATGCCTGGATGTAGGATGTCTTAGGGGTTAACTAGTAAACCACAAAATGTCAAGGTTCTACCATGCAGGGATTTAAAGATATATGTGTTCAATGTAGGCAAGTAAAATGCTGCATATAGGAGTATATCTCTCTGGCGATGGAGCATTGTATGATAGCTGGACTTTAGCTGAAATGTAACTTACAAAGAGGAGTGAAACTTGGGGTGTAAGTAGTAATAGGTGAGCATTACTGACCCTGAAAGTTTCATGATTATACTATTAGTGGTTTTCGTGCTATGAATGTTCAAAATTATACGTTTAATTTTGTTTCTACAGCAGTGGAGAGAGGAAGAAGGTTTGTTCTCTGTGGAGAAGCATCCCTTAGCCATGATAACACTGCTCTGTCCCGACGTCTCTCTGCTTCTGCCAGCACGCAGTCCAGGGAGCACAGATCGGGAGCAGACCTACTAGCACCCCTAGATGGTCCCCTTCACCCCCCTGCTAGCCACACCCGGCGTAGAAGACGACCCCCGACTTTTGAACACATGTTCCTGTGTTCAAAAGTCGTCTTATACGCCGGAAAATACGGTAATTGCAAAAGGGATCTATGGTTATATAGTAGGCCAGCATAGAAAACCATCATGTTAACTAAAGCCCCCCAAACATGCATAGATCGGCCGGCGATTTTGTGTCTGTTTTTCTCTGGCCGATCTCATTACTTTAGATGTGGAACCCCGGTTCCCATCCAAAGTAATGGCTTGCACACAAAGTATGCGCTCCGATTCTGAGTGCCTCCATTGTGATGACGTCATCACAATGCAATCAGCCACTCGAGAATCACGCAGGGATCACTACATGTATGAAGGGATTTAGTGTACAGGGTGGGCCATTTATATGGATACACCTTAATAAAATGGGAATGGTTGGTAATATTAACTTCCTGTTTGTGGCACATTAGTATATGTGAGGGGGAAACTTTTCAAGATGGGTGGTGACCATGGCGGACATTTTTTTTTTTTATTTCTTTATTGAAGTTTTCAGTTTTTCCAAAACAATGCAAATAAAAGTCAAATTAAAATGGCGGACATTTTGAAGTCAGCAATTTTGAATCCAACTTTTGTTTTTTTCAATAGGAAGAGGGTGTGTGACACATGTGACACATCAAACTTACTGGGAATTTCACAAGAAAATCATAAAAGCTTGTATTTCTAGCACATGCAAGAAAATGGGGGGCTTCATGGGATTACATTTAGATTGCAGTTGTCTTTTGCAGATTTTGAATAGGGATCTGCTATTCCCTCATATTCTACCAACCAAGACTCTGCCAAAGCCTAATGACCATAAGACCAAAAGAAAAAAAAACCTATGAATTTTTAAAAAACTTTTTTAAACTTGTTATGAGGTTTTTCTCTTCTGATCTAAAAACGTTAGTTGCCTAGATGTGTGCTTTAATCCTTTCTCAAGCAATGACCGTGAAACAAGTATGCATCAAGCAGAGGGGTGAATTTATAACTTCTGATCTGCATAATTGTTCACGTTCATTGACACAGAATGTATTGAAATCAGAGGATCAGCATGACAGGCAATTAGCATTTTAATAAGGCTCTGTTTCTGTCCACCTAGGCGGTGTGTGTACAGACTCAAAAAACAAGGCACAAATATTAAGTCAAAGAAGCACCCGTGGTCTATAAGAAGGTATTAGGTGGATGGGCCCTTTAAACACTTTAACATTCTGCTGTAGCATTAAATTACTTTAAGGGCCATTTCACACTATATGCGTTGCATTTTAAAAACGTTCACGTTTTTTTACTGCATGCGTTTTTACATAGACAACCAATGTTACCATTCACACTGTATGTGTTGTTTTTACACTGCTGTATGTATTTTGTATTTATTTATCCTGCATTTTTAATTCATTTGTTCAAAAACGCAAATGCAAAACGCAGATGTATTCAGACTATATGCTTTTTTTATAGGCAAGCATTTCTGCATGTATACAAAAACGCATACCTATAAAAAAAAAAAGCATATAGTCTGAATGGGCCCTGAAAGTATTACCCTTGGTACCACTATCCATTATGTGTGTCCTTTAGGGTAGAAACATTGGGGGTCTCATTCAAATAAGAAAGTCTATTTCATTGCATGCACACACCTATGAACAATTCCTACAAATGTACAGGAATATATGCTATTTTTTATTTAAAAGTGTTAATTATTAACTTGCAGTAATTCTAGCCCAAATGATTCTGCTTTTTGAGTGAAAATAAATCTCATTACACAATTAAAAGCTTATTTAGGATAAAAAAATAAGCTCCGATGATAAAAAATGGGGAGACATAGCATTACAGCCCAATGCTCACTTTCAGACACATTTCATGATGCACAGCTGCAGCTGAACTTCGATATTGAAATAAGTCCTAAAGTCTTTTCAAGCAGAGTAAATGTAGATGACATAGTAACAGAAAAGTCAGTGTTATAGTAAATGGTATAAAGCTAACAGGATAGAGAAGTGTGAAATCAATGCAGAGGGAGAGAGAATAGATGCTAATGCTAGCTATTATTTAATACACATGCATTGTAGACCATTTGACTCTGGCTCTATTCAGATGGTCAGCTGGAGCCCTTTCTAAACCTGAATGGACACGTATTTGGAAAATAGAGGGCTTTAGAAGAAAACACACATGTAGCCAGAGATAAATAGATTGTACTATAGAAGGTAAAACTTGCATCATATCAATGATCAATACAACAAAACATTCGAGCTTGTCTTTTTAAAGTTTTGGTGTTCTATTAAATTAGGGTTGTCATCATACAGTGCGGCAAAACAGTCATTAAGTCAGCCACCAATAGTGATGGGCCGAACTGTTAGCCGGAGAACTCTTCGCGGCGAACATCGCATGTTCGTGTTCGCCCATGTTCGCGAACATATGGCGAGTTCGG
>CM070034.1:101371479-101396256 GCA_036250615.1 Ptychadena robeensis
GCGGAGGTTCGCGTTCGCCGTTCGCGAACAGCAAATTCCATGTTCGCGCCATCACTAATATCTATCATCATATTTACCTCTATCTACTATAATATTTTGATAATGATTTTGACACACAACCATCTTTAGAGTTTAACAACAATGATCAGAGAACATCAGTTCTCTGGGCGACAATGCCTATTGGTCAATTTCAGGTCAGAAGAGAATTCCCAGACTAGTTTGAGCTAATAAAAAGGTCTCCAAAACAACTCAAATATCTGCTCTTTATAGTAGAGGTGTGCAGAATATAATTTCTAAATGCATGTTAAACATTGGAAGATTCGTTACAACATAATGAGACCATAACAAGTGCCACTCCTGTTAGCTATCAACAGACAGCTGAGGCTGCAATTTTTCCAAATCTACACACATTGAATGCTGTGAATGTGCTGAATGTAAAGTACAATTTTGGTATCAACAACTGCAGAAAGTTAGCCTTTTACCATTACCAATGTTTCATTGTGCACTATCTACCCACATAAAATAATAATGATAATAACTCTACTGCCTGCTTCAACCATCGACAAGAAGTTAGATATTTCTTTAAAAACTTTGAATGGCAAGATGTTTCCACTATTATTTTAAAGCTGCCCTCCCTAGAGTTGGCATTGGCCATGGGAATTTCATATATTTTATGGCTTTTGTAGTCTACATGTTAAACTTCAGCAGTGAGGTATCATGAGAGCAAAAACTGGTGGCACCATCATAAGTGCCTTTATCGCCAGTTTACCAAAGAAATTGCATGCTCCCAATATCAACAAATGGAGAACCACACTATTTAAAACATGCAATGTTATACAAGTCAGCAAGCAGGAATATAAAAAAGGGTAGACTATAATACATCATTTAAAAGATATTCAGAGACAATGATCATACTACAAGAAATTAGAAGGTGCAGGAGATATCAGTGACTGCAGATGGACTACCATAGATATAGAGAATCATACTTTATATATTATTATATACACTTTCCTCAAATGATTAAAAAAATATGTTATTGTTGATGGAAAATACCATCATACCAATAATTTGGAGAAACATAGAAAAAGGCCACAGGTGTTCTAAACCTTGCAGTTTTGTAATTACATTTTTTGTGTATATATATATATATATATATATATATATATATATATATATATTTTAATAAAGAAACATGTTTTTTAATGTTTGATCCATTATTTAACAAATTGATACTTTTGTCATACTTGGCTTTTAAACTCTGCACATTCTCAACAGCTGACACCATTTATGATTGGCTGTTATCTTACAATTTATCAATGAACCCAAAGGATATTAGAATTAAAACATAATTACAAAACTTTGATTAGTAATCTTTTCTTAACTTAAATTTTTTTATTTAAATTATAGTTTTGGTCTACTGAAGCCCCATTCAATAGACATACACCATGTTTGTGTTCACTTTTCTCCTTTTCAACCACAAAGGGCTCTGGCTTTTCCTAGGAGTCATGGCTATATAAGCTTTAAATCTAAGCTGAGTGTAGTTGCGGGGGTCATAGGTCATAACAGGGCATCACTCTCAGACAAAGTCCCTTCAGCTGTTAATGTAAACTGTGGAAACAGCATTTGGAGTATGCATCCACTTGACTATCTGCACATGCCACTCCGATCTCTCTAAGGAGTTAGAATGTTGACTCAAGCGACATTGGATCTAGCTTCCCTTTAGGCCCCCAAGGTATGGAAGCTTAAGGACATTCAAAGGAAAAAAAATCCTATTGCTGCTATTCTGCCTATGAAGACAAATATACCCCAAACAGAACAAGGAATACCACACTTTTGCCTTCTATTCACCTTCTTAAAATAATTTCATTTGTTTCAAAAACATAGGTTATGTCCAAATAAATTAACCCATGAGCCATTTACAATGGGTAATTTTAATAAAGAAATACATCTAATGATTATTGCTATGGATATGTAACTATGGCTAGTGAAAGGTAGCCATTTACAGCCCAGACTTGTTTTAAGAATTACTAGTAATTATAGGTCTGGTAGAGGTAGAGAAAAGGGCCAAAAATATGTTTTATTTTAAATATACAAAAAGTTCTGTAACCAAGAACCTAACCAAAGTTAAAGCTCAAATCAGCAAAATGTGTTTTTTTTTGTTAATGAGGGAAAGGCTTACAACCTTCTATCAATATGAGATTTTGTATCATATGCATACTACACAACAAATACTTACAAAGCTAAGAACTAAAATACAATAAATCAGAAACTAAGGTAATCTTTAAATAATCTTGTTATTTAAATCTTGTAGACAGTTTACCATTTCGTTGCCATTTCAAATGTTATTTTAAATTGTCAGCAAAAACATTGTAACCTCGATTAAGACTGAATTATGTCTATGAATCAGGAGGCATTTAAAGAGTAGATCATGTGGACAGGAAAATGAAGGAGGTGACAATTTCAATTTACAGATCTTTAAATTTTTTCCCCTTTAGTTTTGACCTTTGAACTCGAATCCTTTGGGGGTGTTAGCTGATGAAGCAAGGGCAATCTGATTTGGTCCACTGAAAAGGTAAAAATTGTAGGTTATTGACTTTCTTATTGGTTTTGTGTTTGATCATCCCTACTGTAATGTACAGAAGCCAATCACAATTATGCAATTTATGGTCTATGGATTTTGCCAACAACTTTGAAGGAAAGAACGTCAAGCAAAGCATTGAATTAGAATCAAGACTCCCCACTGTCTGTGTTGATTTTCTGGGCGCTAGTTCTTTGCAACAAAACAAAAACATACCTTCAGGCTAATTGATTTACATTCAGAATGCCCCAGGGTGAGTAAGTGTCTGTTTGTCTCTTGAAAGAGAAATTAGACTACTAATTCTGATATGAATGGCTACCTGTAGGCAAGAAGAACAAAATACAGTAAAATATAATAATAATAAACGTAAAAAAAATCATGATAAACAACAAAAGAAAATGAATGAATGAATGTTGGTAATGTGAGCAAATAAAAGACCAGCACAGCCTGAGTACTGGTTACTGTCAGCCGAATTGGATTCATCCTTACAAGCACAGTGCTAGCAATTAGTTCAAAAGAACAGATCATAGACTTGCCTTAAGAAGGCTTTGGATTTGTGTTCATGGCTTGAAAAAGAAAAAGGCAAACAGGGGATTTTGTCATTTGAAGATCAGTTTGAATCCCAGAAAAAATCCTATTATTTTTCCATTTAGATAAAGAGGCTTGAAAAGCTCAAAGGTTCTCCTCCCCAAGGCAACAACTTTCCTGCATCTGATTTCACTGAAGGATTTGGACCATATAATCTTGCAAAGCAACCAAGATAATTAACAAAAAAAAGTATAAATTCACCTGTTTTATCCCTAATATATAATTTAGTTAGAGCTCCTACCAATGTAACTTTAAAAACATGGCATAATATTTAGGTATCTAAACAGAGTTTAAGGATTATTCTAATATTTATGGCTTTCTACACAAATGTCCTAGCAAAATGCTCAAGTATTCTGTATGTTTCTGCTCTTTTAGGGATGGACATTCAGATTTCTTTATTTTAATAACCAATGTGTCAGAAAGTAAAGAGATTCGGAAATCTCCGTCATGATGCAGCAAGAGGTGAAATAGCTGAAAACCTCAGGACACATTGCTAGGCAATTACTATGCAAATTCCAAGGACCCAGGGTCCATCCCAAGGTTAATACTTCACCACTCTTGTGAGTGTTCAATCTTTGCAACTTAAAGTTGTTACTTTATTTATTCTTTTATATAAACCTCTAACCAACTAATTCAGAGTTCGATTTTCATGTAATGTTGGTTAGAGCTATGTGGTTAGAGCTAAAGGGTTGAGATCCCTTTGTTAAAGGGCCCCCCTAGAACCTTAATCAGTCCCCCCACCTGCAGACCCAAAAACAACCAGGTTGTGGAGAAGGAACAATGAGCCCCCACTGTCACGGGGGTGGGGCATACTTGCTGCCCTCTCCTTTCATACTATAGGACCTGGTACAGCCTAGTATGGTCTGTGGTTGATTATTTGTTACCTGCCCTTGCCTAGCATGGACCTGGAGGGGGAATTCCATGCTCTGCCCCCCCCCCCCCGGCCCCCGCCCCCCGACTAGGCCTGTCAGACTCTTTGCCAAAAAAGGGGTCCTCTAAAAATATGTTCCAGTGCCCCCGGGGGGGGGGGGGCACTTACTACAGTGGTCAGCAGACTGTGTGAACCATGCCTTATTCAGCATGTATTCCTTGCATTGATGGCTCCTTTATGGCTCTCAACCAACCACCCTAGAGCTGCCTGAAGGGTTGGCATTGACAAAGTGCCTTAGCAGTGGGTTCAACCTAAAATGGTTATACAGTACAGAGTTTCTTACTCTACTTGTCACTACTCCTTTCAAGTTGTAAAGAAAAATGTTTCTAGTTGTAAAATTCTTAAGCAGAGAATTTGTCTGTTAAATGAAATCATGTGACTTCCTAATTCTTTTTAGAAATATTATACAGAATACGGAGAGAGAGTAGGATAGAAAAGGCTGCGTGGGAGTGAGTGAATAAGTGACCCAAGGAGAATGACCTTTTGTAAGGGAGATGGAGGATCCAGCATTTGTGTAATTGGTTACCCATGTCGGATGATCCCTGTTAGATATTTTCAACTACAGGCAGCGAGCTACCCATACAGAGACAAGAAGGCCCCTGTTTTTTTTTACAAAACTTGATGAGATATCTGTCTTTTAAACCCTTATACTAATGTTTGAATTTAATTTAAATGTACTGATTTAAAGACAAAAGTTTGTTTTAAAAAAAATATTGAAAAATAAAAGAGTAAATGAATTAACTAAAGGACAAACAAATAAAAAAAATGTGTGTACATGTTTAACTGTGTTTTTCACTATTTGTTTTACTAAATCCAAGAAATGTTGAGTTTTAACTTTGGCAACCATATTGATTACATCTGAAATGCCCCTTTCTTTTGTACAATGGACATATATTTACTAGCATTTCCATCCACTCCCCCCTACACCTTTCACTTGACAGCTTCTAAACTAGAATGCTAATCTGGATATTGTAATGTTAATGAGCGTATGGAGTACCCCACTTGCCGTTGTAAATTCTTGTATACCCAGCCAATGTTTAAAGAAAGGGGCTATTCAAATTCTAACTGAACAGAAAATCAGCTAAGTCAAATCTCCAACTACAGACAAGTATCTGGGCATATTAAAGGTTCATTTTGCAGAAAAGGCATGTGCATGTTAAGTGTTCTGTCACACCATCTACATGGGAAATAATCCAAGTATCTCATTTAAGTGTTTGTAGATGTTGCCAAGAAGAGTGCTCACGTGAGTCTTTCCAAGTGTTTTGCTCCAGCATAATGGTTTAATAGGTCTTTAACATTAGTTACTTTGACATCGAGGATAGTGTATTAAAACCAAGTTATCTGAGTTTAATTGTGTTCTCTTTGGCAGACTTGCATTTTAAACATTGTTGTTTGTCTGATTTGTGTGCATGTCCATCTATCTGTTAAATGTACAGTATTATCTATACATAATAGACAATTGTGAAAGGCTGAGTTTTCCCAGGCTTGGTTTGCAAGGGCTTTGGCCAAATTTCATACACCTAAAAATATTTATCAGCAAAACATAAACCGAGCACCAGACCCATTGAAGTCTATTGAAGGAGAATGTTGTTATTTTACTCCTGGAATCACATATCACATATTTTAAAGATGCCTTAAAATATACTTTTTTCAGACATGTGACTTGGATTGCCAGGAAAGAAAATATGCAGTGTGTGGCAAGGGTCTCATAACTACTCTAGTCACTCCAAAAAAATGTGGGGGTTTGTTGGTGGTGGGGCTCATGGTTCAACATGGTAGGCCCTTCAATGAAGGGGTAACCTTGGAAAATGAGTACTTTCCCATGTTAGCAACAATTACACATTCAAACAATGGTTTAAATATAAATACAATCTAACCTTTTTTAAGAAAAATGACACTTGGAAAAAAAAAAACGGCGGTGCTCATATATATATTGTCTTTATCTCCACATTTGGTCCCCAAAACTAAGGGAGTACTTATATTACAATCTAGAAGATCCTCATAATGTGTGAGTTAGGTAATAAACTGTTTCTATAGTGGAGCATACAAAGAACCCTCAAATCTCTGTTGCCGATTTCCTCAGATGCTGTGCTATTACCCTCTCCTTATGTCGGGATATTGTGTTAACCAACATGAAGGGCCATTTCACATTTACCACGCTGCAGTGCATTTGTTTCCTTTTAATGGGCGCATTAGTAGTAACACCTTCTCTTCCATTATCTGTAAAAAAAAACAACTCCCTCAAATGCTGTGCTATTACCCTGTCATTATGTTGGAAGGTCCTGTTAACCAACATTAAGAGCCATTTTACACAAGCCGCGCTGCAGCCGCAGTTTTTTGGTGGTAACGAATGCGTCAGCAGTAACTCTACCACGTCCGCTAACAGTAAAAAAAAATAAAAAATTTCCATACAAGTGTTTGGAAGGTACTTGCACTGCAACCCCAAAAATGCATTTTGCAGGACATTTGCCGTAACACGCTGCATTGCACATTACCTTACATTAAAATGGCTAGTGTGAAATGGCCCTAAAGCATAAAAGCTAGGTGTGAGTGGGCGATATAGCTTAATACAGTGCATCCGGAAAGTATACACAACGCACCACTTTTAACACATTTTGTTAGGTTACAGCAGTGGTGGGCATCTGAGTTGATATGGAGGGCCACAATTGTGGCCCTCAGCATCACTAAAGGGCCGCACATAACATTGATCCAGACCCTCCCCCTGTCAATATATCTCAGCAGGCGGTGGACCAGATCCCAAAAGGCAGTCAAAATCTGACAGCACCCACCCCCCTCCTGCTCCCCTCCTGCCCCTCTCCTGCCCCCCTCCTGCCTGGTTTCTCCGATCAACATTGACAATTTTACTGATTTAGGAGCGCCAAAGTTGATTAGGAAAGCTGGGTCAGTGTGTGACCACTTCACAGGTGAGTTGCTATGCCCCATGCATGGGGGCTGCATGTGGAGGATCAAGGGGGCCGCCAGACAACGCCCAAAGGGGTTACAGTCTTATTCCTAAATGGAATAAATTCATTTGTTTTCTAATTATACACACTGAGGTTTTGGCAAATTTATTAAAAATAAAGAAACATTTTAAGTTATATATTCATAAGTATTCACAGCCTTTATTCAATACTTTGATGATGCCCCTTTGGCATTACATGCTTTTTATTGATCCGATCATAAAGTCTTGTTATTGTTGAAAAGTTCTTCAACTTACCGTATTTTTCGGACTATAAGACGCACCTGACCATAAGATGCACCCAGTTTTTAGAGTAGGAAATCAGAAAAAAATATATTTCATTTCTTTAAATGAATGTGAAAAAAATCTCATGCAGTTCAGCCACTAAGATGGTGTCACTAGAGAGCAGACTTCAGCGTCTTTTCTTCCTCACACAGAGCTCAGAGAGGGTAAGGGAGGGGGAGGAAGGGGGAATCTGACATTTGGTCTCCCTTTCCTTTCTCTGCTGCATGTGTGAGGGAGCTGCTTGCCAGTGCAACACGCTCTGCATTGGCTATATTTGCGCGGTTCTCATTTTAAAAAGGAAAGATAAATCTAACAATTTAAGGAGTTTTGAAATAATACATTTAGATGATGCACTATACCAGTTATCAGCAAGATCTGGATGCAAATGAACTACTAAAAAGAAACCCAAAAAACTGAGAAATCAATATATCTGCATTTTACAAATTTTTTGGTTTTACTGCTAGAGTGTCAAGGTCCTAAACAAAATTTAGCTTTACAAAGTCCCTCATTTACAAATGAATTATGCTATTCACACTAAGACTAGATTCACATCAAACATTTGAATTGCGAATATATTTGGCGAATATTGGCTATTCGAGAATTCACAAATTTCGCGAATATGTTGCATTGGGATGCTGCATTTTCGCGATAGTCTGCATTGGGATGCTTATGGTCATGGATTACAAATATATATTCACAATGCGAAAATAAATAGCACATGTGACCATTCATTTTGAAGGTATATCGCAAATTTGAATATTGCCTTTGCCGCTGACCACTACTAGAGATATGCCTTGGTGTTTGGAAGATTTTTAAACCCTATTAAGGTGTTTCATTAAAATAATGTGAAGGCAGGAGAGCCGGCAATCATGGCAGAGTACAGTGCACTCTGTACAGGGGCTTTTCATGCCATAAAAATTTTCACGAAAAGCCTGTAACGCCCAGGAGGTTAACTCGATGAGGTGCTGATTGATATGAAAAGCCCTGATTTTCCAAAAACTCTTTTAAAATGTTATTTTATCTGAATGTTATTTAATCATTAACATTACATTGTTAGGTTTCCCTTCTTTTTAGTCAGGTTTCCCTTCTTTCAGTCAGGTCCATAAATATTGGGACATCAATACAATTGTAACATTTTTGACTCTATGTACCACCACCACAATGGATTTGTAATGAAACAAACACAATCTGCTTTAACTGCAGACTGTCAGCATTAATTTGAGGGTATTTACATCCAAATCAGGTGAACGGTGTAGGAATTGCAACAGTTTACATATGTGCCTCACATGTGCCACTTATTAAGGGACCAAAAGTAATGGGACAATTGGATTCTCAGCTGTTCCATGGCCAGGTGTGTAGTATTCCCCCATTATCCCAATTACAATGTGCAGATAAAAGATCTAGAGTTCATTTCAAGTGTGCTATATGCATTTGAAATCTGTTGCTGTTAATTCTCAAGATGGGATACAAAGAACTGTCACTATCAGTGAAGCAAGCCATCATTAGACTGAAAACCCAAAACATACCCATCAGAGAGATAGCAAAAATAATAAGCGAGGCCAAAATAACTGTTTGGAACATTCTTAAAAAGAAGTAATGCGGTAAGCTCAGCAACACCAAAAGACCCGGAAGACCATGAAAACAACTGTGGTGGATGACTGAAGAATTATTTTTCTGGTGAAGAAAGCACCTTTCACAACCAGATCAAGAACTCTTGGCCAGATCAACACTCTCCAGGAGGTAGGTGTATGTGTGTCAAAGTCAATAATCAAGAGAAGACTTCACCAGAGTGAATACAGAGGGTTCACCACAAGATGTAAATCATTGGCAGGAAGGCCAGATTAGAGTTTGCCAAACAACATCTAAAAAAACATTCACAGTTCTGGAACAACATCCTTTGGACAGATGAAACCAAGATTAGCTTGTTTCAGAGTGATGGGAAGAGAAGAGTATGGAGAAAGGAACTGCTCATGATCCTAAGCATACCACCTTATCAGTGAAGCATGGTGGTGGTTGTGTCATGGCCTGGGCATGTATGGCTGCCAATGGAACTGGTTCTCTTGTATTTATTGATGATGTGACTACTGACAAATGCAGCAGGATGAATTCTGAAGTGTTTTGGCAATATTATCTGCCCATATTCAGCCGAATGCTTCAGAACTCTGGACAGCGCTTCACAGTGCATATGGCCAATGGCCCAAAACATACTGCAAAAGCAACCAAACAGTTTTTTAAGGGAAAGAAGGGTAATGTTATGCAATGGCCAAGTCAATCACCTAACCAGAATCCGAATGTGCATGCATTTCCCTTGTGCATGCATTTCCCTAGCTGAAAAACTGAAGGGATAATGCCCTAGGAACAAGTAGGAACTGAAGACAGTTACGTAGAGGCCTGGAAGAGCATCACCTGGGATACAACCCAGCATCTGGTGATGTCTACCCGTTCCAAGCGTCGGGCTGTAATTGACTGCAAAGGATTTGCAACCAAGTATTAAAAAGGGAAAGTTTGATTTATGATTATTTTTCTGTCCCATTACTTTTGGTCCCTTAACAAGTAGGAGGCACATATGCAAACTGTTGTAATTCCTACACCGTTCACCTGATTTGGAATACCCTCAAATTGAAGCTTGCATTCTACAGTTAAAGCACATTGTGTTTGATTCATTGTAATCTATTGTAGTGGTGTATGGAACCAAAAATGCTAGATGCCCCAATATTTATGGACCTGACCGTAGCTAATAAAATGCCTTACAATAAAAAATAAGTGATGGTATCAAAAATAATACTGACAGAAAAACAGATTTTTTAAAAGCTAAGAACTGAATGGGCATGAAGGCAAGATCTGTCCCCCCAAAATAAACTTTGTAGTGACAGGTGGCCCAAGCATTCATGGAAATTTATAAGACAAGGGATACCAGACACAATTGTCACCAGGCTAATGCCAATGGTAACAATGGAAGCCAGCTGAAATACAGATTACTAGAATCCCCATGAATGATCAGCCTTGGGTGCTTGTATGGACTCATGCATAGTACTAGTCTTGAAGTCCTCATCACACAATCCGAAGGCAAACAAAATCACTGCAAATTCCTCAGTTCATTCCTCTCAGCAGTCTATTTTTCCACTTTACAAGCCCCCTACAGTAAAACTGAACACTTCCTTATCATAGGAACTTCTCACCCAGTGTTAAGCAATTTGCATGACAGCAGTATTATCATGACAATGACAACAACAATTTGCCTTGTACTATGTAAAGTATTTGATTGAGATTGAGCATTAAATTGATGTAGGAATGATGAAATAGGACTCACCATGACGTACATAAAGCTTACATTGAATATAAACAACAAAAAGACAACTCAGATAAGTTTCTGAACCCTAGAAATGTGTCAAGCGTGGTTGTGGTTGCCTATATCAATCTGCTGATGCTACCTTATGAATAGATAGTTTGATGATAGTGATTGTATCTTGCATTCATTTTTAGAGGCCTTTCTATCCATGCCCCCACATGAGTAGTTTTATATTGTTTATAATGAATTTAAGCTTTAAATTCTTCATGATGCCCATTCACCTTTAATTTTTTTCTTATCTAGTGAATTCCTTCCTTGATGATAAGGTAGCAATGCTGAACCTGACTGGGAGAAATTGTGAATATAAACTGATATATCTTTTTGTTTTTTAAGTGACACCTCCTCCCTCTCTCCACCTTGAGACAAGTGCCAATGAGTTTGGTTTTAGAATTTTTTTTTTACTGGCTGATCTTCTTGAGCTTAGTTTTTCAGTTCTCTGGTGTATTCACCAAGGTAGATGGTAAAGTAGGTATAGTAGTGGACTATTGACAAAGTCTACCAGAATGCAAATCTAGAATGCCTACTAAAGTTAAGCCCCCCATAGACAGGCAGACTCCTCCATGCAACTTCTGTACAACCAACTTTTCTTCTACCAAAACCATGTAATATGAGGACCTTTCTACACCTTCCAATCACTATGTATTCTATCAGGGAGGTCACTATACTACATAGTTGTTGGTAAGTCTCATGAAAGTTGTATGGAGGAGTCTGCCTGTCTATGGGGGGCTTTAGAACCATCTGGGCTCCTGCTACTTTAGATGGGACACAAAGGGTGCACAGGCGATTCTCTACATGACCAGCCATGCATGATGACGTCATCAGGAGATCTGCAGAAGAATCTAATAAAAAGGAAACGTCTATGGTCAGCTTTAGTTTATATTTTATTTCTAGAACATGTAGCACTTCTTATTTCTTAAAAAAATCTTTAAAGTTCTACATTAACAGTTGTCTGTGTCACCAATGAAAGTGACAAGATGGTGAATCCAAAGTGTTACATTTATCAGGGAAGATCTCTTGAAGTGATGCATGTAAGTTAGGATTTGCCCTCGTCTGCAGTCATGCCTAATTTTCTGGAACATTCTGTATATTTACTTGATATCTATATAGCTGTCTCTTTTTTCCCTAATTTTCCCTTCAAAACTTTGGGTGCGTCTTACGGTCCAAAAAATATGGTATATCTTTTTCAAATAGCAAATAAGTATAATGCTTGTTAATATTTGAATTTACTCACAAACTGTCTAACAGTTGCCATTTTATCTTGTAAATCCAATAGAGAATATCAATCATGCACCCCAGCCATCCCACCATTCGTCATTCTGCCATCCTTTTTAGCAGCCACTGTTGACCTAGGTAGCATTAAGAGGAAAAATAAAAGAGATAACATAAACTTTTTTCTCTAAAGCAATCCATCAAACCAATCACTGCTGATCTATCCAATTATTTTCAGTGATAACACGAGCTGTCAGCTGACATTAAAGGATCCTTTAAAAGTGTGGCAGAACAGGTAACTGGCATTGAAATTAATGACTTTGAAATGTATTCTGGTTTTCTTGTTCGTACAGCTGCTGCAACTATTATTTTTTAATGCATACATTTATATTGAGTTTCAAAAATTAAACAAATAAAATGCCTGAGTGCCCTTTCACACTATACATGCTGCTCCGCATTTTTATAAACGTGTGCATTTTTACAGTACTGCATTTTCTCATAGAAGACCAATGTTACCACTCACACTGCATGCGTTGCACTTTTAAAAATGCTGTGTTAGCACATGCGTTTATATATAACGCAAGCGGAAACACAGATGTGTAAGTTGCAAAACACATGTGTTTTTGTATATATGCGTTAACACATATAGTGTGAAAGGGCCCTTACACTTGTGGTTTGCGATTTTCGAATGATAGAATATGTCGTAAACAGTGATATACAAATGTATTGGAAACATGTATTCAAACAACTTAGAATATTCTTAGGTTGTTCTCAGGTTAAATCATAAACAACAACAAAAAGCGTTAAAGTAAAAGTTAGAGCATCTTTGTGGATATAAAGTGTGGATACAAAACAAAAATTGCATCATGCACATATATTTGTATTCTAATGTCATATGTTATTGTGCAATCTGGAGTATAGTACCAACCATACCTGTCAACCTTCCCGTTTTGGCCGGGAAAGTCACGTTTTTTATGTGGCTTTCCTGGCTAAATCCAGATTTCAAAAAATCCCGTTTTTTTTCTGAATTCTTGAAACCGTACTAATTTAGTAGGGCCTGCTAATGTCCCACCCCGCACATTATCAACACAAGCGGAGTGGGACATTAGCAGGGAGATGAATGCCCTCTCCCTGCTAAATCAGCCAAGAAGTAAGCCCGGTACCAGAAGTGATTTCCTGTATGTCACCTGTTTTTGACAGCTATGTTATGAACATGTTCTGGTCCAATGGGCCAGTAATAAAATTATAGATAGAGTTTCAAGAGAACAGCTCTGCAAACCCAAAAGCTAAAAATGGTCAAACCAAATGTCTAAAAAAGAAGAAAGGAAGAAGGAAAAAAGAAGGATAAAAAAAAATCAAAGGCTAATATGACTAAGGGGAAAAATAGGGATAGTGGATACACAATGAAAAACAATGTTACTTCATGAAAACAGCAGAGAAATACACAATTATGTAGAGTATTTATGAAGAGTACTAGGAACTATGGGGACTATTTACATATGCAGACTGTTTGTTGTGCAATTAGGTCTTCCATTCAGATAAGGTTGAACAATTTCGCGAGCCATTCCTCTGTCGAGGGGGGATTGGTAGACTTCCAGCATTGGCAGCGGCCAGAAGGAACCTCAACAGATCAACTCTAGGGATTGAATCTGGGTACAAGGACAAATGAGCAGTCTCAGCAATTTGGGGGATGGATACTGCCAATACAAAGTTGTAGAAATCAAAGACTTTCCAGAAGGTCGAGGACAGGATAACTTTATCATACATGTATCATAACACCTCCCTCCTTCTGGCAATGCCAGCCTAATAGAGATCTCAGAGAAACTATATAACAGAAATGAGTAGGAAGCTACTATTGAAAGGGTCCTTTTACACTATATGTATTTTTTTAAGAAGGCATGTGTTTACGCATATATACAAATATGCATGCATTTTGCACATGTGCGCTTGCATTTTAAAACAAAGCAATCAAAAATGCATGCAGCAGGACATTATAAAAAACGAGTGTGGAAACACATGCAGTGTGAATGGTAACATATTGTGCCTGGTGGGTTTGAGTGATATGGGGATAATGGAATTTTAACAATTACACCACAAGTGAATGACATCGAAGGCATCCTGAAAAGTAAGGCTACCAAACAATCACACACTCCATTAAGGGAGCATGGTTATGATTTGGTCTGTAGGGCAGGTATGTGTGAGAGAGTCTGCATAATATGTATGTGTGAGAGAGGTTGCATTATTAGATGGGTGAGGTAAGCTGCATTACATGTATGTGTGTGAGAGAGGCTGCATTACATGTATGAGTGAGGGAGGCTGCATTATATGGATCAGTGAGGGAGGCTGTCTTACATGTATGAGTGAGGGAGGCTGCATAACATGTATGTGTGTGAGAGAGGCTGCATATTATGTATGTGTGTGAGAGGCTGCATTATATGTATATAATAGAGGTAGGCTCTGTTATTATACTATATGCATACGTGTCAAGTTACAGCATCGCAGAACCGGGGGCGTACAGGAAATGACGTCAGTGACGTCACTTCCGGTACATGGATCGTGGTTCTTCCGCGTTCCACGTACCGGAAGTGACGTCACTGACTTCACTTCCGTCATCCGCCGGCCTTTTGGCTGATCCAGCAGGGAGAGGGCGTTACTCTCCCTGCTAATGTCCCACCTCGCTTGTGCTGATAGTGTGCGAGGTGGGACATAAGCAGGGAGGGTTACGCCCCCTCCCTGCTAGATCAGCTCGATTTCAAGAACCCCTGAAAAATCCAGGATTTCTTGAAATCGGGATTTGGTTGGGAAAGCCACATAAAAACGGGACTTTCCCGGCCAAAACGGGAGGCTTGACAGGTATGACCATATGTGTGAGGAAGACTGCATTATATGTATGTGTGAGGTAGGATGTGTTATGTGTACCATATGTGTGAAGGAGGCTGAATTATTTGTATCTGTAAGGGAGGCTGCTTTATATGTCTGCGTGAAGGAGGCTGCATTATACACTGAACAAAATATATACGCTTTTGGTTTTGCTCCCATTTAGCATGAGCTGAACTCAAACATCTGAAACATTTTCTACGAACATAAAAGACCCATTGCTCTCAAACATTGTTCACAAATCTGTCTTAAGCAGGCCATACACGGGTCAGATTTTCAGTCAATCGTCTTAAAACTATACATTTTTAAATCGGTATAAAATTGTATCGATCGACTGTATCATGCCCCATATGTAGTACAAGATTTTTGATCGATTTTTTTTTCAATCGACATAACCTATGTCCATCAAAAAAAGTCTGATTAAAAAGTTCAATCGGAAGTGATGGGTGTTGATGGGAGTTGACAAAAAAAAATTGATCAAAAATTGGTTGACCACACTTGGTTCTCAAAATACAGAACCAATTTTCAATCGACCGATCAAAATTTACCATCCAGTCCGATCAAATAACGACTGAATTTTCACTCAATTTTGATCGGATTAAGTCGATTTAACTAGGTGGGCAAAACTCAATTTTCAATCAATCGACATAAAAAATTTATCGTTTTAAGTTGATTGACTGAAAATCTGACCGTGTATGGCCTGCTTTAGTGAGCTCTTCTCCTTTGCTGAGATAATCCATCCCACCTCATAGGTGTGGCATATCAAGGTGCTGATTAGACAGAATGGGGAGGAGGGGGGTAGAAAACCAGTCAGTATCTAGTGTGGCAAATATTTGCCTCACGCAGTGCAACACATCTCCATCGCATAGAGTTGATAAGGTTGTTGATTGTGGTCTGTGGAATGTTGGTCCACTCCTCTTTGATAGCTGTATGAAGTTGCTGAATATTTGCAGGAGCTGGAAGACGCTTTCGTTTATGCCGATCTAGAGCATCCCAAACATGCTCAATGCAAACCAATTGTTGCTGCAGCGCTCTGGGTGGCTGGTCTCAAACAATCATAGAGGTGAACATGCTGGATGTGGAGGTCCAGGGCTGGTGTGGTTACACATGGTTTGCAGTTGTGAGGTTGGTTGGATGTACTGCCAAATTCTCTGAAACTCATTTGGAGACGCCTTATGGTAGAGAAATTAACATTCATTTCAAGGGCAACAGCTCTGATAGACATTCCTGCAGTCAGTATGCCAATTGCACGCTCCCTCAAAGGTTGCAGCATCTGTGGCATTGCGCTGTGTAATTAAACTGCACATTTCAGAGTGCCCTTTTATTGTGGGCAGTCTAAGGCACACCTGTGCAATAATTATGCTGTCTAATTAGAACCTTGATAGGCCACACCTGTGAGGGGGGGATGAATTATCTTGGCAAAGGGTAAGAGCTCACTAAGGGTCCCCACACACAACAAGCGGTGACCAATTTTGCTGCCGATCAATGTGTGTGTGTGGCAAAATCGGCCCCCGATTGCAGGTGCCCACACGGTCAGCCAGAGAACTGACATGTCCGTAAATGTCTGGCTTATGCCATTAGTTTTAATGGGGACTGGCGGCCGGCACACAAAGCTGCTCTCCACAGCTCATCTGTCGGTCCCCACTCCATACGTGTGTGGGGACCTTAACACAGATATTATTGTTTTTGTGAACAATATTTGAGAGTAATAGGTCTTTTGTGTAAGTATAAAATGTTTTAGATCTTTGAGTTCAGCTCATGCAAAAAGGGAGCAATACCGAAAGTTTTGTGTTTATTTTTGCTCAGTGTATGTATGTGTGAGGGAGGCTGGATTATTTGTATGTGTTAGGGAGGCTGCATTGTATGTAGGAGAGACTCCAATATACAGTATGTATATGTTAGGAAAGGTTATGCAATGTAAGCATGTGTATATGCAGGTGGTGCATTGTATATGTGGGAGTAGAGGGCGGTAGTGCATACGTTTTTTTTTCGAGCTATAAAATGCTCCTTTGTATATCACACACCCTATACTTCAGATGGATGTCTGATGGATGAAAAATTCAGCTTTCTCCTTTCTGACAGCTTTCCTGCCACTAGCCCTGACTGCCAGAGCCGTGTGTGAGGTGGGCAGCTTGTGCCCAACTCTCAATGCAGTGCAGATGACGGCTTTCCTATCTGCATCTGCACTATCTGTGAGTTAAGCTAAAGCTGCCCAGCTCACACAGAGTTAACACACATTAGACCTCTAGTCCTCCTCCTACACATTGCTGGGCTGTTTAGGCAGAGCTAGACGGGAAAGAGCCCTTTCATGTAGCTCTGCCCTACATTGCTTATATCAGCACTACTCTGCTGATGTAAGTGATACAGTACAGATGGGAGATCCGGCTGTAGGTGCATCTCCTATCTGACAGCTCCTCCACCTCCCGGAAGGGGAGCCAAGGTGCGACAATTTGTGGCTGAGTGGCAGCCTTCTGAATATAAGATGCAGGCGTTAGAATATAAGATGCAGGCGTTACCTTATAGTAGCAAGATAGCAAGAAAAAACAAATAGTTTAATTCTTTCAAATACTCAAGACACCTCAATTACTGTTTTTCCTCCCTATGACACTGCCCATACTGACCATTATGTTATTTGCACAGCTCAGCCAGGAAATCCAGATCCCTAGGAATAAGTTGAAATAATCACAATAATATTTAAAGTAGAGCAATCATTGCTAGGACACATGAATACATGGTTAGAATGTCCTGAGCTGAAATAAACAAAATAGAAAAACAATAGGTTTACTGTCTTATTTAAATACTAAATGTTCTAATAGGATAGCTCCTTGCATCTTCTTTAATCTTGTGTGTGCTATAATTAGTGCAATACCTTGTGTACACATTCATTCATAAAAAATCCTTGGCTGTATCATAAAAGTAAACACACAACAAATAATTATGCGGATGTCCATGTCAATGGAGTGATTTCCTCTGTACTATTCCCAAAGGCATTTGTTTGAAGACAAATTGTCTTTTCTCTGGAGTCAACCCATTCATCATCTTGTGACATCTGCACAACAAAACTCAGACCAGAAGCGACCTGAAGATCCAGCTCCAGCGAGTTACCTGCTGAACATCCAGGGAAATGATTTACAAATGGCTGAAGGCTCTTGCAATGATACATAGTCGTCAAGTTACATGCTAATGTAGCTAACTGGGCAAACATTGTTTTGTTGTGCATGAATAACTAACAAATTGAGGTGAGTAGGACAGTCCCAGCTGTGTCCCTGCCAATTGCAGTGTTACATGCACTGTGAACCATGACGTCTTTGGCACAGATACAACACTGGAGGACAATACAGTTTGAACTGTAGAGGGAAAAAAATTAAAAAGTGCATTTATATTAGACATATCTGAAATCTTTACTAAGATAAGTTCCAAAAAGTTTACAGTTCTGAATTCACTAGAGGGTTAGAAATCACCAAAATCATAAAATAAAGATTTCAAAGAGATGATGGCAATGTCACATTAGCAAATGTTCTGCTACAGATTTGTTCAGCAGTCCTTGAAGGCCAGACTGCTCAAATATATCTTTATTGGACAGCACTAAATTAAGTAACCAAAGTTTATACCAAATCTGGGTTTTAGGTGGCCCGCAAGGACTAGAGTTACTCTGTTCTAATATATTATAATAACCTCTCTGGTGGTGTGATTTTTTTTCTTCGTTAAAAGCGGTAAAGAAAATACAAGGACATGATACACTGATGCTGGGTGGGTATCAATGACAGATGTGATAGACAGCAAATCTTTCCATCAATGATGCCATGGACATGAAGCCAGAATAAACGAGCTAGATGGACATCACTGGAGGACGCCACTCATCTGGATCAGGTAAGACATCCCGGGTATGGCTCGATGTTACCACTTTTCATAATTGAATGTACCCCAAGCCACACTTGAATACCTCTGGGGAGGTTAAAAACTGCTTTGTGGAAACATGTAGGTTTTGTGACTTTATGGTCACTTCATCAGGACAAAGTAGTAAAATATGTTGGTCCTGCTATGTCTAAAGAGACAAATCTTGAAATAATGTCAGGTGCAAAATGTTTCACCAGCAACTTTTCCTGATGAAGTAACAGCAGTCATGAAACAATGTATGTAATATTGTATTTAAGCTTATCATAACAAAACATATATCTACTATAACAGGTGTCTCTTCCTGCCTGTTTGGGGTCCAGCATGTTTCTATAACATATTTCCTCTGCTTCCTTCCCAGTTTTGGCTACTGAGAGTTACCATCAAATCACAAAGTGGATACAGTGCACACATCTCCACAGGCATCACTATATAAGACTACCAACTTAGGGCTCATAAATAGTGATGAGAGGCATTGGGAATATATATTCGCAATCCATACCCATAAGCATCCCAATGGCCAATATTGCGAATATTCGGAAATACGCATATCCCCCGCCATATTCTCAAAATTTGCAAATTCTCGAAAACCGATATTCGATGACTATATTCGCAATTCGAATATTCGAGCTCAACACTACTCGTAAATGACCAATCAATGCAAGCAACTGGTGAACACGACATTAGGCGTCCACCATTTGCTTTTCGGGCTTTTTGCCTGATAAACCGGTAAATCAATTTTGCTGTTTGCTCCTGATGTTGCTAGATTTCTTACTCTTTTTTTTTTGAGTTCTGAGTTCCCATAGTCATCCACATATACAACTTATAGTTGTAGGATACGATCAAGCTTGTCATATGATGTTTTTTTGTAGTAAAATGCATAAGTGTATACTGTATGTGTGTATGGGGGGCCTTTGAGAAAGAGAGGAAAGAGTCAGGATAGAGGGGAAGATCTGGAAACCAATTTGGAAGACCTATTATCTTATGAATCCACATAAGGGTGGGTCAGTGACCATTGGCTGAAAGCGGGAAAGCAAGTATCATGGTGTCCAGAGATGAACAAATTGATGACCGATATGTAAGCTGGGCAGTCAAGGATTCTATGCGGGCGATTCCCATAGACGAGGCAGCTCTTGCAGCTGATAGAAAGTATTTGAGTATCCATTGCAACACCAAAGAATAAGTAGGGGGCATTTGCATAAAATACGTGCAGAGTGATTTCAATGTGAAACTCGACTTTTTGACCAAATTTTCATGTTTACATTAATTTACATATTTGTTTTTACATTTAACCTCCCTAGCGATATGCCCGAACCCAGTTCGGGCAAAGGGACGCTGCAATTAGCGATACGCCCGTTCGGGCACATCGTGGGAGCTCACCTGGTCCACCGCCATCGCGATCTCCCTCCGTCGCCGGCTTCTTCAGGGTCCCGGAGTGACGTGTGACGTCACGGAGGCGGGACCCGGTCTTAAAGAAAAAAAAATTTTTTTTTTCTTTTTTAAATCTTTCTTTTTACTTTTGAACTGGATTATAGAGATGTCTTTCTATAAACCAGTTCAAAAGTGGATCCCGCTAGCAGAAACGCTCCCGCTGAGCGTTTCTGCTAGTGGGATCTGTCTCCGGCTGCACCCAAGCCGATCCGGAAATAGCCCATGTCTCCGGGTATTTCCGTGATCTGCACTTGTGTCCCGACGACGTCACAGCCCGGGCGGGAGATTTAAAGGTACAGAAAAAAAAAATTTTCCTAGATTTTTTTTCATTTTTTTACATTTGTTTTTATTTTGATTAGATTGGATAAATGTTTTATAAATGTTTTATCCAATCCAAATCAAAAGAAAACAAGTGTAAACTTATAAAAAAAAAATTCTGTACCTCTAAAGCCGGCCATAGCACTTCAATCTGAGGCCAATTTTGCAAATGATCACCATGTGCATTCGGGGTGATCGCTTGGTGATCAATCGCAAAATGAACGCGCCCACCTGGAGCAACCGTTCATACTCGCACAAAACTTTGATCAGCCAGAGAACGTTTTTCTCTGGTTTTTCTTTTGGTACAGAAATCTGCACCTCAGTGAACTGCCAGGGAGGTTAATAACAAAAATATTCAATATAAAAAGAATATAATGCCACATCCTATGGAATTAGAATACAGATCTTAACCATTTCTTTTTTTTTTTTTTTTAATAATAAATTTTTATTGAGAACGATTTTTCCAAAAATACATACACAGAAGAGCAAAGAGAAAAAACAAAACACAACATAAAATACACAACCTACAGTCAGGCACATAGGGGCTACAAAATTCAACACAGAAATACATGAGTGGCACGGACTGGGGAAGGCGTATGGGGTACACGGTGGTCCGGGGATGAGACGGTTAACAACCCGCCCAATAGGGCAGCAAGGAGGCATCTTGGCCATATCAAGTGCACCAGGATCCAAAAACATATCAGGCGTACATATCTGCCAGGGCGCATGAACAGCATCACCCAATCGGCTCCCTCGGTCCCAGTCCATGTAGTAGCCAACAAAACCAACACTAGCGCCCAACACCAACAAAAAACAAAAAGAAAAAAAAAGGAAGGGGGAGGGGGGGGAACAGCAACTGGGGGTCTGCAAGGCTAAGTGTTGGTCCCAACTCAACGAGCCAAAAGCGCCTGTCCTGCGGCGGACTCTTTAAATAGAATCCATGCACCCCAGGTGTCAACAAATTTCGACAAAGTGTCATTGGCAAAGGCAGTCAGTTCTTCCAAATGCTGGAGGAGGTTTAGCTCCGCGTGCCATTCTGGGATGGTAGGGGCAGTCGTGGACCGCCAATGCCGAGGAATTGTAGCCCTAGCAGCCATCAAAAAGAAGCGCAACATCCCCACTCTTGGCACTTTTCATGGAGCCCGGAATGAGCGACAGGAGAGCAAGGTCCGGTGAGGGTTCAATGGTGGTCCGCATGGCATCAGCATAGATTCCAAACACCCGTCGCCAGTAGCTAAGTATGGTGGGACAAGTCCACCATATATGCAACATTGTTCCCACCGCCAAGCCACAACGCCAACAGGTGTCAGGGACGGACGGGAACATCCTATGGAGCATCGAGGGGGTCCTGTACCACCTGCAGAGAATTTTATAGTTACGCTCGTGGACCGCACTAGCCACGCTGGACCTGTGTGTCAACGCGTAGATTTTCTGCAGGTCACACGTGTCAAAGGTCTGGTCCAACTCCCTCTCCCAAGCTAGGATATAATTGGGCTTAATGGATGGCGCACCATTCAGAAGTAAGGAGTAAAGGACCGACAACACACGTGGGGGCTTAGAGTCAGCCAGGCAGAGGTCTTCAAAGTAAGTGGTCACACGGTTACAGAACCCCTTGGAAACCAGGGTTTGCGCAAAGTGCCGAAGCTGGATGTAATGGAGCCAGCCACCAGGGGCTCTTGGCTGGGCCGGAACCAGGTCTGTCAGGGGCTTCAAGGACGTGTCCTGCAGGCATCTCACAAGAGGCGCAAAGTCGGTTCTAGACCAGCATAAAAACTCATCCCGGCCGCAGCCAGGGGGGAAGGCAGGGTTGCCGACAACGGGGGTCAAGGGGCTGATGGGCGGGGATAGGCGGTAAAGACGTTGGGCTGCGTCCCACACCTTCAGAAAGGTCGGCAAAAAGAAAGGCATCGACGATGCCGGGGGGCGATCCTGAAGAGCGATCCACAGCAGGGAATGAGGAGGCACCGGGAGCAGGGCTGCGTCCAACCGAACCCACAGCTTGTCCTCCCCGGAAAAAATCCAGTCGAGGGCACGAGTGAGCACTGAGGCTCGATAATACAATTCCAGGTGTGGAAGGGCGACACCGCCCTGTTCCTTTCGTTGACAATCCTGGCTGGGGATGCCCCCCAAATGTAGGACAGAAGGGCCGACCGGAGTGAGCGAAAAAAAGCGCGAGGCAACGTGATGGGGAGCGTTTGAAATAAATAGAGGAACCTGGGAAGCACGTCCATTTTAAAAATGGACATGCGTCCGAACCAGGAGTGTTTAAGGGCAGCCCAGGACTTCAACTTCTGGAGAGTGGAGTTGAGTAGGGGCAGGTAGTTGAGGGAATAGAGCCGGGAAAGGTTACTGGGTATGTGGAGGCCTAAGTACATGATAGAGGAGGAAGACCAGGTAAAAGGGAAGGACGCGGCTAGCTGGGAGGCAAGCGGAAGGGGCAAAGTGACATTGAGGGCGGTTGATTTCTGCGTGTTGACTTTGAAATTACTGAGGGTGCCAAAAGTGCGGAACTCACGCAGGAGGGCCGGGAACGCCACTAGGGGGTTGGAAACAAATAGCAGAAGGTCGTCCGCAAAAAGGGCAGTCTTATGGTGTGTAGGGCCCACCTGCACCCCTTGGATGTCAGGGTTCGCTCTAATGGAATTCGCCAAATGCTCCATTGCCAGGACATAGAGGAAAGGGGATAGAGGGCAGCCCTGGCGGGTGCCATTACGGATCTGTAGCGGGGGCGACAGAGCACCGTTAATCCGAATCTGCGCCGAGGGGGCAGAGTACAGCGTCCGTATCCGGTCTATCATCACCAGGGGCAGACCTAGTTGTTGAAGGGTCGCAAAGAGGAAGTCCCAGCTCAGCCTGTCGAACGCCTTCTCGGCGTCGACAGACAGGAGGCACAGGGGAGTCGCCCACCTAGTGGCATATGCCACGAGGGTGATGGTCCGCAGCGTGTTGTCCCTAGCCTCACGGCCCGGGACAAACCCCACTTGTTCCGTGTGAATCAGGGCGGGAATGTGAAACTTTAGGCGATTGGCCAGCAACTTAGCGTAGATTTTGATGTCCGAATTAATCAGGGAGATGGGGCGATAGCTGGGACAGAGGGACGGGTCCTTGCCTGGCTTGGGAATGAGCGTGATTAAGACCATTTGCGCCTGGTTGGGAAACGGGCAATCCGGAGCAACAGCATTAAAGGAGGAGAGCAGAGGAACGGAAACTTGTTCCAGGAACTGTTTATAAAACAGGTTCGAGAACCCATCTGGACCTGGGCTCTTGCCTGAGGGCAAGCCCTTGACTGTGGCTGAGAGTTCCTCCAGAGTAAAAGGCTCAGACAAGACCTCGGCCGTCTGCTCTGAGATAGTGGGGAGGGCAGTTGCCCGAATATACTCAGAGAGGGTAGGGGACGGACGGGACTCCGAGGAGGCTACACTCGGGGCGGGGAGGTTATACAAGTCATGGTAATAAGAGTGGAAGGCCTGGAGGATGCGAGAAGTGGCGTGTTGAGTCACGCCGGATTTGTCCGTGACCTTGGAGAGAAAGGTGTTGGACCGTTTCAGGCGAATGGACCTGGCCAATTGCCGACTACATTTGTTCCCATATTCATACAGGGAACGCCTAAAGCTGTCCCTATGTTTAACATAAGCCAGGTCCACCAGCTGGCGGAGCTCGAGGCGTTTCGCCTGAAGCTGAGTAAGAGTAGCCTGATCGCCATCCCGCTTGTGCCGCCTTTCCAAGGACAAGATAGAGGCTGAAAGAGACAAGAACCGCTCGGATTTTTCCCGTTTAATCCGGGAACCCTCCGAGATCAAGACGCCCCGGAGAACACATTTCAGCGCCTCCCAGCGAACCGGGAGAGGGGTAGTGTCCTCTGCATGGTCACGTGCAAAATCAGAGATGGTAGTGGTCACCCTCTCCACCACTCGGGGGTCGGCCAAGAGAGTTTCGTTCAAGCGCCAGGTCGGGCACGCCTTCGAGGAGGAGGGGGGGGTAAAAGAGAAAAACACAGGATGATGGTCAGATAGAAACTGCACACCAATAGACGATTTGGGCGCGTGATCCAACAGACAATGGGAGACAAGGAAACGGTCGATCCTGCTGTAGGAGGCATGAGGATGGGAGTAGAAGGAATAGTCCTTCACCCCTGGGTGCATAACACGCCACACATCTATAAGCTGATGAGACAATAGTTGCAATTTCACACGGTTGAGGGCCGAGTAGGGGAGGGACGACTTGCCCGAGGAGGTATCTACAGCTGGGTTGAGGACCAGGTTGAAGTCCCCACCCATCACAACAGGGCCTACTACCTAGCCATCAAGAAAGGCCAGAAGGGAGAGAAGGAAGGACACCTGACCCTGATTCGGGGCATA
>CM070034.1:101396356-101417200 GCA_036250615.1 Ptychadena robeensis
GTACACCAGCCGGGAACAGCAGGAACACCCCAGTCACCAAGAGGGGGGAAGAGGGAAAGGGGAGCAAAAAGGGGGAGACTAGGAATCTAGAGCAGAGAAAAGAAAAGAACCCCAGCACTGACCCGGGGGCCAAGGGGAGAAGACCCACGAAGGGGAAAGGGAGGAGGAAAGGCAGAAAAGAAAGAAAAGAAAAACACTCAAAGAGACACGAAACAACAATAATAACAATAGCAAAAACAGCAATCAAGGACCCAGGTCCAAGTTCCAGGGGAGGCAAAAAGCGTCCCCTAGGGCCTGGTGCAATCCTCGGTGCCCTGAGGCGCGGAGGGTGGCACCAAGACACAACCACTTCGGGGGGGTGAGTGGAAACACAAAACAGCCCAGGCGAGAAGAAACCCGGGAAATCCAGCAAATTGAAACAGGAAACACAGGAGGGGACAACCAAAACAATGCTCACGTGAGGATCCACCATCAGCCACCCAGAAGAAGAGGTGCGGGGTGTACGCAGGGGCGTACGCGAGTTTTCCGAGGAGCGCAAGCGTTTAGGGGTCCCCTGGTGCCAGCGTGGGGGCTGCGGAAGGGCAGGCCAGGGTGCAGGAGTAGGGTCTGGCCACGGGTCGAGATCCACTGGCTGGAGGTCAAGTCCCCTGCAGAATGAGCCTAGGTCGGCGGGGGATCTTAAAGTGAATAACTTGCCGTTACGTCGCACCCGAAGGTGGAAGGGATAGCCCCAGCTATATTGTAATCCAGCGTCCACCAAGGCGCGAGTGAGGGGACGCAGTGCTCTGCGTCTAGCCAGCGTACGGGGGTATACATCCGGGTAGAAAGTGATCGGAGCCCCGTCAAAGTCCAGGGTGCCCTTTTCTCTCGCCTTCGCCAGGATGGCCTCCTTTGTTGGAAAAAAGTGAACCCTACAGAGGACGTCACGGGGTTGGGGGTTATTGGGGTTACGGAACCCAGGGGTTCGATGGACTCGGTCCAGAACGATTGGGGTGGTCGGGGGGTCCCCCAGCAGGAGGTTGAAGAGCCCGATGTGTGGGGGAGGTCTTGCGTACCTGTTGCTTCAGGGAGCCCCCTGATGCGGATGTTGTTGCGTCTTTGGCGGTCCTCCTGGTCGTCCGAGTGCAGCCATTGAGCCTGGGTGTAGGAGAACTGGGCATAAAGAGCATGCTGGAGGGCCTCAACGTGTTGTATTACCGCAGCCGTGGTCTCCTCCACCTCCTCAACACGACGGACCATAGACCCCATATCCCCACGCAGGGAGGCGATGTCACGCTTGTGGGATTCCTCCAGGCCGGAAAGCATGGTATGCAGTTCGTCTTTAGTAGGGATATTGGCAACGTACTTTCTAAACAGGCGCTCCGTGGCATGATCCTCAGGGCTCTGACTCCGGTCCGAATAGCGATCATCCATGCGGGAGACATCTGAGTCAGGCTGCTCCAGCAGCGCGGGACCAGAGGCATCGGAGGCGGCACGCTGCGGCGCCATCTTGGATGCGCCGGAACGGCTGGTGCGGCCTGAGGTGTTTGAATCACGGAAATAAGTGCCGATCGTGCGGGAGGAGGTCGGCGTGGCAGACCGCTGTGATGAGCGGGGAGTCTGCTTGCCGTTGCGCCCCATTCCGGTGTTGGAAGACAGTGCTGGTATGGCGGATTCCCGGGTTTCTCAGCAGAGCTCTCAGCAGAGACGTCCGCTCCCGGCCATGCGTAAGCCACGCCCCAACCATTTCTTAAGGGTTAAAAATTCATTTTAAAAGCAGCTATTAAAATAAAAGAGTAAATAGATTAATGAAATAAAATGAAAACATAAAACAATGTACCCCACTGTAGTCCATTCAATGCTGATATCATTCAAAGTCTGCACTAGATGGAGCACTGGTCCTGGGCCAGGGCTGAGCAGAAGCCATTGCACTTAGCCCTGGCAGGGTATCTGTCTGTAAATATCAATATGCCCTCAAGCAACCTTTTGGGCATGGCCCAGCCCTGGCCTGGGACCTGTAGTACATCATCGCCAGAGACATCAAGATTAGGAGAACATAAAATGTGGAAAAAGCCATGTGCTGAAAACTTTCTGGATGCACTGTATGTTTAAGCCCAGTATGTATGAAATGTGTTTTGAGTTTAGTTGGCAACATTCTAATATAGTATTTTGTTAGAATAAGCCTGCTTTTGAGCACCTGGTTTCAGTGTTTGTTTATGTCTGCAAAATGGTTACCTACTCTATAGTTAAAGCGCACCTAAACTCAAAAATAATAAAACACCAAAAAAATGTTATTACATTTTTACTTACCTCTAAACTGTCCCAATAACTCAAAGTTGCTCAAAACCCTACAATTTTTTTTTAGCTATCCTGCGGGAGCCACCATTTTAGATTCAGTGTTAGCTTCCAGTCTTAAATGAGTTAAGGCTGCAATTATGCCGGCGGCCACAGGGGGGCACCAGACAATGTGTGTCAATGGACACAAAGTGAAAGCAGGAAAAAGTTCCAAGCCAGGCAGTGTGAGGAGCTGAAACGCTGCGGCCCCCATGATTTCAGGGGGAGAAGTGAGGGGGAAATGTACAAATTTCTCCTCACAGGTAACTATTTTTAATTTTTTATTTAGATATTGCGCCAATAATGTCGGGTTGGCTAGCTAGGGGGGAAAGTTTGTCTGGTGGGTTTATGTGTGCTTTAACATATTTAATACCTTTTCCAGTAATAGTCATACATTTGTAAGGGTCCCCACAATGGTCGAATTTTTAGACTAGCTGACTTTGTGAGCTGATTGCAAAGCCTCTGAACGTGATATCATCACCAAAATTGCTGGAGATGTAGAGAAGCGTTGTGGGAACATTGGAAGAAAATAAGTTTTGCACATGAAGTTTTTGCATAATTTAAGTTCAAAATGTAAATCAAAATTTGAACTTTAATTGTGGGATTTTGGGTAATGTAAATACCTTCTGTTTTAAAAAAGGCCTTACTGTGCTATGCACTGCTCAAGTTGAGGGCTTTTTTATTTCATTAATCCCTTTTCACCATAACTATCATGGTTGTTGTTCCATGTGTTTTTTATGTAAGATTAATTGTATTAATTATCTAGATTCCAAAATGTTAATACATTCTCTACTTGCCAGACACAACCTAGGTCATGCCTGTGAAGTTTTCACTTTTCCAATAAGGAAACTTTTCTCGCAAGTTATGTCACAGGTGCTGTGCAAGCCACAACTTCTGCATTCCAAATGCCGGAAGAGACGCTTCATACATCCTCCTAACAAGTAGAGAGGGTAACGTTCTCCTCCCTAATAACTTCCCACCCCAGACATTCTTTGTGCAAGCCCCCTCCCTCTAAACCTCAAGGCCCTCCACCTCTAGAGATTTTTTTGACTTTGTGAGCTAACTTTGTGAGCTGATTGCAAAGTCTCTGAAAATGGTATCATCAGCCAACTTGCTGGAGATGTAGACAAGGGTTGTGGGAACATTTGAAGAAAAGTTTTGCTCTAGCACATGTAGTTTTTGCATAAATTAAGTTCAAAATCAAAGTCGAAATTACGATTTTCGAAGTTTTTACTTGACTTTGTACTTAATTTGTGCAAAAACTATTTGTGTTAGAGACATACTTTCTTTTTTTGTAGTATACCCCCAACCCTTCTCTACATCTCCAGCAAGTTTACTGATGATACCATGTACAGGAGCTTTGCAACTAACGTGAAATCATTGAAATGGTCCATCTCTAGTCCCCATACACCTTTAGATTTTTCTGTCAGATCTCCTTTAAGGTCCCCATACACGAGGTGATTCGCTGACGTCATCCTGCTGAAGCCGCCCTCTCAGCTGATCTGTGGGTACCCTTTGTGTGCCGGCCATTACTTTGAATGGGGACTGCCATCCGATTGGCGGAGGAGTGCATGGTGGTTTATCGGTCGAAAAATCGTGTGCAAATTGGGTTGTGTATGGCTACCTTTAGATCTCCTTTTGTTTGACCATGGAACTTTCTAAACAATTGTGCCTAACTGTGTTCAATCGCAGAGGACCCTATACTACATAGTTGTTGGTAGATCTAAAGAATATCTGGCAAAGCGATCTAGAGGTGTATGGCCAGCTTAACAATTACTAAGCACCTGCAATGGCAAGCTGTGGCCTTGTGTCACCAGAAATCTCAGCATGCTTCAAAATGACCTTTGTTTAAAATGGGATAATTAAGGATTCATTTACAGCTGCATTTGACTTGCAGAAACATCATTCTGACCTCCATTATAACCTCTATCTAAACTGCTCAGCTTGCTTTTGGCTACTTTTGGATTCTCATTCACCTGCAGAAATGGAACAATTCAGAAATGATCAAAACCCAGTCCACACTGACACTTTTACTGGCAAGCTGTCAGAGAATGGGCAGTAACATTTGGCCAGAGGACAATGGAATCTATTTCAGAAATGTATGGTTAATCAAAGACACCTTCACTACAAAAATATAGAGTCAGATAAGATAGATGAAAGGAAGCAAATTGTTGATCATGTGCCCAAACATGGCTCGATATTAGAAATGGTCGAATTTTTCGGCTTGCTAAATTTGTGAGCTCATTGCAAAGCCTCTGAAAATGGTATCATCACCAAAATTGCTGGAGACGTAGAGAAGGGTTGTGGGAACATCTGAGAAAAAAAGTTTTGCTCTACCACATGTCGTTTTTGTAAAAACAAAGTCGAAATTCCGATTTTTTTTTTTTAAACAATAACTTTTTATTGAGAAGAGATTTTTACAGAGTAAGGAGACAGAAAAGGTTGAAGAGCACATGCGCTCCATTATAAAACAAACAAGATACAACAGTAATATCATTCTGAGTGCGAACCATCACAGACACATTAATAATAACCATGGGCCCAATGTATCGTGAGTCACATTTATAATAATATGTGTATGCTTGGGGGCAAAGAGATACCAATCTTTACACAAAGGCTCTGAGAATGGGCACTCATAATGTGGCGAAGGAGGGCCATGCGACAGAACAAAGAGAGAAGAAATGAATAAGGGGATAAGAACAGCAAAACGGGGTGTCAGAGGGGGGCATAAATGGGGAGGGGGAAGAGGGTGGGGAGGGGGGGTGAGGCACGTTGCGCACACGTCCGAAGGACCCGGACGATACATCATCACCTGCAGCCCCTTAGGGGCTCAGGGAGCCGTAATCAAAATTGCAAGTGGGTCAGACTGCGTACTTAGCAAGCAGGTCTTTGAACGTTTGGGTCTTTAAGAAGGCTTCCCAAGGGTCCCACAGTTTGGAGTGGGCCGATTGTGTGTGCTTCAGAGTCATAAGTGACTCCATACGGGCTAGTTGTGTTAGTTCCGTGAGCCATTCCCCCACTGGAGGAGTCTCGGCAGATTTCCAATATCGTGGCAAAACCGCCCTTGCGGCTGCCAAGAAAAACTTCAGTAAGTTGCGTTTAGGCAGGCCACTAGGAAGGAGGGATAGTAGGGCTAGGGCTGGCGTCTGAGGAATGGCGATTCCAGAACTGGCCGTATAGAAGGCGAAAACTGCCACCCAGAAGGCTTGAATGCGGGGGCAACTCCACCATATATGTAACATCGTGCCGATGTCAGATTGGCATCTCCAACAAAGGGGCGACGTGACAGGGAACATTCTATGCAAAACCTGAGGGCACCTGTACCACCTGATCAAGATTTTGAAGCTCGTCTCCTGTGAGGAGGAGGCTACAGTGAGGGAATGGGTGTGTATGTACATGGATGAAACATCAGCTTCTGAAAAACTGCAGTACATTTCACGTTCCCAGTGGGACAAGTAGTGAGGTCGGGTCGGGAGGAAGTGCTCGTTAAGTAGTTTGTACACCACTGAGAGAGTGTGTGAGAGAAGTCCGAAAATTAGAGGTTTCGGTGACCGTCAGGAGAAAGTCACGAAGCTGAAAATAGTTGAGCCAGGTTTGTGCTTGAGGGGTCAGAACGGGCTGCAGGGCTGAGAGCGGTTTGAGCACATCCGAGGATAGCGCCGTTATCACGGGAGAAGGGCGAAGGGAAGACCAGCAGAGGAATTTCGCGGAGTGATACCCTGGGGGGAATTTCTGATTTCCCAAAATTGGGGTCATGGAGCCAGTATACGTTGAGAAGGATGACTTGATTAGGTAGCGGTCCCAGATGTGCAATAGAGGGAGGATGGAGAAGGGGAGGTCAGACGTAGATGGGCACGTCGTAGGGGGCAGCCAGAGCAATGAAGAGGGTAGGATAGGTGTGCAATGAGTTTCAATTTGCACCCACAGTTTCTGTTGCCCAGAGTGGATCCGGTCAAGGCCTTGGGCTAGTAATGTCGCTTGATAATACCGCTCTATATGAGGCAGTCCTAGGCCTCCCTTAGCTTTGGGCTGTGTCAAAAGAGAATATTTAAGGCGTGGTGGTTTCTGGGCCCATATGTACTTAAGTATGATGGAGTGGACAGCTGAAAAGAAATGTTGTGGGATAATAATAGGGGTCGTTTGGAGCAGATTCAGGAAGCGTGGCAGAATGTCCATCCTACAAATCGAGACCCTTCCAAACCAGGAGTGAAAATGTTTATGAAGGGATTCTAGGGTCTTCTTAATCGAGGCCAGTAGGGGAAGAAAATTGAGGGAGTAGAGTTTGGAGAGGTCACTGGGAATCCACACACCCAGATATTTCAGTGCACTGTCCTGCCATTTGAAGGGGAATGAGGTTTTGAGTGACATAGTCATGGCTGCAGGAAGATTGATGCTTAGGGCTTCAGATTTACTATAATTGATTTTAAAGTTACTAAGGTATCCAAAAGTTTGGAATTCTTGAATTAGTGACGGGAAAGCAATAGACGGGCTTGTGATATAAAGAAGGAGATCGTCTGCGTATAGTCCAATTTTGTAATGCAGGGGTCCAGTCTGGATTCCAGTGATCGAGGGGTTATTTCGAATCGCAGTAGTTTACACAGATTCTGGCGGTGGGGGAGTCATATAGCACTCTGATTTTAGCAATAAAGGAGTCAGGAAGCCCCAGTTGTCTTAGAGTAGCAAATAGGAACGACCAGCTGAGGCGGTCGAAGGCCTTTTCTGCGTCAAGGGCTAACAAACACAGTGGGATCTTACGCTGTAGGGCATGTGAGATCAGGATCAATGTCTTAATAGTACTGTCTCTTGCCTCCCTTCCCGGCACAAAGCCCACTTGTTCCAGGTGCACTAGTGAAGGAATGAGGGAGGTCAAGCGATTGGCTATCAGTTTGGCGTATATTTTCATGTCAACATTGATCAACGAAATGGGTCTATAATTGGAACACAACATGGGGTCTTTGCCCTCTTTATGGATAAGGGTGATATGAGCAGTTATTAAATTAATTTAAATTCAATTAAGTTGTATTAAATAGGGACAGCAGCGGGGGCTGGAGGGAGGGTTCGAATTGTCTATAGAAGGCGTTACTAAATCCATCGGGACCAGGGCTTTTCCCATGGGGAAGTGAAGAGATCACTGTTCTGAGCTCTTCAGTAGAAAAAGGAGCCAGTAGACCGTCAAGGGCAGCTGCAGGGATTTTGGGCAGAGCAGTTTGGTGTATGTAGGCGTCTAGGGAAGGGGGGGGGGGTGAAAGCAGAGGGAGAAGAGGGTGCAGGTAGGTTATATAGGTCAGTATAGTAGTCATGGAACGCTTTGGCTAGATCTTTGGAAGAGTGAACAATGGCACCATCATGTGTTTGTATTTTAGGGATGTAAGCTCACAGGGCTACTCAAATGTAAATTTTAAAGGTCCACTTACCAAATTTCCATTCAGTCTGAGGTCCTAAATTTTACCGTGCACTGCCGGCGGATTGGCAGTTTTCACAGCGCTGACATGGTCTGCCAGACAGAAGCCTGACGTAGTTCAGTACATTTATATAAATATTCTCCCTATAGTCATTACAGGACACAGTCTTGAACATATGTTAATAATTACTAGACAAGGGGCACCTCACAAGTATATATTGAGGGGTCAGTGGAGGGTGAAAGGGGTAGGAGGACCTGAGGAGCCCTGGGATGGCCATTTTCTCTGCTCACAAAGCTTTATTTAGAAAATATTGATATATATTCAAGCTTTTATTAACCTTCCTGTGCAGGGCCGCCATCAGAAATTTTGGGGCCCCATACTAGTTAATTTTTCAGGGGCCCTCTACCACTAGCACTCTCTTTCCCCCCAGCCTCCAGAGAATGCCTATCTAGGTGTGCACATAACTTTTTAGTGCGATCCTCAGATGAGTACCAGGAGATGGTGTTTGGTACTCACTCCATATGTAGGATGGTCTTCCTCACTGTCTCCCTCACTGTCCTCTGTGTCAGCCACCTGCATGGTAGATTCTGTTCTTGATTGAGCCTCCAATTAGCTGTCTCCATCCACAGGTCACCAGCTGGCTTTGGGTCAAATGTAACATCCGCTATTGGATCTGCTGGCTTCCGTCAAGTCTCCACCAGCCCCTGGACCAGGTCTCTGATGGGCTGTGGAGCACATAGACTTTACCTGCTCGGCAGATGCTGTGTTCAGACATCTGCCAATGCAGAGGTTCAACGATCTCCACTATGTTCAGCCCTGCATTAGCGGAATGGTTCAGTGCTTTGAGAACAGCAATACACTTAGCGGAGGGTGTCCCGATGGAAGTGGAAACTTCCCGTCATTGCCCCATCGCCGTTGAGCATTGCAACAAAATCTCTTTGTTCAACACAGGGATTTTAGCAGACATAGAGCTAGGGCTTTACATATGCCTACTCCCTGACTTTCACCCCCAGATGTTCCAACACCATTTTTGGATTAGTAATTTACAATGTGACACCCCTATCTGCAACCTTTCATAGCTATTAATGTTTCCCTGCGGTTATCCAGGTGACAGAAATTGTATGCGTTTACCAATAAAAACTGAAAAAAATTGGCAATCTAAAAAATTAGACAATCCAAGCAATATATCATAGGGGGCTTTTTAGTAGGAAGAATTGTGCTCAGGGACCTGAAAATTTGCATGGATGTAGTCTCAGAGGTTAATTGGTAAGCCCCAAAATGTCAAGGTTCTACCATGCAGAGTTTCAAAGATGTGTTCAAAATAGGAGAAGTGAAAGCATGTATGCAGCAGAGTAGTGCTTTATGCTCATGGGGAAGCAATATTTGATAGCTGGACTTTTAGCTGAAATTAACTTAACTTATAAGTGTTGTAGCTAGAGGGGTGAATCTTGGGGTGTAAGTAGTAGTAGGGGAGCATTACTGATCCTTAAAGTTTCATGTTTATACTATGAATGGTTTTTGTGCTATGAATGTTCAAAGTCACACAGGTTTATTCAGCTTAGTTTCTACAGAACAGTGGAGAGGGGAGGGTGTGTCCCGTCCTGCGTTTTGATTGGCTGGGGAGGACGAATCTGGGGAGGAGTTACAGGAAGCATTATCCGACAAAGAGAACACAGAATCTGCTGTCACACTCACATCGGGGAGGAGGAGAGGGGCCGAGGCTGGATGGGCATTAGCTCCTCTCCTTCTCTTCATGAGTATAGAGTAGAGGAATGAGCCGCCCGTCCACATGTGACCCTATTTGGGTCCGGATCCGGACGGGGGTCCGCCTATTGAGTACCCCGGTCCTAGAGTGTTTGGCCCTGATAGAGCGGGCTAGGAACCGACCACACTTGTTGCCATGCAGGTAAATGGAAAGCTGCAGACAATCCCTATGTTTAAGGGATCTGTAGTCAAAGAGGTTCTGCAAGGCAATGCACTTCTGTTGGAGAGCTAGAAAGGTGTCCACGTCTCTAGTACGCTTATGCCTAGTCTCCAATAGCGAGATTTCATGCAAGAGGGATGTCATGAGCTGTGTGCGTTCTATTTAAGCCTGGAGCCATGCATCATCAGGCGGCCACGAAGGACACATTTAAGTGCCTCCCATTGGGTAGACGGTAGTATCCTGCGCATGGTCAGCACGAAAGTGGGCTATAGTGTCAGTCAGGTCCTGCCGTACCTTTGCATCTGAAATTACGATTTTTGAAATTTCGACTTGACTTTGAACTTAATTTATGCAAAAACTATCTGTGTTAGTGACATACTTTTTTTCTGTAGTATACCCCCAACCCTTCATGTATATCACATAATAAATCAAATAAGAAAGATTGGTGATGAAACCATGTTCAGGGGCTTTGCAGTTAACTCGAAATCGTTGAAATGGTCAAATTTAAAAATGAAATCAACTCAATATTTACTGATATATATGATATTATGGGGTTTAGGGGGACAGAGGATAGGGACAGCAATACTGACAAGGTCTGGCTGTCCCGCCCGTATTTTTCCACAGTAAAAAAAGTATTGACTACAACAACAAAAATTTGTGATACAAATGTGTTAATGTTAATATATTTTCAACATCTTTCTCGTCCGATCAGCATGGCCTCTTGAACTACAGCATATCTGTATTTGCCAATGTAGCTTAAAGTATAATTTAAAAGCCCCCCATACACCTTTAGATCACTCCATACAATTTCCTTTAGATATTCCAACAACTATGTAGTCCCTGATAGAATACATAGTCATTTGAAGGTTTAAAAAGGTCATCATATTACATGGTTTTGGTAGAACAAAAAATGATTGTAAAGAAATGGTATGGTAAGATTGTTAGGTGTATGGGGGCCTTAAATTGGAGTGTTAGGGTACATTTACACTGGTGTTTTTTTACCGCCAGGTAAACAACCCTTTAATGTGACAGACCAGCAAACGCCACATTAGGCGTCCGCTGGTCGGTTTTCTGGCTGCCCTCCCATTGGACCTCTATGGGTTCCTTAATTAGACATCCTGTAATCGCCTGTACTGTTTTGCAGACGATCACAGGGAATCGTTTCTCCCGCGCCGTGCTATCGGTTCTCGAGCTGAAAGCAGCTTGAAAACTGACAGTCTAAACTTAGCCTTATAGAAGCTTACTTAATCAACCGTGCATCTGTTAAATAACATAAATAATTAAACCAGGTGGAAAGGAGGAGGTTAAAGACACATTTACACCAGTGGGTTGTGCTAACATGTAGATTAACATGCTTTTTTTGTGGTTTGATGTGATGCTGACACCAGCTCATTCAAATAGATTAACTTGTTAAAAAAGATAATATACTGCACCAAACATTATGTAATAATAAAGTAATATAACATCATAAACAATTAAGTAGGTATTTTAGCTGCAAGGCAGAAAAAAATACACAAATTATTATGTAAATCATTTTCATTCAGACAAATATAAAGAAATATAGAGAAAGTTACATTAAAATCACTTGATCAGTTGTGGCAATGATATAAACAGCAAACAAAGTCCTATCCAAAACTACAGCAGAGGATAGCTTAAACACCCATTGATTTATTTTTTTCTCTCTGTCTGATTTAAACAATTTCCTTTTACTTCCTGTTGTCCTTCCACAACAGGAAGTAAAAAGAACTCTCTTCAAAGTGGCAATCTACAATTACCATAATTGTCACTGAACAAACAACCCCAATAGCTTCAGATGGGCATTTAGCACTGCCTGGGCTCCCCCTGCAATACACAGGCATTTTTGGCTGTGTTGTTTTGCAGATTGCACATTGGTGTAAAAGCCTGAGAAATATAATGTTTTGACAGAAATCCCTCTTTCACTTTATCAATGTATATTTGGCCTGGGATCCCCCCAATTCATAAGCAGAGCTCCATTTGGCATAGCTTGGGAAAGGGGGGCCAACAAGCATGACCCACCCCCTCCTGGCCACCTCAAGGCAAAGCCTCGAAAGGAGGGGATAAAGAATAAGCGTGTGGGTGAAAAGTGTCCATCCTGAGCGCAACTCAATATATTTGGTGAATAGTGGTGGTGAATATTTGAGAGCTATGTTAAATGGCAGAAACAATAAAATATGTTATAAACAAGGGTTGTATGGTTGTTTTCTATAACATTATTTTCAACCACCCAGAATCGGGTACTAGGTCCCTGAAATATGCTTTATGGTGGGAGGAGCCAAGGAGCTTTAAGCGCTAAATCAGGGTGTTTGTCTTGTGCTGGTTCTGTGCAAAATGCATTTGTAAAAATATTATCAAATATCATCAAATATCTGGATTAAAAATAAGAATTTCTAAACCCCAACTTTGCAACTAAAACTAAAATATTCCTAATCATAACATTATAATAATAATATATAATTCACAAAAAGGGATGAACAATATGTAACCAAATATATTCATTTTAATAACAATTAAAACAAGTGCATTATCGTCCATATACTATTAAAAAGATAACTTATTTTATTATAATGTTATACATTTGTCATTACTGTAATACATTTAAAATTTAAGTAACCTTGGAATACCAGACAGCTTTCAAAAAGCAGATGATGTGTTTAGTGAATCCACAAAGCATCTCAGCAGTGTGCACTTTACTCTGACCTTCCATTATATCGGCGCTATTTTGCGAACTATTTAAAATGCACTTATTGTTTAGCCAGGTAAAAGTAACTAACAATACAACTCTCTACAAAAACATTGGTTTGGCAAGACAGCTGAGCTTTGACTGTGTTACAAAGAGAGCATAAAAAAAAAGGTAAAGTCATATATATTGTTTTGGGTGCATAAAACTCAGTGAGCCTTCTGCATTTCTCCCCTTTAGCCATGACACATTAGATTATTCTACCACAAATTATCCCATCTGTCCCTTAGTTTCCAACTCTTTTTTTCTTAGCTCTTCCAGTACCCACCCCCAGCTTTCGTCCCCTGCCTCGGCTATTCTTAAAGCTTTAAACTAGGTGTAAAAGTAGCAGGGGGCCCTTATTAAAGGCAGCCCCTCCTTCCTTGCCACAGCAGCGGCCTTCCAGCCAAACTGCTCTTCTATTACTTTTTGATGAGTTTTCAATTTAGGCCTGCAGACAGGGGAGAAGGCGACGTGAAAAAAAAATGCAACAGATGGGGCCAATTGTGTTCTATAGGCAAATTAAGGAAGACATCTGTAGCTGCAAAATACTGGTGGTCTAGAGCAATTAGTCCTCTGTGAAAAGGGGCCTCTCACTGCCTCGTCCATCCAATCGAATCTAAGGGAGGGCTCACATTACAATGGCCTTGACCACAATTCAATGAGCCAAAAAAAGATTAATCTAAGAGGAGCTAGAAGCAAGGCAGGAGTTGGGAAGTTAAAGAAAGGGACGGGGTTACTTAGGTTTCTAAAGCTCCTATAATCTCAAAACTTTTTTATGCTTCTTAGAATTTTATGTATTTTTTACGTCATTAAAGAGACACAAAAAAAGAGAGCGGTCAAGAACGGTCCATCGGCGCAGATGAAAATGAAAACGGAGCCTGTTGTACGAGGCCATTCTCTAGCGAATAATTACAGCGATTTCTATAACTCTGAAGTGTCACCTTTAACATAGCAATGGTGGACACCGGCTGGGTTAATCCAAGGAGTTAATCTCCAAAATTCAATCTAACGTTAGAGGGGACTTAATGCTATTGATCAATGCGCTATTCTGGTGTATTCATCCATTTGCCTGCAAAGGATGAACAGAAATGGCATAAACCTTTCTCACCTCCCAGCAACACCTACTTCTTTTGTTCACCTGAATGTACTGTATTACCAGGACCACAGAAGCATTTCATTCTTTTTGGATTTAGTGTATATATTTATTTATTTCTAAAATGTTTGTTTGTCACATATATTAATCTGCATAGTTTATAAACATGTGATCTATCCTATCCATCTATCAATCTGTCTATCTTTCTATCTACTCGTCACGTGTGTTTCTATGTGCATGCTACAATGGCACCCAAAGTGGAGCCTTAATTTTCCCCAATCTAATGTGGTCCCCATTGTGACAAATTGGGGGGCTGGGTCATGGCCATGTTTTACCCGCACTTATCATATATAAAGGGCTGTGGAGCTTAACACGGCCTAGTTACGCTATGAGCACATAGAAAATGTGAACATCATTGGCAAGCACGTTGTCAGCAATAGGAAACATCTGCCACACATTGAAATGCCTCCATTCGACATGAGTAAAAAATAGACATTTCTGGTGTGTTTCAGAATGCAGACAGCAACACAGAGCCCTTTGCATACATGGGCTAAAGAAGTGTACATTTCATGAGCCCTCACATGAGTGCCACCTATTTATTTCCGTTTTCACCATTAGAATTTTGGGCAATCAGTCTGTTAAAACCACACATTTCCTATTGACCATGTCAATGAATCCTAAGGTCTTCTATTCTGTAGTACAGATATTGGCAGAAGGGCAAGATAACTATATTTTTAGACATTTAATACATTTCCATCAGAAAATATTCAAATTCTGACCTGCTGTTGTGCACTGGACTTACATAAAGCACATTGGCAATGGCAGACTTAAGCCACCCATACGTGGGTCGATACCAAAAAAATCGATGACCATCTCAAGCGTTGACGTCACCACGCTACGCTGGATTGTTTATCAACTGAATGGAAATCTTTGCGCAACACATTGTGCAATAGATTCCAATTCCATGCTTTAGATGGGGACCCTTAGTCAGGGTTTACCAACATGTTGGTTTTACTTTTGGGTTGATGCCTGTGAACGCACATGGCGTGACGTCATTGATCAGGCGGGTCAACGATTGAACGGATATCAGGAGGTGTATGGGGGGGGGGGGGGGCTTTAATCCTCTGCTTAATATTTAACGTAAATCTAAACCAAAAGACAACACAAAAAACATAAACATATAATATTTTTTTTATAATGTACCAGACTTTAGAAGTGGTAGCTGCTTTAGTTTTCTTTTATTATGGACTCCTGCCTTTCTTTTAGCCTGTTAATACAAAGAATACACTTCCTGTCTTACCTACTTACCTACTTACTTACTTTGGCATGGCTGATATGGCTCTTATCTCTTTTTGGTAGATTCTGTTGGACACACAAAAGTCCCTCTTTCCTCATCATTATTACATGGATTATATGGGTAGAATACTGAGAATATAAAATTGGTTGCCACTTTCCGTTTCCAAGATGTTACAAAGAAACTGTCATCCTGGCAAAATCAACAGTTATGTGGTAAGCTGCAACATATTGCATTTTTATCGGAATAACAATATTAGATATGAGCTGGGCATCCTTTGTGCATTAGAACAACACATCCATTTTATATCTGCTACAAGACCCTTGAAGGAGAGGTATTCTGTCTTTAATAGAAATCCAGAGAAAATGAAAAATACTGTATACAGTGGAGGAAATAATTATTTGACCCCTCACTGATTTTGTAAGTTTGTCCTATGACAAAGAAATGAAAAGTCTTCAAAACCATAATTTCAATGGTGGGTTTATTGTAACAGTGGCAGATAGCACATCAAAAAGAAAATCGAAAAAATAACTAAAAGATAGCCAACTGATTTGCATTATCATTGAGTGAATAAGTTTTTGAACCCTCTTAACACTAACAAAAACGACTTAATCTCTTGAGTGGAAAAACCCCTGTGTTTTGCAAGCACAGAGGTCAACCGTTCTCTTGGTAACCTTGAATGCACCAAGTGTATTGCGTCACCCATTTTTAAGAGGAGGACATGTGTTGGTCCACATCCTCGTTGTGCTAGCTCAATCTGTCTCTAAATACCTAAGGTTTCCAATTGTGAGGCTGGTCACTCTGTGCACCAGTCTGGAGGCATTGAGCTCCCTTCGCATAGGTTTGATCTTTTTCTATTGGATTTAAGGTCCGGAGCGACTGACTACCGCGCACTCCATGACCTGTAATGTGCTTCTTTCTTCTTGAGCCACTCCTTTGTGGTTTGCCTTTGCTGTAAGGGTTGTTTTGGGGGTCATTGGTCTGTGGCTGGAACAACCATTGTCACGACCCCATTGTTCAGTTTTTCCTGGCTAGGACCGGGAAGTAGGTTTGTCGCTCCAGGATTTCACCGATACATGGCGTTCCGTCCATTTTCCTCCGCCGTTAATATGCGATTAAGTTGTCCTGTGTCCCTTATAGCATGAAAGAACAACACCCCCAAAGCAAAATGTTTCTTCACCACCTGCCCATGCTTGACCCCTTCCCATGCTTGGGGAGTTTTTGGGGGTCCATAGGCGATCATTTTTCTCTTCCTCCACATTTACACAGCGTACTGTTTGAGTTTAATGGCCAAAGAGCGTCTTAATTTTGGGTCTCATCAGACCACTACGCTCCTACTTCTCCCAGTCAACTCTCTGAATCATTCAGTGTGTCCATTGGCAAACTCCTAGACGTGGCCGTCTGGCACAGTGGCACTGCCCGGGCCCCTTTCTCACCGAACCATTGTACACCCCACGGGTTAGATCTTGCGTGGGAGGCCCCAGAAGCGAGGTCGATTGACGTGGTCATTTTGCTGCTCGCCCTTCCATTTTCGAATCCATCGCACCAACCGTTGCCCTCTCTCCCAGCTTTCTTGGCTAAGGTTTTGTAGCGCCTTCCAGCCTTGTCAGTAGACAATTTACAAAACCTGCTTGGACAGCTCTTTGGTCTTTGCCCATGTTGGAGAGCTTTGGAGTCCTGCTTGAAATTGATTGAGGGTGTCTTTTATACGTTACTAGTTAGACTACTTTGGAGTAGAGTGTCTAACCACCTGTGGGAGGCCATGAACTCTTAATGGTTGGTAGGCGGTTCAACATACTTCTTTCAACTCACTGAATGCAATCAGTTCTAATCTTTCTTTAAGTTTATTTTTTTTCGATTTTCCTTTTGATGGTGCTATCTGCCACTGTTACAAAACTAAATCCATTGAAATGGATACTGTTCTGATACTTGTTCATTTCTTTGTCATTGGACAACTGAACAAAATCATTGGGGGGTCCCATCCCCCTCCTCCCTGCCCTCAGCTCCTTCTTACTCCGTGCGGCGACTCGCTCCTCTCGTATGATTCCTCTGTCATGCTCCTTCTCATTCCTTCTCATTTCTCCGCCACGGGGTATATGCGCATAAATATTTGGTAAAGAAATGTCAGCAGTGGGACCATATGAAATCCTTCATCCATGCTACAGATCACCCGTGTAGCTCCAAATAACATGTTTATATTTCCAAGGCATTATCCCAACACTTTTCCAGCTTTGTTAATTTGAAGTTAGGTTATCCCATTTGATGAGGCAATTTGTTAGCATTAAAAGGATTAGAAATGACCTCTGCATGGTACTGCCATTGTTGGGGCTCAGCATGAATTTTGTGCCTTCAGTATACATTTTTGAAGACCTCTTTATTCTAAGGACAACATAAAATGTCCCACCAATATTTCCCCTAAGTATTCTATTTTAATTAATATAAATATATATATGTAATATATACATTTTTATTAATATTAGAATATATTATATTAATAATTTTTTCTTTAAAATTAGAATGCATTTTTATATTTCAGGTGTATGTATTTTTGTTATTTTATTCTTTCTCAATGCATATAGCCCACCATACACCTTAAGATCAATCCATACCATCTCCATTAGATCTACCAACTGTGTAGTATAGTGGCCTCCCTGATAGAATACATAGTGATTGGAAGGATAAGAAAGCTCCTTATATTACATGGTTTTTGGTAGAACAAAATTTGATTGTAGAGAAATTGTAGGGAAAGATTGTAAGGTGTATGGGGGCCTTATGTATTATAATAATTCATAGTATTAACGCAATGTATTCTCTAACACAAAGTAAATACATTAAACAATGAAGGATAAACTCTAGGCATATATAAAAGACCCCACAGTGGACCCTTGACTTACAAACTTTTTTGATTCTAAAGGGTTGGATGTAATAATGTGTTCTGAACCTAACATTTTCATATTAAAAAGTGCAATTTACCAGAAACACCAATTATTTTCCTGGTGTTTTCACCAAAAAGTTCAAATGAGCCTAGCTTACCAGAAACAAACATTTTAAATTGCCAGCTTTGGAATGAAATGGAAGGTGGTTATTGTTTGAAAGGAGAGTCCTTTTCTATAAGAATATCAGAAATCTGACCTTGTGGCTGTGGGAAAGTGGACTGTCTATTAAGTGTATGGGTAACCAGATTTGGGTATGTGAAGGGTTAACTCTGTGCTCTGTTAAGGGATTTTAAGAGGAAATGACATATTCCTGTTGCTGGGCAGGTGCATGATGAGTCATTGTTATGTGTTTCTAAAGGTCAAAGAACATGCCAAAAACTTGTAGTTGATATAATTGTGACAAGCCATCTGGGAGTGGCCAGCCTGGGGCAGAGTTATTATAATGCCCAAACAAGGGAGGAGCTTGGTCTTTGTCTGGAGGAGAGAGCAGAGAGAAGAGCTCTGTTGGATCTTGTGGGAGGTAGGCCATGCAGGCCTGCGGATCCAGAGACCCTTAATTAGTAGAGATGTGATGAAAGTCATATACCTTGTCCCCCATCCGGGGGCAAGGGCAACCCTAGCCTGAAGGGTATCACCGGGTTGGAGAAGGGCTATGACAAAGATTTCAGTTACTGGCAGCGGCTGCTGGCATAGAATGGCATGAACTGTGAAGTTGCATCATTGTGTCATCAATTAATCATCATGGAAAGGCTCAGAAAAGATTCTGCAGTGACCTAGAGGGTAAGATAACAGGGCAAGTGTCTAGAAAGTGCCAGACAGGTGCCCCCAGATTCATCCCAGTACGTGTGGTGCACTCAGTGCACAAAGGGGTGGTGTGCTTTCCTATATAGGTTTTTGCAGACTGTTGAGATGGTCTATTATGACGTGTTGTACTTATTAGTGACATTAGTACACCATGCAAGCAGAAACATATTTTGGCCTTGGCCATAATTCTGGTTGTAAGTCAAATCTTTGGTTGTAAGTTAAAACAAAAAATGTGGTTGTAACTCAAGTTGGTCTTAAATCAAGCCGGTTGTAACACAAGGGTCCATTGTAGTTAATGTAGCTCTGATATTCAATGTATTTTTAATGCTGTGCAAGTACTTTAATTGAAGGTGCTATTAGCCAATTGTAGTCCTGACGAGGAATTTTGACACAATACCGTCTTGTTGTTGGATAAGAAAATGACGTTTATTATCACATGTGATGAGAGCGATACAATGGATCGTTTAAATTCAAATTGGTGCCGCCTGCGCAAAACAAGTGCGCATCCAGTGTTGGTGGTGGATCCTGTAGACTTGTATCTTGGCCTCAGGCTGTCATCATGGTTATAGGCTGTCATCTGGCTCACTTGGTACAAGAGAATATCACAGGAGTACTCCTTCAACCTTCTGGCTTTATAAGAGTGGAGTGGCGTCATCAAGAGGGAGGGTCTTTTGGCTTGACCTGGCTGACCTCCGGACCTCCTGGAGCAATGGACACATCAACCATGGCACAGCTGCGGGGCAGTGAATCCTTTGAAACAAAACAAACTCCGGGGAACACAACCTTCAGGTGTAGGTGTTAAACTTGGTCTAGCTCTCTCAACCTTCCCAAGTAGGCACAGGGAACAATGAAATAGTCATCAAAATAAGCAAAAATAAGCCAGTGATTATTGTAGACAAGCATTATGTTTTAAACAAAAAAAATTCAACAATAATGTAAGGAATTTGTCAAGGAGAATCATAAACATAAACAATCAAAAGTTTGTAATAAGGATTTATGTGGATATACGTTTCTTAAAAGTAAAAATATCATGTTATAAAAACATAGCAGTTCTTCATTGGGCCTAGTCATACAGGTCATCATCATTATTTGTATTGTTTCTGACCAGACCCTCATCTACCAGTTATCGTGATCTTTTACCTTAAACAATTTATTTCTTCAGGATCAGATACTTAGTAGAGGTGCGCCTTTAGATGCGCCTTTTCAGTTGCTGCACTTAGTCTCCTAATCTTACAATATACGATCAGCATAAGTACATAGAGTAATACAATGAAAACCAGTAACACTACTATAGGGTGAAGCATGAGATTCAGGAATGCCGTGGCTGAGGGGCTGTACCCAAATAGACTTTCCCACCATGAAACCTTTGCATCCTCCTCCAGAGCTTGAGACACTTGCAGCAATTTATCCCTGTCATGCGATAACCTTAGGCTTGCCTTCTTCTCAACAGCCCTCAATGTGTTTAATATTTCATCCTCTTTAACAAAATCCAGCAACCAAGCCTTCAATTCCTTCCCAAATCCCAGAGGGATTTTCTGTAAGCGCACCGGAGTGTCTGGTGCAATATCCAGTCGTTTTTCTGGGGTAACAGGTGTACGAGCCTGCAATGCACCCACATCTACACCTAGGACCGGACTAGATACAAAGTAAACCCCACGGGGAAGGGTACCCTTCTGAGTGCAATTCAGGCCATATACGCTAAAGGTGATGTTGTTGGAGACCTGATACCAGCACCGATTCCCATGTAAAACAAATGATCAGAGGGAACGTGGCGGGCATCCATAAAACAAAATTCAGCTGTGTCCCAACATTGAACCTTTTCAATTCTGTCCTGCTTCCCCTGGCAAAGCAGAACATGTTCCTTCCTCCAGCACCCCAGTGTGTCAATCATTCTAGGTTGTCCAGATTCATAGATCATCAAGTCATGATTTAACCTGGGGTGCAGAATTACCTGGTCTGACAGAATGGTACCCAAATTTATGGTAGTGTAAGCACTGTGTTCAATTCCTGAGGTGGGCACCAATGACGAAATCACACATGAGAGGTTGAGACACCCATGGAATTGGTTCAGCCACCATTTGATATGATTTAGGGCAAACTCGGGTACCATTCATGCAGCCTGCTTTCTCAAATTCAAAGGAAATTGACCGGCATGGAGGGAGGTTACCATTAGTTTAAAATCTTGGGACAATTCAGATTGTACCTGAGTACAAGACATGGCGAGTTGGATTTCCTCTTGTACATTTACCAGACCAGCAATGAGACCCCTGAACTTTTTACCTTAAAGAGTCTGATAGCGAGGCAGTTGCGTCAATGTGTGCATGTTGCAGGTTCTCTA
>CM070034.1:101419036-101429681 GCA_036250615.1 Ptychadena robeensis
GACACGGGCAAAGGTGACACGGGCACGGGCTGCTCTGCAGCTCAAATCCCATTGACTATCGTTGCAGAAATCCTTGGTGCGGATTTATAGTGTGAAAAAAATAATTTCTTGGGAGTTTTGCCATGGATCCCCCTCTGTCATGTCATTGTCCAGGTGTTTGACCCCTTGAAACAACTTTCCCAACACTATTGTGGCCAGAAAGGGTCCCTTTGTTTTTTTAAATTCACCTCCCATTGAAGTCAATGGCGGGTTCGCGTGTTCGCCGGGTTCGCGAACTTTTGAGGAAGTTCGCGTTCGCTATTCGCGAACGGCAAAATCAGGGTTCGCGCCATCACTACCAGTAATGACTATGATAATTACTATAACCATATCTACCAGGGGAGGAGGTAACTCCATGGATAACACTAACTTCACTCAAATCCAATCCATAAAATGACAATCTCCGTAACATCTTTCTGTCAATAGCTATGTTTACACTGTCCAGGACAAAGCTGAAATACCTTGCTGGTCTGTCTGCTCCCCCAGCACCTACTACAACTGACTCCCTGGGGATTCTCTACAGCCCCCATCACAGATGAGCGTTCACTGTTCTGTCCTTCATCACTAATTTCCTCTTCTTCATTAAACTTCACACATATCCGTGCTGCTTACTTTTCCTGTGCTACTTCTGGTTTTCATGTTACGTAAAAACCCTAACATCTTCAGATTTCCGCATGGACTCCCAAACATCAGGTTTGTAAGTCCCTTTCTTTGGTATCTTTTCCTTAGACCATTTCTCCCAATCACTAATATATTTGATTACCCATTCTCCGTACTTATAAATCATCTCGTCCCTCGGCGTGCCATATGCCTTTTGAGAGAAGATGACCCCCATTTTATTGTTCGGAGTGGCTCAATAGATTCCAAGTAAATCTGCAATGTAGGTTGGCCAGTACCTCGTCCAGTGATTGGGTTGGTGGGCTATTCTCCCACCACACTTACCCTTCCTCTGCAAGGGATGTGTGAATTGTCATCTAACTTGGACGCGGACAATTCACCTATGGTCTCCTACCCGCCCTGTCTCTATAGAGTCCTTCTCCGGTATGGGAATCCACCCAAAGTCTCCAGAATATAATTACAACTTCTTCCTTACTACAATCAATCAAACAGCAAGAAATCCCTCTACTACAAAATTACTGGTAGAACTGTGAGCATTATACATGAATTCAACTGTTAGCTATTACTTCTGTGCTTACAGAGAGGACAAAACATTCGTGACGAGAACTCTCAAGTGTAACCCACCATGCTTTTCACCTTTTTATCGATGAGTGCGTCTTGGTTACACACAATTCAGAGGTCAGCTGTTTGCACAACCAGATCCCCGTCAATCACTCCTATATCTCTGCAGTCTTGTCAGTGATAGGTCACCTGCACCTTCACTTTTATGAGGAAAGCTCACAGACTGATTCACAGAACCGTTACCGACCAGACCATCTCACAGACATCTAGTGATATTGTCACATACAATATCTGTTCCTTGACAGTCAGATCGGTATAAGAACTGTAATGAGCGATACTCGGAATCCACAACTGCGCCCTTGGACTGCAGAGATATATTATCTCTCTCAATCTCCGTTTAGCAACAAAGGCTGTACGGATGACTACAATCATACAACATACACACAAAGTGTTAGTATCAATTTCAATATTAATACAGTAACAACATGAAGTATCGTGCAGGTAGAACTTACTATTTCCCAGGTAAGCGAACAAGTGGAAAGGACAGGATATGAGCAGACAAAGTATAGGTAAATGAATCTTACCTCAGAGCGCTCGTTGTCTGGTCAGACCCCGTCCTGGACACCGTGGCGTCACTCATCTAGGAAAATCAGTCCTCCTTCTCGTCTCCGGGTTCCATAAGATTGCCCGCATTCTCCACCATTAATGGCGAGGAATTTTGACATGATACCGTCTTGTTGTTGGATAAGCAAATGACGTTTATTATCACATGTGATGAGAGCGATACAATGGATCGTTCTGACAGTTTCAGGAAATACATCATATTTTATAGACATTATCAATTTGCATATACAGGAAAAGAACTCCTACTATGGGAGTTGACAATGGGAGTTACCATATTTGAATTGTCCCATAGGAGTAGAATATACCTTCTGGAAAACTGAGGGTTAACAGTGTTTTTTCTAGACAATTTAACATATCGTGACGCCTATTGTTGACCTTTTAATATCAGTTTTGGAATTTACGTTGTGGTTAAGAAGACGAGACATGTAGGCGTTTGACATGACACCTTCTATAACATATGTGTCTAGGTTCGTTAGAAGTGTTAACAACAGGAAATATATTTCTTAGCAGTTAGCAAAAATCAGCACGTCTTGCAGAAAAATATGTTGCTGACTAGGTTAATCAGTAGGTCATATACAAGTTGGCCTTCTTCATATTAAATGTCTTTATATCAGGATTGATAAGAATTAAGAAATACAAAGTCTTTCACTTGAGCAGTTCCTGATTCCATTACAGTCCCTATAGAGAAAAGTGTGGGGAAGGAATTGAACATGAAGCCAATCAGGTGTGAACGTTAAACCATGGTGGGATAAATCAGGACTGCAGTAATACAATGTGTGTTATTTCTGTAATTAGATGTCTGCTATCTGCTGTCTGCTATATTCTGCCAAAAATAGACTGCATTGTCTTCTACTTTAGAAAATGCTCTTGATTCAGTTAAGTTGCTGAAAAGTATGAAGAACAGTATTTTTGAATTTTGCATATTTATTATGATTATGTTGATTTTTTACCTTTTTAGCCATGTACCACACTACTGTCTGAGCAGTGACCTCAGAATATGCAGACAGGAGAATGATGGGCAGTGCCAGCATGGATCCAGAGCCGGGTGGTAAAAAAAAAATACTCATAGTCATGCGTTTCCTCTCTTATCTGGTTCTATGGGGGCATGTCAGGTACACAGAGGATAGATCCTAACCACTGCCATGCCCTAGAAATGCCCATTACTAACAATGAATGATGCATGATGTGAGGGTCCCTAGTCTGCCCCTGTCAGCCAAAATAAACCAAACTTAGGTCTATACTGTCTATGCAAAAATACAGTCCTGTACCTGACATCATTTAAATACTCTGATTCAGTGTTCTGACTTCACTTGCTGCATGCTCATTTCAAGTTCTATAAGGTCCTATATGATTATTTACAACATTCAATTTTTATTTCAGTGTAAGCTGAAGGTAGTTGTGTATTGCAGTTATGTAGCAGATTTTGAATATTTCATTTAGATTTGAACAATTTAGCATGGCATCTTGTATGTGACCAATCGAAGTCTGCAACTCTCATTGGCATCACATGTCACTTTAAACTATAACATGACATTAATGTATTCCTAATCCAACTAATCAAGGTAGGACTTTCCATAGAAGGGTCACTTTGGTAAAGCTAGCCAGTTCTGAATGAGAAACGTGACAGATTTCTTCAGAAATAATTGTCAGACCCTGCAAGTAATCTAATAATGCTATTCATATGTAATACTATACATTAGGAGTCATGTGACACCAATGGGACTTTGTATTGTTAACCCATTTAGGGGACAGGGCCTGATGTAAGTGAGCCCTGTAATGTGCCACACAATATATTGACACCATATTAATAATGGAAGTGCCTGAAGGGGAATTTGCATATGAATTCATTTGAAATATATATATATATTATGGGTGTTATTTTTAATAATACAAATCCTGAAAAAAAACATCTAAATTTTTGTAACTGCATTTTTGTTTTTTTTTAATTAGCATTTTCTTCAATTTTTCACATGAGTATAAGGGAATTTTATTGCTAAGCATCGGTGTCGGTGTTCCATCTGTCCAGTAACCTCCTGGAATCTCTAACTCTGCTAATTGTAATGGAGACTCTGTAATGTTATTAGGGAGACAGACGAGGTTAGGCATAAGATATGCTCACACTTCTTGCTTGATCAGATTTCCAACACTATTAAGCCATTTGGGAGTAAAGCTAGCCATACATTGTCGGATTCCATGGCCGATCGATCACCTATCTGATCGATTCCGGCGATGTCAGCGGGAATCGGAGGTCCGATCGATCGGCCAATTAAGTCTGTCCGATCGCTACATACCACCTTGGCCCACGGATTCCTGGACGATTCCGTGTCCGATCACTAACTTCACAAATGGCAACTCCCCTTGATGTGTGCTGAATCGGATCAGAAAGACCAACATGTTGGTTCTCTCTCCGATCCGATTCTGTGCCCCCGATCAATCGGACGTGATCGATCGGACAAGGTGGGCTTCACGCGATTCCGGGACGATCGTTTCGCGTGCACGCGCCGGAATCGATCGTCCCGGAATCCGCTGGGAAACGGACCCGTGTATGGGGACCTTAACACTGGAATCACACCTATTCATTGTCACTTTTTGTCTGTCAATTTATGTTCAACCTGCATTATTGTGCATTTTAAAGTATTTTGCTTTGGTTTGATTGCTTTGGTATCTCCCAACCAATGAAACTAGAGGACTGAGCATAGACAAAGGTGTTAATTTTCATGCATTAAAACAGATAAAGACACAAAAACGCACATAAAATGCACATGAACACACCGCAACTCAGGTGTCTTCACACATTACATGCATTGCCAAAAATGATTAGAAATGAATAGTTGTGAACCATTCTACCAGTCTGCGCTGTGTTATGTATTGCAATGGGTTACCATATAATATCCTGCTTCACGCCTCTTGGGCATGCTATTGTTTCCAAAACAGTTGCATTGGACATCAGTTGGCAATATGTTGATGTTTGGTGTGGTGATGTTTTGTTGATGTTGCACCAATATGCTTGTATAGCAAATGGTAACGTCACATGAATGAGTCCTCAAGGTTTTATGCCAAGCAATAATATATTTAGAAATAGTGTTGTGTGACAGACTGGTCACCCGTCACTGTGTGAATGGACCATTAGGTGGTGTCCTGGAAGGAGTCTGGGAATAATTTGCCCAGCACCGTTCGGTTGCTCAGTGTTTTGTTTTTTGTTACATGGCTCCCAGACTCTGGAATAGGGAGGATGGAATTGGGTGGGCCTCCCTATTCCCCTAGGTACACTCCAATGGTTTACACCTGGGTGCAGGTGATTGGAGCTGGGTGTCACCCCAAATAGCTGCTGAGTCCAGTGTGTCAGGGTTCAGACAAAGTAGGAGACTGTGGGCTTCTGAGAGTTTACATGTGGCACACAAGGAGTGTGGGGCCTAGACCTGTGGCTATTGGAGCCGTGGAAACAGCAGGCTCACAGAGAGTTATAGGCCCAGACCTGTTCCTGCTGGGAAGCTGAACCCAGGACAAACGTTTATGAAGGACGGTGCAAAGCCAAGAGGCTAAGCATTTTCAAGAACATTTTGTTTGGATTTATATAAACCCCTGTGAGGGTGACTTTCTGTTTGGACTGGTGCAAATAAACCTAGGAGTCCTAAAAAATATGTAAATCGTGTGGACTGATGGTTTGAGAGCACCCATTTCAGCTGAACTCTCACAGTGGATATAAAAATATTATAAAATCAGCTATTATGGGAAGGAAATTACCAATAGAATCCTGGCAGAAGATATGGGGGAAGGCAAATACATCTTTAGTGTGCACTTTATTCAAAGGAAATCAATAAAAAATCATGTTTTTTGGTATTGTACACCAGAAAAAATACATGGTATACACACTCAAGAGTCAGATAGGTGGCAAAAGACACGTTGGATCATATATGTTGGTCGTGTACAGATACAGCCTTGTTTAATGGAATATTTAACAGATCAAATACATGACACTAAAGATACGTTTGAGAAGACTTGGCTAAATGGGATTCATATATTGGGTAGGCGAATAATGGAAAATTAAGACCTTGAGGCTTGCTGTTCTTTATAAATATTGACTTACATTGATCAATGTTGTTCACAAGGATTTTTTTTTTCCGTGCTTTGGTGTAAATGCATGTTGTTCTGTATAGAAGAAAAATGTAATATAAAAAACAAATATGAACCACACCTAACATTTGCCAGTGGATGCAAAGCCTACATCTTGGTGGTTCAATGATTTTATCTGTTTAAAAATGTAAAAAGATTATGACCAAATCGGTTTTCCATTCCCTCCGACTAATCCCCCTGCCGCATATCCTCATCCACTTTGACTAAACCCCCCCCCCCCTCGCGCGCCATTGGCAGTATATATGGTGCCTATGGTGAATGGTAAACATCCATGTCTACCACTGATGACGGGGACATATACCCAGAAAAAAGATGCTGAAAGGGCATCGTTGTAGGATAGTGATAAGCCTCATAGACACTATTCAAATTCATAGCATTTCACAAATTATTCTACAAATATTGTAAGTAAATTCCAGATCTCCTGTCATTATTATGTAATGCGAAAATCGGCACGTACATGCGAATATTGGGAATTCAATGCATTGTCACAGTGGCAGAATGTGAAATAGCAGCTGTATAGAAGTAGTAGTGCTGATAGTGATATAAATTCAAGAACAAATATTTAATATGTCCTAAGATTAAATGTTTCCATAAATTTTACCTAGTGGACCTGCCAGTAACAATAATCCTGCCTAATGAAGGTTACATAAATGCAGTTTATTTGTGGCCGCTGCATGTGATAGGATAGTTCAGTAGACGGACTTTTTATGAATTTCAAACAAACACTCATGCATGAAGACTAGCAGATATAAATGGTTATTGTTTTCTTTTCAGATTAAGGTTTTAACTGTACAAAAAAGCCGGTAACTTTAAACACCAATGTCAGAGTTTAAATGCTTTGCCTCAACCACCCTTCCTTTCACTTTAGGCTATGTCTCCACTAGAGCGATCGGCCGCAATCACCCACGTTTTTAATCGCGGTGTGATAACCACGGTCGATCGCTCCCATTAAAGTCAATGAGTACGATTCTATAAAACCAATCGTCGCGGTCACTATTTAGGGTGGCGCCACCCAACCTCGTTTTTGATCGCGGTCTTGACTGCTCACGCACACGATCGATCGCGCCCATTGACATGCAAAAAAATTTATTGGGACGCTATTCTATATGGGCGCGATCAGGGGCCCCTGATCACACACGATCATGGTTGAGAAAAATCGCGAGTGATCTTCACAAGGATCCATAAGGAATTGTGGCTGATCGCTCTAGTGGAAACATAGCCTTAGCCTGGTATTTTTATGTTTACCCATGGTTCTTCTATAATCCTTTATAGCAGTGGTTCCCAAACTGGGGGGCACGAAGGTATTCCAGGGGGGCGCTGGCCCTCATTCTTAACCTGTTTTTCAATGCGGAGGAGGGGTTTGAAAAATGTCCCTCAATAGAAAAGGGGGGCCCTGCAAGGAAAGTTTGGGAACCAATGCTTTATAGGCAGTGTTTGAGCTTGCTGGAAGGAAGTGAGTGCTTGCAAATTTTGGGTGGTTCTGAACATCCTGCCATAACCATAACTTTCAGACAGCCACCTGGCACCCACAGGAAATGCAACTCGCCACATTGGGTGCAATTTATTATGTCTGCATTATGTCACATAGTTTCTTCAAGGTCAAAATATGATTTCCTCTCCCCCACTTCCATACAGTAAGTATGTAGCAGGGCAGAAATGGAAACCTTTGGCCTAGGGAGTATCACTTGCCTCTGTTAAGGTAGAGACTTGAAAACTCCTCCAGATGCTGTGAGCACAGGTCAGACCTTGGAGCCAGTATCTTCATAAAGCTCAACATATGTCACTGACTACAACTCCAGCACTGATTAGTGTCTGAATGGTGAAGTCTTACATATCCTTTTACATTATGATACTGCCCTGGGGGTCAAATGAACCATGTCTATGTCAATATTGTACCAGCATCTACCCAGCAAGTAGATGCTGAGCCTTGGCAATGCCTGCACAATATGGCACCTTCTTATGAATAGCAAAAAAGATGTTTTATCGGTTCCATGTGAAAGATACAAAATACCTCCTCATTTAAAATGTACACTAATTGTTTGCTAGGGGGTAATAGGACACTTAAGGCAATAAGAAAATATTATTTGTTTGCCAATTACATATATTTGTGATAATTACTCAACAAAGGATTTGAGTAGAGGACAAAGCCGAAGGGCATTATAAATTTACTTTGTCCTCTGCTCAAATCCTTTGTTTAGGTAATTATCACAAATATATGTAACACAACACACCTTTCTATGTGTCATAGTTCGATGCAACACGGACATGTCACAGTTTTATGCACATCTTGAACGCGCAACAGCCTTCTGAATCTTCCCAACAGGGATTTCAGTAGACCATACTGTATGTTACCAATGACTAGTGATAAAAACCATCTACTTTTCCAATTAATTATTGTTATATAACTCCCCCTACCCATCAATAACAAATATATGAGAACATTTTCTTATTATATATTATAGATTTCTAAACCACAGCAATTTGCTAATATTTGACAGAATGATGATTGTATGGGAGTCCAAAAATAGCTCAAGTAGCTTATACTCATATTTTGAGCTGTTTGGGTTACGGGATGTAACATAGAAAAACTATAATAAAGGATATATGTTGACATGCATCTATATTCAGTACACCGGACATGAAAATGTAAACGAAAACAATTGATAAAAATGGCATTGCTTTTTTTATTTTCTTTAATTATTGTGATTTTTGTCGTTAGGTACAGTAAAGGAGAACATCAGAAATCTACATGTGCAAGTGCACATACAAAGAAGAATAAAGGTGTAATGGCGCCATCTACTGAACAACTCAAAATATGCACCTTGTGGTCAAATGAGCTGCAACTACCCAGGCTAATTAATAGTAAAATAATCCTTATTCATAAATGTATATTTCTTTTAAAAACATTTTACAAATTTTCTAATAAATAAATATTTCTGTATCATTTATATCTCTTATATATTATTTGATGATGTGTCTGTGTATATGAATTAAAACGGGCCTTAGTAAGACTATGTAAAAGGCTAAGATTATGTATAATTACCCATAGCTACCAGTCACATTAAATATAACTAGAGTTGGATAAAACATTTATGGACTCTGTTCTTTAATATATATATAACATTGGTACCTTACTGATATTTAAAATGTAACAATGCCAACATCCCAACCAATAAATTACACCTGTTCCCCCAAAATCTGAGTTGTGGGGTTTAATTTTTTTTAATTAATTAGATTTATTTAGTCAAAAATATTTACAAATGCATTTTAGCAAAGTACAGTAAGCACATACAAAGAATATTTAGGAAGTTATTGCCTTAACATTTGGGTTACAGTATCCTTGTGATGCAAATCAAAGGATTGTCAATAGAAGATGTGGTCTTATTAACTTGATGCATTTTGAGAAGTACCATAATCTCACTTCCTCAGGAGATTTCAAGAGACTTTACCTCTGGGAGATAGGCAGTGGAGAAAGAAAAAGCAAAAACAGCTGATCACATATATATAATTGGTGGAAAATTCCATGATCATGCTAATTTCATGGGCGGTCTTCCATATATGTATCCTTTCTGGTGTCTTCTTACCTACTATGCAGATATTAAATCATTTCTATTGGGGTAGGATTACCCTAGAAGCCCATTGCATCACAACCCACACAACATCCCTCCTGTGCACTAGGGATCCCATGCTCATGGAATCTGGGGGAACAATCTGGGATGCAATCTTCATGCATGCATGCCAGACTGATGTCACTCAATTATTGCCTTATTTTAGTGTGTTATTGCATAGGGACTCACCTGACCGCCAATCCCCCTCGCCTGTGAACTTCATACAGTTGTAAGAGGAGGAGAGTCGATTAACGTATAAGATAAGTCTACTTAAAAGCCGATCAGCGACCCAGATGGTGGCTGAGCAAGTCCCTCTTCTCCTCTAGTGTGGGTGGGGGATCAGCAGACAGGTGAGCGCCTATGCTCCACCAATGAATGTGGGGTGATTGTATAATACATATTGTGGCATATAACCTTTGAGGCTTTGATATCTATGAGGCATATAAATATGTTTGAAGTATAATTTAAAATAAGTTTTGTTATTTACAAATTAAAAATAATGTAGCTGTCTGTTGTAATTTTTCATTAAAAATGCCTATAAGTAAGTATAGATTAAAAATGTTATGTGCGGCCCTTTAGTGATGCTGAGGGCCGCACTTTCCCACCACTGGTGTAAATGCTGGTTCCCTTGATCAGAGCTCTAAAGGAGGAAAATGAGAGAGACGGGAGGGAGAGATGAAGAAAAATAAAACAAATGTAAAGGAAGAGAGAGGGGGAGGCTGTAACTTTTTTTTATTGTAGCACTGACACCCGTAGGTGCTGCTGAGTGTAGTGGGATACCGGGTAGCAGAAATGACCATGAGACACTTACTTGAAAATGAAGAATAGTTTATTGGCACATGTCATCAAGCGGAAGGAGGGTTGGGGACAAGGCTGTTCTGGCGAATGAGGTCCTAGCTCCTCTCTTGGCAGCTTCTTCCTCTCAATAGAACAAACGCACAGCAAATCAGGCCTAGCTTCCCCTAGGCAGCTTCTTCTCAACAACAACAGCTCTAGCACAACACAGTCCTTGACAAATCCTCCCTGGGAATCTTTAGAAACAGGCCTCACTGCCACTGATC
>CM070034.1:101437410-101452503 GCA_036250615.1 Ptychadena robeensis
TAAGGGTAATAATCACTCATTACACTTTATTTTCCCATTGACTATCATTGTAGAAATCCTCCGTGCGGTTTTATTGTGTGAAAAAAAATTGTCTTGGGAGTTTTGCCATGGATTCCCCTCTGACATGTCATTGACCAGGTGTTTGACCCCTTGAAACAACTTTCCCAACACTATTGTGGCCAGAAAGGGTCCCTTTGTTTTTTAAAATTCACCTCCCATTGAAGTCAATGGCGGATTCGCCGGGTTCGCGAACTTTTGCGCTAGTTCGCGTCCGCGAACGCGCTATTCGGGGTTCGAGCCATCACTATTCCTAAGCAGGTAATGGTTTAACCTATATGACATAAATCTGATCACCCATGGTTAGTATTACACATATGTTCATATGTTCATGCGTTCATGTGCATGGACATGCATTTTTTATAGTGAACAAGCCCTTTGAATAAAATGTGCACCTCATAGACACCCAATATAGTTTAAAAGTAGCCATAACAGAACCAGACAAAATAGCTGGCAGATTCAAGAGGTAATATTGGAGATATTTAATACACAGCAAAACCTTAAATCTGCCCATAAAGTGCTGTATAATCTACCCCAGGGGTCGGCAACCTGCGTCTCTTTAGCCTCTTAGTGCTGGCTTAGCTTGCATGCCTCTTCTTTCTCTGCTACCAGTTCATATACAAAGGAAGGAGGATGGAGCAGTTCAAATCTGCAAAAGAAACTGCGAGAGATCTTGGCTGCTCTCTTACCTTTTGGGGAGGGGGGGGGGGGTGGAATGATGAACATTCAAGAAGGCTCAATGGAGATCTACCAACAGGACAGGGGATGAGGAGCAAGCTGTAAGCAGGGAGCAAGAGTTCCTCACTCTGTTCTCTCATAGTCTGATGGAAGGGAGTAGAGCTGCCGAGATTTCCAGCCATTAGCTTCAGAAGGATGCTCAAGGGTGATCTTGCTAATCCTCAACTTCCCCCAACCCTCCTTTCATTTCCTACATGCAGGTTTAGGATAGCCGTATGACTGGTGTGGTTTATGAAGGATTGGGAGTGGAGGCACTGCTATTGGGCATAGCAGATGTGTAGGGTGTCATTGCTGCCTCCAGTCACAGCACATTTGTTCCATAAAGTAAAGGCTGAACTGTAAAGAAGCTTTTTATTCTTTCTACATTTTCTACATTTGTGATCTGGCACATTAGGACCTAAATTCTTAAATCTACTAATCAAGTGTCAATTATTACCATCACCTATCATCATCTATGGTGTTATTTACCATTTACACATAAGAAAACCCATTCAATTAACACAATTTGAAACCTTTAGGTTCAATTCATATAGTTGCTCACCAGGCGCCATCTTATGGCTGAAAGCGGTATGACGCCCTTTTAGAGGTGATTTCTGTGCAGTGCAGTCTTGGTTTTTAGGCAGTAAAAATCAACTTTAGATGTGTAGAAACGCGTTTAGCGAGTGGTTTCAGGCAGGTAATAGTCCTTCTTCACAACCAGTCATTTTTGTACAACTGAAAAACACCTGAAAATCACTCTTCAAAATCTTGAAAGTAGATTGTAGAGCATTCACATTTAAACCAATGAGGTAGATTGAAAACCCATAAACAACTTTCAAACACGACATAGGTGTTCCAATATAAATTACTAGAAACTACACTACTTTAAAACAAAAGCACAATTGTACTTTTCAAAACACTAATGGGCTTTAATTATTTCATGAACAACTTAATGAACTCTAGCGTTTAAACGCTTTAGAAAAACAACAATGTGAAAAGGACCTAAGGCATTGAGAAATCAAGAAATCAAGAAAAAGTACAGGTCTGAAGACTGTTCTCCTCCTTTGCAATAATACCAGGTCTTGGAGATCCTGGCTGCCCATGCAAAGGGAAGAAGATAAGTTCTAAAGTTTAGTAAATCTTTAAAATCAGAAGACAACATGTTTCAGGGGCCCCCTTTCATCCAATATGTACAATACCATTAGGATTTTTTTTGTGAAAATATATATTATTACTATTGGTTAGAGATGACGTTGTAAGTGCTCCCCCAATGTGAGGGTCCGACAAAAAAAGGGGGAAAGAGACAATTAGCAGGGGAAAAAAGAACCGATAGAGGAGCTGTCAAGAGGCTATATTCGGAAAGTCAGAAAGAGTCTTTGGTGGTGACTCAAACATTGTAAGGATTGTTGTCACTTAATCTTTAGGTTGCTGGTCATCAGATGACCCTGGTTAATGGTCAGCTGTTTAGGACCAGAAATAAGAAATGTATCAGATGCATTTCTTATTTTAAACAATTACCAAATAAAAATAAAAATACTTTTACGGGCGCCTCTTCCCAGCTCTTTTTAAGTGGATACCACTTCACCTATCAAAAATAGTATTACTATTAGCTGTGAGGAGTGGGTCTTGACTCACTGGGGAATGGGAGGTTTTAAAGAAAACTAGTTGTGTTCTCCTTCCTGATTCCTTCCTAACTGCTTGGTGCTCATATACTTTGCTTTAAAATATTTATCTTATATGCCTCTTTGAAATCACATAATAAAGCACATTCCAGCATTAACAATGATTCATCCTGAATTTATATTGCAACAGTTATGATTTTTTGCTGCATAATAAGAGAATGGAAGGTAACATTTGGGTTCAATAAAGCATAATGTAACTAATAATGTGTACATATACCAAACATTAGGGACAGAAAAAAACAATATTTCATCAAGGTAACAAGAATTACTGTACTGCATGAAACAAATTCTGTTCTGTACTAGATAAGTCAGGTTAAATTAAGGAAATTACCTTAAAATGCTGTTTTCGTGCAAGTCTAGAGAACATATTGTGTAGCGGCAATGGAATAAAAGTTTATGGCTGCCATGGTGCAGAAAACTACAAATAAATTCTTACAGTATTTCTCCACCTATTTATATTGCGGTTGAAGCACCAAGCATCCTAAATTATATGTAGACATCACAGTTATTTATACATTTACAATGAAATGGTCCAAGAGAAGTTATATTTTATGTCTGTAAACATGCAAAAACATTTCCATATGGCGGTTGGAATGTACACTTTATTGTACTCAGCTTTGTTCCTTCTTATCGAGGGCAATGCAGGAACAGCCGGCACCATCATTTTTTATGTTGAACGTTCTGTGCTAGATGTCAGAAAACCTCTGGTGGATGCTGGTGGTGAGCTAAAGATGATGTGATGGCATGAAATTCAGGAAAATGGATTAGGAGAATTAGATACTACATGAAACTAAATGACAACCTATTGCAGGACATGGGACAGGACAGCAATGTTGTCAGAAAACATCATGCACTATATGTTAGTCAGTACTGAACCTTCACATTAATCTATTTTTTATTTAGCAAGAGACTAATTTAAGCGATCAGTCCTGATTGGTTGATGTAATTTTTAATGGTAGGATGACTTGTTGGATAAATGCACATAATCTAATAAGTGAACTACAGGCACATAGTAGAATATGCAACATTGCAAGTTATACATAACTTTTTTCTAGTTTTTATCCTAAAATTATGTATTTGTTATAGTTAAAGCTAAATAACACATGTTTTGCATTTTCTCTTTGAGTTAGAAGGAAAAGATTGAGAGTACTTTTGTAGTGAGGTAGAAAATGCAATAAAGGATACCCCTGTAATTGTTTTTGGTATTGCCCATGCAGAGGGCGGTGTTGTTCCCAAAGAGGGTATATAAGATCTTATTACTACTGCTGCTGCATGTGCCGGCAACATGTGTTTCCCTTACCTGGGCGACACACCAAGAGGGAGTGTGCTATGGGGATTGTACACTAATTCATGCCTTGGCAGTAGTGTTGATCACGAATATTCAAATTGCAAATTTGTACTTTGAACATCAGCACTTTGAGAATTTTTGAAGATGTTGAATATAATGCTATATCTTCGTAATCATGAATCACGAATCACTATCTGACTGCATTTCCCACCCTCGGCTTATACCCGAGTCAATAAGTTTTTCCAGTTTTTGTAGATAAAATTAGGTACCTCGGCCTATACTCCGTAGGCCTATACTCGAGTATATACGGTTATAAGATTGAAATAATGGAAGAAACTATATTTATAGTTATTTCTAAAACATGGGATCAGCAAGGGTGCTGAAGTGCTTAACCCACCTGCCGTTCCTGATGGTCCCAGCTCGTCCAGCTCTGACCTGTCAGAATAGCAGTGGACAAGTTGGGTATGTCAGGCAGAGATCGGAGCCACAGAAGAGCAAACTCACTGATCCGTGTGTCTCCGATCTAATGAGGCAGCTGCAGGAGAACGATCACTTCCTCCCCATGTTCTCCTATGTAACCTGGCACATCTGCAGCTCCATCTAGTGGTTGCAGTGCTAATTTACATGATACAGTGAATTATTGAAATCTTCATTTTCTGATATTGTGAGTTATTCACAAAGCATCTGAACATGTTTTTATATTCAGGATGTCTACCAGACTCCTGTATGGACATACTTTGGGAAGTTACAGGCCTATAATGTAAAAATCTTTTTTTCCATTAAAGTCTATGGTGTGCTTTTGAGGTTAGGGAGGCTAGGGAGGTTAAACAGCCCAGATGATAATCACAACTTCTGACAGCATTGGTTCACTTGTATTTTCAATATATATTTTCTATATTTAGACTATATTTATATAATATATTATGGATAGTATCATTTTAAAATACAAGTAAGTGTTGATTATATAGTAACAACGCTGCAAAATAGCCTATATAGCTTAGAAGATTGGGATGTTTGTGAACACATATGCGTTCACATTCAGGAAAAAAAATCATTATAAATGAAGTGATATATTTGTGTCAGCCATATGGAACTTCACTATTTTATGAAATTGGCTTCTTCGATTCATAAAAATCCAATAAAACGCACATTTTAGCTTTCAGTCAGTTTTAAAATATAGCAATAAAATTATCTGTGCTGGCTATACCTGTTACTTAGCTCAACATGAATTCTTGACTCCTCCACCGTAAAGTTATGTCACAGCTGTACGAGGGATACTCAAGGCAAGCAAACTCAAGGTGATCGCAAATCTTCCCGTCATAATATTAAACTCTCCCTCATGACTTCTGGACATGTTATTCATCCGATAACCAGGAACACCTGGCTACAAGGAATTTTCTGCTACAATTCTGCCTTCATTTCCTCCAACAGTAAAAACTTAATGCTTGCAAAGGTGAAAGAAAACAGCCGTTAATCATGCAACTCACCATGGTTGCCACCATTACACTGATACTAGACTTAAATTAAATTTTAATTCACATTTGATAGTTCACGATGAATTATTTTTATTCGTACCATTCTTTTCATACGTTTGGACTGGGGATGATTTGTTATGGTTCCATTAGTTAAGACTGTACTGTGATGTTCAGCCTAAAATATAAAGTGCCTTGATGTGTTGAACCAGACAAGATGCAGTAGTTCAGCACATCAAGTTTATACCAAAATAGCTTTTATTAACAAATTATCACAGTGATCAGAAGACTAGTTTGTGTTTTGTTACTGGTAGGTAGACTTCCAAGAACCCTAAGCTTCAGTAACTTAAACAATATTTTGCTTTGAATTAGCACATCATTTAAGAGGCACTGGGCTCAGTTAATACTCCAGTTCTACTTTCTATAGGCTCCAACCATCTTACTTAATTATTCCTACAACCAAAACCGTACTAATATGTTAACTGATATCAGAACATTGGTACCAGATTGTGCTGGACAATGGCAACTAGTGTGCCATATTGTATGAACTCTAGGAGGTAAGTTACAGTTGCAAGAAAAAGTATGTGAACCCTTTGGGATTACATGGCGTTTTGCATAAATTCTTCATAAAATGTGCTCTAATCTTTATCTAAGTCACACCAATAGGAAAACACTGTCTGCTTAAAATAAAACTGCACAAACATTATATGTTCACAGTTCCTTATTCCGATTACCGGACGTGATGTCACTGACGTCACTTCAGGTTTTTAATTCTTCCTCCTTCTATTTAGATATTTTAGATAAATATTTAGCATTCGAAAAGTTGCTGCTTAAGTTGTTGTAATAGCAATTTGCCTATACTCCAGAGTGTTATGAAGTGTTTAGATGAATTGCATAATGCTTTTTTGCCTTGAAAATTAACAAAATCCCTAAAAAACCTTTCCACTGCATTTCATTGCTGTCATTAAAGAACCTGCTGAGATTATTTCAGTAATCGTCTTGTTAACTCAGGTGAGAATGTTGACGAGCACAAGGCTGGAGATCATTATGTCAGGCTGATTGGGTTAGACTTAAAATGTTAAAAGGAGGGTGAAGCTTGAAATCATTGTTCTTCCATTGTTGACCATGATGACCTGCAAAGAAACGCGTGCAGCCATCATTGCAACAATTTAAAGGATCAACAAGAACTTCAAGGAAAGAGGCTCAACTCTTGTTAAGAAGACTTCAGGGCGTCCACGAAAGTCCAGCAAGCACCAGGATCGTCTCCTAAAGAGGATTCAGATGCGGAGTGCCACCAGTGCAGAGGTTGCTCAGGAATGGCAGCAGGCAGGTGTGAACGCATCTGCACGCACAGTAAGGTGAAGACTTTTGGAAGATGGCCTGGTGTCTAGAAGGGCAGCAAAGAAGCCACTTCTCTCAAAAAACTTCAGATTGATCTTCTGCAGAAAGTATGGTAAATGGACTTCTGAGGACTGGGGCAAAGTCATATTCTCTGATGAAGCCTCTTTCTGATTGTTTGGGGCATATTGAAAAGGGCTTGTCCGGAGAAGAAAAGGTGAGCCCTTTCATCAGTCCTGTGTCATGCCAACAGTAAAGCATCCTGAGACCATTCATGTGTGGGGTTGCTTCTCATCCAAGGGAGTGGGCTCACTCACAATTTTGCCCCAAAACACAGCCATGAATAAAGAATGGAACCAAAACACCCTCCAACAGCAACTTCTTCCAACAATCCAACATTAGTTTGGCAAAAGTAATAACTAAGTAGCTCGGGGACCAAAACGTTAAAATTTTGAGTCCATGGCCTGAAAACTCCCCAGATCTTAATCCCATTGAGAACCTGTGGTCATTCCTCAAGAGGCGGTGGAAAAACTCAAAGAAGTGATTATGAAGGAATGGGTTGCTATCAGTCAGGATTTGGCCCAAAAGTTGATTGAGAGCATGCCCAGTCGAATTGCAGAGGTCCTGAAAAAGAAAGGCCAACACTGCAAATACTGGCTCTTTGCTTAAATCTCATGTAATTGTCAATAAAAGTCTTTGAAACATATGAAGTGCTTATAATTATATTTCAGTACATCACAGAAACAACTGCAACAAAGATCTAAAAGCAGTTTAGCAGCAAACTTTGTGAAAACGAATATTTGTGTCGTTCTCAAAACTTTTGCCCAGGACTGTATAGTGTTGAGCACAAATATTCGAATCATAATTTGTTATTGCAAATATCGGTACTTCCAGAATTCGCGAAGATATCAACTATAGTGCCATACCTTCATAATCTTGAATAAACTGCATTACAAATGCCGTTATAATGGACAGGAGTCCATTTGCAAATTTCTTAAATTTGCAAATTTACTTAGAATATTTGGAGAATAATTTGAGAAATGTCACAAATTGTGCTGCCCATGTAAGGCAATCAAAAAACATAACAAAAACTTCTTACTTGTAATGAGAGAATCCTAATCTTCTCCTGGAAATAGAATTTTAGCATTTAACTAAAGACCCCCATAGACAGGCAGACTCCCGGCCATAGTTGTAGCAGACCAACCTGCGTGCTCGCTCTCGCCGATCACATGAAGGTTGGTCTGCCGCAACTATGTGGGAGCCCACCTTGAATTATGTAGAAAAAAAGCTGACAGGTCGGGTCGCATAGACATTCGTCATGTCGGTTTTTTTTTTCTACAACTGCGAGGCACAACAGCTGCAGCTTGTAAACAGTGAGGGGGAGTCTCCTCCCCCTCCCTGTTACTGGCTAGTCGTACGGCAGTCCTATGTGTCAGTGGAACACACAGGATTGCCGTGCAACATGTAACAGACTGAGTACAGCGTGGTGACGTCACCACGCTCTAATCAGTCTGCTAAAGGTCTGCCATAGATCGAGGTGTCTATGGCAGGCTTAAAAGCCTTAACTAGGATCATTGTTAGCACCTCCATCAGTTTGAAATAGTTTGCCTCAATCCTAAAACTTTCCTTTTTTGCTAGATAGTCTGGTCTGATTAGGGAAGTATAAAAGTATACAAAATTAGGTTTAATAATACAACTACTGTAGGTTATGACATCGAACATACGTCTATCCAATCCACCTTCATTTAAATAAAGAATTTAATGGTGGACACCAGAGTATCACAAATAAGAGTCCTTTATTTTATTCATACAGACACCAATATAACTTCATACAGACACCAATATAATATAAATTAAATGTTAACTTACCTCTGCTTTGTCACAATGGTGGAGAATGTCTCTATACCGTATACTCTGCTATCATCTGTGACAGTCGCCATATTTAATCTTCTGTATAAAACAAATAAATCAATACATACATGAAGATTTATTCATTTGAATGAATTCCGCACTTGAACTGTAATTCAAGTCTAAATAAGTTACAGCCAAAAGGATGATTAATCATTCTCTCCAATTATAAAACACGTGCAACAGGATTTGTCACCTGCATTGAATCTTTGGGAAGTGGCGCATACACTGCTTTTAAATTTATACCCCTCTGTGTATAACTTCACAAAGTCAGAGGTATTTCTGATATATTTAAAGGGATTTTGTAAGAATTACAGCAAATCCTGCTGAAATCTTCATTGTACTTCAGCCAAATACAAGGACGTGGTAAATGCGATTAATGTAACTTGAGGGTTGGAATCTTCTCAATACATGGTCTCCTTCCTCTACTGCATATGCAGTATAAAGTGTTAACTCTATGTATGAAGCATTACCAAAATTCCATAGTTTTATGTTTTCAACTGTCCCACAACTAGGCTTACAACCCAGCGTCTTTACCATAAACAGTCCAATACCCCACTATAAGATAGGGCCATACCGTTGTTTTAAGATGAAACCAGAGAGCTCAGAGTAGTATTTCATCACATCTGTACTGAAAACATAATAACATGTGCAGCTTTAAGACTTCTCTAGGGTTCCCCCTCTCTGGGAGCCTCTCCCTCACCCCATTAGACCACTTTGAACACATTCAAACAAGTCATCGATCTTGCCTATTTAAGTTCCCGTTTCCTAATATCTAACAGCTAGCTTGTTCTATCTCCTCTGCCTATTGCGTACTCTGGGTGTCTGGAGCAATCGAAGTGTGCAGAGGGAACAGCAAAAAAACCATAAATTGTTGTGAAAAGAAAGAGGAAAGGTAGTAATGTGAGTAGTAAAATGTGAGTGGTAAACTTAGTGGTCTTCTGCAAATGCCTTCTCCTTTTATTCCTTTTTCTCCATGGCTCCTTATTTCCTTTTTTCTATATATCCACATTAGTAAATATGCCACTAGAAGAGGAACTTTTTAGGCACCCCACCAGTGACTCCAGAAATTATAATATGTAATAAACAAATAGTAGCCACTTGCCTGCATTTGTGTCCTCTTCCTCCTCTTTCAGGCAGGGGATGTAACAGACTGAAGGGATATGACCTTCTATAGCAGTGGTGGGCAACTGAGTTGATATGAAGGGCCACAAGTGTGGCCCTCTGCATCACTAAAGGGCCGCACATAACATCGATCCAGACCCTCCCCCCATCGACATATCTCAGCAGGCGGTGGACCAGATCCCAACAGGCAGTCAAAACCAGACTGCAACCACCCCCCCCCCTCTTGCCCCTGGGTGCAGCAGTCATATGTAGACCTGGTTTTCCCGATCAACATAGACAATTTTACTGATGTAGGACCGCCAAAGACCACTTCACAGGTGAGTTGCTATGCCCTATGCATTAAGTTAGGTTTTAAGGGCAGCATGTGGAGGACCAATGGAGGGGGGGGGGGGGCGCCAAATAACGCCCAAGGGTAGGTTGGGCACCCAGGTTCTAAACTGTATTGCAGCACTATGCCCCAGGTACAGGCTACCATAGTCCTCATTGTTGTACCACCATTGTCTTTCAAATAAGGACCTTTGTTTGAATAGCAGATAGAGTTAAATACAAATATACCCAAATTATTCTTTTCCCCAGTGTCCTAGGAAAATTGAAAGTACCCAGATGCCATTTTATTGCCCTCATGGCCATCTTGGCCCTTCACCAGCATCTAGAATGCAACAAGGCCGCAACAGTTTGAAGAGCAGAAGGGTTGTATCAAGGGGGACAAGTCTTAAGCCCTGCAAATTGTATATGGATGGACCAAAATTGGGGAGAATTTACTTAGCTTTACATTACTACATACAGTCAGTCTAGAATCTAATCGTACCACCGTGGTACATTACAGTGCAAGTGGCCAGAGCCTTGTAAGTTTCCAGTCCAATGTGTCAGTGACAGGTCAATACCTATTTTCTCGTAATAACCACTGGTTTTAGTAGATCCAAAAACTACGGCCAGCAGCAGAACAGCCGGCATGGTAGATTCCCCCACCAAGGAATGCACAGGGGGAACCCTTTGTCCTGTATGGGACAGTAAAGCTTCCAGAAATGTCTTGACAACTAAAGAGAGAAGCAAGCAATGGCAGATGGATTTGCTCCCTAAATGGGGCTTGCTTTGAGCTGCATTACAGTGTATTACATGGGCAAACCACCCCCCCCCCCCACACACTTTAAACACCATGGACGCGTCATGCTGTCCCATCCATGATGCCACATGAAGACAAGCCCTTAACCATTTGTGCAAGAAAAACATTGGCCACGTCATGGCAGCAGCAATGCATGGCGCGTCCGCTTTTTTGGGTGACGCACAATGTCTATAGAAAGAAGCTCGTTGTAAAAAAAGGACTGTGTCTAAGTGTTCAAATCAAATTCAAGGCAAAGTGTTCAAATCAAATTCAAGGCAAAAATATTATTATTAACCTTGTTTCATGAGGAGCCAACATTTGGCAGCGCTGTTCTTTCATTAATGAGGCAACACCAGCTAACGGACAGGTACGGCTGACACAGGACTCCTACCCCATGGGGCTTACAATCTAAAAGGTGGACTATTCCTTCTAATAAAAGACATTTGGGCGCTATAATAGATATAGAAAACAAATTATGTTAATAAATAAACAAGCATTTGTTGATTATACACATAAACTGAGTTTTTGTTTACATCTGCTTTAGGAAATATATGTCTCTGACAGAACATGTCACAGAGACGATCCCTAGGCAGGAGCGCAGTACAAGACATAACCAATGGAGGTTATGATTCTATTTTACATGAGGAAGAGCCTGGCAGGGCCAATGGTGGCGAATGTTACAGTGACAGGGACACGGTAGTGAGGGAACGCCTGAGACCTGGCTGCCATCACACATTTCTATTGCTGTGTGTACAGTAGAAGATGGGATGTGACGATCCCGGGCGCGGTGGATTGTGGGAGGTGACAGCCGCAGCCTTGTACCGGAGAGAGAGAGAACTAAGGAGAGCACCGTGAAGCGATAATGTAAGTACACCCGACGGCTGCTAGTCATGGTGACCATACACCCGGTACTGGGTCATCATATGGGGATCACCTCTCATGTCATGCCACCTGCTTCGTGACAATGTCGCTGCACCTGGCTCAGTATGGCGCTGTCATAGGCGAGAGCGCACGTAGCGGGGGTTCCTCTACCTCCTGTGATGATTCGAAAGGGAAGCTGTCACATGAAGACATGGCCATGACAAGGAGATCCGGATCAGTTCTTCACAAGGAAACCATAATAATAAGACTAATAGTAATTATTGTCATTAACGCAGATTAAATATGAAATATTTGTATCTCTTGTAGATTGTCTAGAAAACTGTGGTCGGGTCATGAATGTTATCACTGGGAGTGATCCTTCCTGAAGTGCTGTGCACCCCCTGTGTTAGGACTCTTTCACATGTACACACCTAAACGCATCAAACTGCACCCCAAAGTGCGTTAGGGTCCCGAGCATTATGTTATGCATTTCCTGTGTTTTCAATTCCAAATAAATACATTGGAAGCGCAATCAAAATGCATACAGTAGTGCGGTCTGATATAAGGCCTTCCACACTGGCCGTTCTGTGGCTCTGGCATGGAAACCACGCAGTGCGCATGGCATCACACATACACTTTTTTGGGGAAATGGCAAACGCTGCAGCTCAGGGCATTTGCGTTTTCACACTTTGCATTTCGCAGTAACATGCAATGCAGAGCCTTTGTAAAAATGTACAACAGGTTTCCAAGCCGCAATGCGGTACTACAACGCACATGTGGATGGTGTGAAAGGACCTCATTAGTGTTTCGTGTGATCGCACACCATGTTCCAAAGTAGGACAACAACTCAGATAGTGACTTTGTTTAAATTCTGTCTAGCTCAAGCTGTATATAAAATTGAAAATAGCGTATCATTCTGACAATGTATTATGTAGTGAATGTAAGCGACAGAAACAGTGATTTCAGGAGGAGGAAGTCAAATGACAACAGTAGGTGACAGTCACTAAGGGTTCAACGACAGTTGTGAATGAGGGCTTGTTTCCACTGGTGCGTTTTTGCGCGTTTTTGCGCATTTGTAACCACGCGGCCGCAAGTGCAGTCAACCGCATCCATTGGAAACAGCATTATAGTTTCCACTGGTGCTTTTGTGCGCGTTCGAATGCGGATGCGGTTTAGGGTGCGGTTGTGAATGCTAGCTACAGCGTTTTGAAATACATCCGCATCCCAAAATCGCGCAAAAACGCATCCATAGGAAAGCTTTGGATGCGGTTAAAAATGCAAAAAAACGCATAGCATGCGGATGCGGATTCTGGACGCGTTTGAAGAAAATTTGCGTCCAAAAAACGCATGCCATGCGTTTTCATGCGGACGTGCATGCAGTTTCGGCCGCGTGGTTACAACCGCACGCATCCACATGAAAACGCACCAGTGGAAACAAGCCCTAAAATATGGGCCAAATTGATGGCTGTTTCGAGCACCGTGCATGTTCACGGCCATCTATCTGGCCCATTTAATATGCAGCCATGGCTGTTTTCGAGCGGGACAGATCAATCCGGCTCAAAAACAGCCTTATCAGACATGACTGTAAATACGGCCGATGTCCGATGCTTTGCCTAGAGACCGCGGGTCTCCTGGCAAAGCTTCAGCAGAGCTGGGGAGAGAGCAGAGCCGTCTCCCTGGCTCTGCTGATATCTGACAGCAGCGTGATGACGTCATATCAAGCCATCTGTACCCTGCTTTACACGACTGTGGAGTCGGAGACAATTTTGGGTACCTGGAGTCGGAGTCGGCAAAAAATGAAAATAATGCAAGCTCAAATGTCCAAATTCACAAACAGTCATAATGAACAACTTCTCTGCTATAAGAATAAATGTGTGCCATGCATAACATTACTGCAAAACTTACACGTCACATGACCATAAAGCATGCTTCACATGGCATCACTACATGGGACATAATCCACAGTGACTGTGTGGCACCGCTTACCATTGTGTTGTGTTCCGCTGTTACAGGGAACGCAGCGCCCACTGTGAACCTAGCCGAACTCTCGCTGATAATGAAGTAAATGTTTGTTGCAGGACTAGAGACGCTTGTAAAAGTAAAGGGAATGGATCGCCAATAGTTCAAGACTGAAGCTGTAAAACATTGGAAAAGCCGCTGTCATTCAGCTGAGGTGACAAATACTTAAGCTAGCCACACATGGTACAATTTTAGCGTTCAATCGACGATTTTCGATGAAAAAAAAGATCGATTGAACGTTAATCGATGTAAATCAACGTTCATTGTACGATTTTAGTAAAATCGTCGATTGAAAAGTGATCGGACAAGTTGGAAAATTTTGTTGATTGATCAATGATGGAACTACATTTCTGAAAGTGTTTTGTTTGTTTCGATTCAATCATCTCGATGTGCGCTATTAACATATGACTACTTCCTGGGGAAAAAAAGTTCCTGTTAAAAAAAACATTAATCCAATCGACGATTTTAGATTACTTTGATTTAATTTCAGTCGAAATTGTTCAATTATCGTGCTCCCCATGTGGAGAACTTAACGATTAACGTTAATGTGGAGAACTTAACTTAACGATTAAATCACAATCAATGTTCGATTTTTTTAATCGAAGTACAAAATCGAATCGAACCTCGATTGAATGATAAATTGTACCATGTGTGGCTAGCTTTAGATTGTTAGCTTCAACTTTACACATGACTATGGGATTCAAGAGAAATCATGAGCAAAACCTTGTTTCCATTGTGTTTGTCTTTTGCTTTAATTGGCCATTACAGTCCAGTGTCGGTTTCCTGGCCAGTAGTTCTGTGGTTAATGTATGTTGCCCTCCTTTCCTTCAATGGATGGATACATACATTAGCATATTAAATACAGAGGAGTCGGAGTCGGAAGAATCAGAAACTGAGGAGTCGGAGAATTTATCTACCGACTCCACAGCCCTGCTTCAACTATTCTCAGATGCTGACTGTACCATGGACTAGCCCGGACATGTATAAATGAGTTTGCCATGTAAGATGAGGATGGACAGCTCTGGACCTCAGCCGGGTTAGCCCCCCATATCAAAATTTTTTAACAAAACATATGCAGTTGGTTAGATCTTTGTTATATCAGGTTTGATCAATTGTTGTTTACGTTAGATCTCACACAGAAGATGAGATATTGACAGTTATTTGCAGGGGGGGCTAACCCGTCATCAGCCCCCCCTTATCAAAAAATGAACCAAAAAATTAGCTATTTTGGAAGATATTTGTTAGATCCGGTATGATCAACTAGTTGTTTTGTTAGATCTCACATAATTTATTTACAGATTTATTAAGCAAGTAATGAGGGGGGGCTGGCCCCCCCACATGCAATTTTCTGGTAAAATTTGATGCAGATTAATAGGCCTTCGTTAGATCCGGTAAGATCAAGTTGTTTCAATGTTAGATCTCCTTTAATTACAGTTATATTAGGGATATTTGGTGCTACATATTGGGGCTGGCCTTTCAAAAAGTACAGTATCAGCACCAATTCAGAGATGATCGGAGGATATA
>CM070034.1:101459600-101497902 GCA_036250615.1 Ptychadena robeensis
TTGGCAGCCTGATGCTGATAGTGCAAAGTGACCTACAACGTGGTAGGTCCGCTTTAACCAATATTACCACACAGTAATGATGCTTTACAGTTTCTCTTGTTTCAATAACAAGACTATTAAACCTATCATATTAGGCAATAACAGAATGGACAGTGTACCCTCTTGTTTTATGTTTCAACAGATATTGCAGCAGTCTTTAGGCACACATATTGACCATCATGATATGCAGATAGCCACTAATAGAGTTTTATATTCCATGATGTATAGATGCATAGAATATTTTTTTACTAACTATATTTTTTCTATCACAGCTGAGATTCTTGAGCTTGCAGGAAATGCAGCGCGGGATAACAAGAAAGGCAGAGTCACACCCAGGCACATTCTGCTGGCTATAGCCAATGATGAAGAATTGAACCAGGTAGGAGATCTACCTGTTGCTTGTTTAACAAAGCAACGGAATATGATGCACTTTCGTATGTGCTTAAATGCTTTTAACTGAAAAATGCACAATTAAGCTATGCATTTTTTTACTTAAAAAGTCATTTTTCTTGTAGTTTCTAGTTGTTTATTGAATGCCTAGTGTCTCATTGAATGCCTTAGACCACTTAAACAATTTTGTACACATCCATTGTAATTGCTTACAAAGAAATTAAGACTAGGGGTTTGATAAACACACCACCTAATCTGAGTACCCTCTGAAAGAACAGAGGCAAGGGGACTTTAAAGGCTAGGAATAGTCACTAAGAGATAGGTAAATACTAGGTAAAGATTAATCACGATAGAGGATTCATTCTTAAAAAACATAATAGTCGATTTATTAGTCCAAAATAGTAAAAATAGTCCAACATAGTAAAATAGATGTGTGCGCCTATTCAAGGTACACAATGGTGAAATAAAATGCAGCGCACCAGAGTCACTCGTAAGGTGTACGTGCCACCTCTCCATAAGGCCCAAAATAGAGAACAGGAAAAAAGGATAGCTTAAGTCATCCCGACGTACGTTTCGTCATAATGTCATCGACTTCTTCAGGGGGTGACGTTTTGGAGTAGAGCGGTAGTCAGTGTAAAAACCTAGGGATTGTAGGAGGTTCAATTAATGTTCAAGCATTAATAGAAGTTTAAGTGGTAATGCATGGGAGTTTTAGATTTTATATATACTTACATATGGAGTGGTGCTAAGAAATAGCACAAACGGGCAGCAGCGACCGAATCCAGTAAGGCGAACGGAGAGCCCATCTACAGGGGCCACAGCCAGACCCACCAAGGGCAGCCATCTGACAATAATATTTGAGTTTAACTGATATATGTTATGTGCCGTTAAGAATATTATAAAGGTCATACTTAAAATAAGACCCATCTTCACTAAGTGGTAAAGAGGGGCGGGTGTCGCCATGTGCGTGCGAGTGAAACCATTGAGAATAAGTGATAAGGTAGTGAAAAACTTAAGATAAAGCCAATAAAATATGTGAACCACACAGAAAGGTGACAAGAAAGTAGAGTGATATAAAGTGATTAGGTGAAATTGTGATAGGGTGATAAGTGCCAGTGTATAGGGGGTCATTGATGTTATTACAGTATCCATAGTAAGGAAACGTTCCAAGGTATAGGGTAATGGAAAAGATATAGGTCAGAACAAAACGCAAATGTGAGGCACTTACATAGTTAAAGTGGTCTGCATATCCAGTAACTGATGGTAAAAGGTGTCAGAGGTATCCAAGAAAACAGGCCCTAGTTATAAACCATGGGGTCCCTTGTTAGAAATTGTGGCAGAGTTTAGCAAAAGGTACTTACAGTAAACAGGTAGTAATAGCATCTTGGGCCTCCATGTGAGCACAAAAAGTCAGCTGCTTAATCCCTGGTGATCCGAGCTGCGCCCCTATATGGCTTTCTGTTGACACATGGGCGGGCGCACGCCCAACAACGCCAGTCACCGGTATGTCAGCCGGAGGCACAACCGGGTGACGTCATCGGCCCGCGCCCGCCCACGTGGCGTGCGGACGCCAAAGGGCATCTTTCATCCCCATGGAAACTGAGGAGGCGGGAGCATGTACCGCACCGGTGCTGAATGGGCGGGACCACCAGGCGAGCGGCCACCCCCCATCCCACCTGGTACAGCCCAACAGGCACAAGGCCCGAGGCTCCCCATCTCAGCCCAGGGGGTGACGAGCCCTCATCCACCCATAAGGGGGGCAGTGGCGTCAGCAAAGCCAACTTAAATGGCTTGTACACCTTTTCCTCCTACCAAGGTAATTTCATAGATTCCATCTAATTTAGATTCTCTCTGTCTTCTACAGAATAGGCCTCAGCGTGTGTCAGTTCTTCACTGTACTTTTCTTAAGCACTTCTCGTCACAAAGGAACTGAAGTGTACTTTCTCCAATGCTGATCTGGCACAAATATTCTCTCATACCCACAAAATCAATACAGCCAAGAAAAAAGTCCTAACCGGGTCCTAACCGGGTGGTATAAGTACTAAAAGCATTTACATAAAATGTATCCTCTATCTCCAGCAACTAGCAATGCAAGTCTGGAATAGGGATAATGCTTCACATATGGTTGAGCTGCCCCAAGCTTTCAGGTTTCTGGGAGGGAATCATTGCCTTTTATAACACAGTTACAAAATCCTCAGTACCAGAACTCCAGACTCCAGAAATCGATAGCCTTACTATTATTTCCAGAACGAATCCCAAAATGAAACTTACTCAAATACTTTCAGCAAGAGCCTATGGGAATCACCTGCATAAAATCCTTGACTGCCAAGCTTACATATCGGTCATCAATTTGTGGACACCATGATACTTGCTTTCCCACTTTCAGCCACTGACCCCCACTAACGTGCATTCATAATATAATAGGTCTCCCAAATTGGTTCCCGGATCTCCCCCTCTATATCCTGAGTCTTTCCTCTCTTTCTCTAAGGCCCCCCATACTCACATAGATCTGCAGGCACTTTTGCGCCTGATCGATTGGCCTGCGCGTTCGTGGCAATGGATAGGCAGCAAAATTGCCTAAGGATCACAGCTGCACACCTGGAGCCAAATCATGATCGGCCAAAGAACGGATTGCAAAGTAACTGTCAAAACACAAAGGGTGTGCTCCGATCCTCTGAGCGGCCAGCTGCAGCGTGATGACGTAATCATGCTGCAATTGGTCTCCAGAGGATCACACAGCTGTTGCTTTGTGTATGTGTAGCTTAAGGCTAAGTTTACACTGGCGTTTTTTTACAGCCAGGTAAACGACCGTTTAGCGTGGCCGACCGGCGGACGCCACATTAGGCGTCAGCTGGTTGGTTTTCGGGTGGCCGTGCCATAGAACCTCTATGGGGTCCTTAATTAGACGCCCTGTACTCGCCTGCACTATTGTGCAGACGACTACAGGGAGTCGTTTATCCCGCTGCTGGGGGAGCGCACTGGGGGAGCGGTTTCCAAGCTGCAGCTCAGGAATCGCCAGTGTAAACTTAGCCTAAGTCTGCCCTTTCTTTCCCACTATCCTCTTCCCTTCTTTTCTAATCTTTAGACTCTCTAGTACAGGGGTCGTACCTTTTGGCCTAGTCCAATCTATATTAACATTACAAGACATTTATGTCTCACTTCTAATTCTGACTTTTTTCTTGGTTACAATTATGATTGTTTGTGCAAGTGATTCAGTATTTTAAATGTTTCTAATCTTACATGGATCTGGACTTTTGAGATACCTTTGACTTTCTGTAAGGTTTATTTGTATTGTACAATTCTTTAATAAAAGCTATTATGTTATGCTATGTTATTTAAAAAACAAACAAACACATATAAACCACATTCACCGTCCACAAGGGCGTTAGTAAACAAACATGTGCCCCCATATGTCTAGATTTTTTGTTTAATCAACTTTATTCAATTCATTTTTTTGTTTTGATTGAAAATCTATGGCAGCCCACATGGTTAGATTGGATAAATGATCGGACATGCTGGAAAATTTAAATAGTATTGAAATTGAACCTTGCCATAGATTACAATCAATCACTGATTTCCTTGGCCCCCAAAAATTTATCGTTTTAAATTGATTGAACTGAAAGTGTAAATGTGTATGGGGGACTTTACTCTCACTTAACCTCATTCCACTGATCATCCTTCTCTAGGCCTAAAATTTTATATTGCTAAAATAAAAAATAATTTAAATTTCATAAAGTTATTCATAGTTGATGGAAGATCCACATCTAGTTTATATATGTCTACTCATGGTTTCATGTAAGGGCTTGTTCCCACACGATTTTAAATCGCATGTGACAATTGCAGGTGGCTGCAATTTGCCGTGACGCGTGTAAAAAAAACAAACCAAGCCAGAACGCCCCTGATCGTGCCCATAGAGAATTATTGGGCGTGATTACAATTATATTACGATTATGTTTTCGATCATGTCCATTCATGTCTATGGGCGCAATCTGGCTTGGGTCGCGGGTGGCAACAGCCGTTTGCCTATGTGGGGACAAGCCCTTGCAAATAAATAGGCCCAACCACCCGCAATAGTCGCTCACGATCGAAAAACACGGCACCGCGACAAATCGCTATAGTGGGAACAAGCCCACTGTGTGTGTTAATTTTAGATCTTAGGTAATTTAATGAAATGAGAACTATCACTACTTATTGCAAATATTCTGTAGATTTGTGTTGCCCAATCCTTATAATCCTCATCAATAATGCATGTTTTGTGGATTTTCAGGTAGATAGTTGATAATTACAGGTGGATTACTGGTTACCCCTTCTTTGTCTAATAAACATTATCTGCAAATCAGGGGCTGCTGAAGGTAAACATTTGCGAAATGTTGGTTTAGATGTGACTCACTAATCAATGTGCATGAACTCAATGTGAACACTAGAGGGCGCTGTGGTAACACTTTTCACTTCTCCCTTTGCCTGCCTAGTGTTAGCAAGCTGGGAGAAAATACTGATTGTTTCAAATACATTGAGGTTTTGTAGCAATAAAAGTTGTAATGTCACTGTACAGAAAAATTCTAAATTGTTTGCAGATTTTATGCTGAACTAAATATATTTTGAACATAAATAATAATTATAAATAATAGCATGGCATACAGTAAAGCAAAACAGAAATGATTTAAAATGGTTGTGTGTATGTATATATATACAGTATTTATATATACAGGCGTGCACATCTGCTCAGATGAGTACCAGGAGATAGTGTTTGGTACTCACCCCATATGTAGCATGGTATTAATAAGTGCCGTCTTCCTCACCGCCCTCCCCTCACTGTCCTCTGTGTCAGCTTCCTGCATAGTAGAGTCTGCTGCAGATGGACATCCCTGTTCTTTAATGAGCCTCCAATTAGCTGTCAACAGGTCAAAAGCTGGCTTTGGGTCAAAAGTAACTCTCACAGTACAACACTGTTTGAACCCCCAGATCCCATACCTCAGTAGTGCAACCCTGAATTTTTCTGGGTTAGTAACTATCCCCTGAGACTACCTGCAGTCCAAATGTCAACCTTTCATAGTCATACTCCAACTGTCAAACAGTGCTTTTCTCTTGGCAGATTTTACTCTAAGGGTGTCCATACATGGGTAGATACATGTGCGATCGACCCGCAATCGATTGCAGCGGGGTAAGGTCACCACACTGCACTCGATTTCAGGTCGATCGAACGGGAATCGTTGGGAAAGTGGTGCACATTGATTCCCATTGGATCGACCTCTTCAGTGGGGACCCTGTTCCTGTGTTCACCTAGATCAGGGTTTCCATTGAGCAGCTTCCAGTTGCAGACTGTCAGAGCAAGGGTTTGGACACAGGAGAGAGGAGGGGTATTCCCCCCGCACTGTGCAGAACGGTCCAAGTTTGGCTCCGTCCCCTTGCTTATGTCTCAGCTGAGTGGGGGCCGGATTACTAGAAAAGGGTAGAATGTGAACTAGGACAGGTATAATAAATAAGTACTAGTACCCTGTTTCCCCTATGATAAGCCATCCCTATCAAATAAGCCACACCCTGATTTTTGCCCAAAACATTAAAATAAGCCACCTCCCTGCAAATAAGACACCCACCAATACCTGCCCCTGCCCGAATCTCCCATTTGCGTGGTACAATGGGTAACTGTGTGCCTCTGTGTGACTCCATCAGGGCTGGCTGCAGTGCAGGAAGGACAAGCAAGCTGCTGATCCTTGTCGTAACGAAGTCTGTTACCAGGCCGTACCGATTGAACCCAAAACAAATGAGTCGGGGAAGGGGACAATGATTGGCACAGGGTGATCAAAGGGGCAATGTTTGGCACAGCGTTATCAGAAGGGGACAATGAAGGGCACAGAGTGATCAAAGGGGACAATGATTGGTACAGAGTGATCAAAGGGGACAATGAATGGCTAAGAGTGATTAAAGGGGACAATGAATGGCACAGAGTGATCAGATGGGACAATGAATGGCACATGAGTGATCAGAATAAGACATCCCCCTGAAAATAAGACCTAGGGCATATTTTGGCGTTTCAAAAAAATATTGTGCCGTATCATCAGGAAAACTGTGTAATATTAACCTCCCTGGCTGTGTGCCCGAAAGGAGTTGCAAAAGCGGGTATGCCCGAACTGGGTTTAAATAAGAGTCCCTGTAATCAAACTCACCCTGATCCGGCATCTACGGGTATTGCCAAGTGTATTTGTGTGTTTCCATGTGGATTGATATGTGGATTATGTGGATGAGACACAGTAGCAGATCGGCTGTAGCACGGTGCGGGCAGAAAAAAAAAAACGCGCCACACTGTAGTCTGCATCCTAACTGCATGCCTGCACTGCCCACGCCCATTAAGTTCAATGGGTTTTTGTCCATTGACATCAATGGACGAAGAAAAAAAAAACAATAAAAAAAACTGCAGCAAAAACCCATGGGTGAACCAGACAGCCTTACTTTCTGAACACACAAACTACCCCCTAATCATTCCCCCCAACACACACTCCCCCCAACCCACACAAACACAAACAGAGTGAAAGCATCACATCTGCCTCTTTCTCTGCACCCGGAATCACTGGAGGCATGGCAGCAAAATCTCACAGGCTCCAGTGGCTTCTGTCTGCTGACAGTAGCTGCGAACTGGGAGCTGTGCACGATACTGGGCACCTACGGATGGGCACGATTGGTACCCACGGGCCGGACAGAATGCCGTGGAGGGCCTGATCCGGCTCATGGGCCATAGTTTGAGGACCCCTGAATTAAACTATCCACTTAGGTAGCAACACTGATTGACTATCTATTTCACATTCTGTTGTGCAAATGGAATACACAACAGGCGGAAATTATAGGCAATTAGCAAGACATCCCCAATAAAGGAATGGTTCTGCAGGTGGTGACCACACACCACTTCTCAAGTGGCTCAGGTAGTGCAGCTCATCCAGGATGGAACATCAATGCGAGCTGTGGCAAGAAGGTTTACTGTGTCTGTCAGCATAGTGTCCAGAGCATGGAGGTGCTACCAGGAGATAGGCAGGCCTCATGGGGAGGTTATACAGGCAGGTGGAGGCCACACACACTACTGAGCGTCATTTTGTCTTGTTTAAAGGACGTTAAATCAAAGTTGGATCAGCCTGTGGTGTTTTTTTTCCACTTTAATTTTGAGTGTGACTCCAAATCCAGACCTCCATGGGTTGATACATTTGATTTCCAATGATAATTTTTGTGTGATTATGTTGTCAGCACATTCAACTATGTGACGAACAAAGTATTTAATACAAATATTTCATTCATTCAGATCTAGGATGTCTTATTATTGTGCTCCCTTTATTTTATTGAGCAGTGTATATACATATACACAGAGTATCTAACAAAGTATGTGGTAGTAGGCTGATGGTGAGAACACCCCTTACATTGTGGTAAATAGTTTATGTCATGACAACACTGCATGATATGATACAATATAAAGTATTCAGTGCAGGGGTTTGCTCGATTATGTTAGATTCAGTTTATAATATAACATTATCAGCAACAATATGGGGTTTGACTTTTAAACAGGCACAAATATAGAAAGGATTGGTGGGGAATTTCATAAGCAAAATAATGTGTGCATATATGTTGGCAGTGGTCATCCATGGGCCATTACCTTAATGCTGGAAATTTACACCAGAAACATGGATCTATCTCACCTGGGTGGAGTTATTTATGTTTGATATTTACCTGGATCGGTCAAACTATTTAGAATTTACCTAAATGGGCAAATCTTTTTCTAAATGGCTTAGCAACAAGACAAGAAAGAATTTGAGCAACGCATCCTTAATTGTTGCAAATACTGTATTTTTTGGACTATAAAACACACAATTTCCTATTAAAATCACTGGGAAAATGTCTGTGCTTCTTATGGGCTGTAAAAAAAAAATAATTGAAGTTTTTTTGTCGCAAACAGCCTGAAGGAATAGATCTATTTACTGAAACATTAATAGATAAGTGACCTTTTTAACCAGTATAACATTAAGTTTGAATTAGTAAATAAAATGAAACAGTGTTCAGTTTAATGAGTTAGCTAATCATGTGCTAAACTAACAGGTTTAATCCTATTCAGTTGACAAAGACTCAGTGTTGGTTGATCTTGTTAATTTAAGAGTCTACTCTATTCATTTATTACATGTTCTTAATATTTGATAAGTGTTTACCTAAATGTATATTGTTGGATTTTTGTTCAATATCTTAATTTTTTTTAGCTATTAAAAGGTGTTACCATTGCCAGTGGTGGAGTTCTACCAAATATTCATCCTGAGCTCTTGGCAAAGAAGCGTGGAACCAAAGGAAAGCTGGAGGCTATTATTACACCCCCACCTGCTAAGAAAACAAATATATCGCCAAAAAAATCTTCTTCAAAGAAGCCAGGTGCCAAAAAAGGGGTCAGAAAATCCAAGGTAAGCCCTTTACTTCTATTGTTATATGTCGAGAACATGGTGATATGATTTCTTTGGCAAAAATGTGTTAGGGTTCTTACCTGAAGATCCTGCTGTTATCAACACTTTCTGTTACAGGAAGTAAGCACTAGGCCTTTAAATAAGGAGCTAGGCCCACAAGAATTGTGTTGGCTAGATGGGGTTGGGTCACAGCCAGCATATACAAAATAGCAGACTTGTGTGGTACTTCCAATATGTAGTAGTTAGCATCTACCAAAAATGGAAAGTAACAATTCAGGGGGTCTTGAGGTCTAAAGCCGGCCATAGACGTATCGATCTATGGCCGGCTTTTAGCAGACGGCTACAGAACTGACAGGAATCCTGTGTGTTCCACTAACACGAATCCTGTCAGATTGTAGCCAATTAACTGGGAGGGGGAGGAGACTCCCCCTCCGAGTAAACAGCCTGCAGCACAGGATCGGAGGATCGGGCAGAAAAAAACCCAGCAGGACAGATCTGTGTGTGATCCGACCTGCCAGCTCTTTTTGTCTGATCCTCAAGGTGGGCTCCCTTATAGTTGCGGCCGAACGACCTTTATGTGCTCGGCGGGAGCGAGCCGGGAATCGGCCCGTCTATATTTAGACTCGATTGACTTGTAGATTGGGAATGGCATCCTGTCTCATTGGAAGAGCTATATTTTTGCACAAATTGCTAAACGTAAGGCCGACCATGAAAGAAAGGTGACAGAACACACAGTGCATTACAGTGTGCTACATATAGGGCTCTAGAGCTGCAGGCCAACCACAATGCCCATGTTTACCCATGAACATCAGAATTTAGCTATGGGATATTATTTGCAAGATCATGTGAATTGCGGGGTGGATGTGTGTCATTTAAAGAAAACAGAGCTGGTAGAATCCCACCCACCCCACAATTCTATATATAACTGCTGTTTAAAAAAAAAAAAAAAAAAAAAAAAAAAAGAAAAAGGGAACTTCATTGTAGCCATTGAACTAGAACCATAGATGCATAGAGATAAATGCGATAGGATTTTTAACAATTAACAAATTTGTTAATAAAGTTATAGCAATAACATAATAGCATTATGGGCATGAAAAGCCTTTCCCCGGCGATTGCCAGCTCTCCCCCCAGCCCTCTACACACCGCCGGTGTCAATTAGACGCAGGCGGTGTGTGGGGAGAAAAGAGACGCCCCTCCATTAACATAGCGGTCCATGGCACCGCCCCCCCCCCCCCCCCCCTTAAGCATCACCGATGACACTGAAGACACGGTGCCGGAAAGGCTCTGTGTGCCTGCAGCTATGCAGAAATGCTGCAGGCACATGGAGAGTCGGCAGTTGCGCCCGATCCCAGTTACTGGCTTCGGGCGTAACGCTAGGGAGTTTAACCCTCCTGGCTGAATTTCCAAGGAACAGCGTGGGCACGGCTGGAAAAGGTAAGCTACCCTGAGTCTGGCTTGGAGTTACAAATTTTGTTAATGGAAATCTACCCTGAGCCACACTTGGGTTAGCTTACCTTCTCTAGCTGTGACCGCACCATCCTGTAGTGTTGTCAGGCCCTTTTGGCTCGTCATTGGGCCCACCTCCCTGACATCAGTGATGATGCCAGTGAGGTGGGGGGTTACCATCGCCATATTATATACGCTGTATTATACTACAGACTAGGGCAGGAAACACAAACCAAATAAAGGGTAGGGAGCAACTGGGGGGGGGGAATATACTTGATAGATGTCAGTAATAGGCTTTCAGATGCTTTGGAGGTAATAAGGTAATTAAATAAAGGAGTTATGAATGCTCACAGTGCAAGGACATCATGACAGAACAATGAGTGTGCAACCAGTATGGGTTGGTCATCTCCTTTTGAGACAGATTAGTACCTGGGAGACAAGAACGGCATTCTGTTGTTTAGGATAAGCTCAGCTGTCATACAGGAGCAGTTCTGCTATATTTACACAGTAATTAAGCTTATCTCCGTACATCAAAGACAAATTTGACTGATGTAAGTTGTCTCAGCTCATGCTGTTTTGAGTTAAAATTTTAAAAATAAGATTCTGTGCTTATTGGCTATAATGACATGACAAATCCTATTAGACCAGAAGTAAGCATGTTTAATTCTTCTTTCAATTATTAAGTTTTGCCCAACTAAAGGTCCAGTTTTTATATTTTTCATTCACATTCGCTGTGAAGTGAAAGTTCTCCTTCAGCGTGATAATACTCTTCCAAAATAAACATGCTTTACCCCTTTAGTAAATCACCAACTGTCCTTTTCTTTTTAAAGCTTGAGTATAAATGGTTACTATAAGGCAGTACAGACAGTCCTTGCTTATAAATGAGATCCCACATTATTTTATAAATATATTTATGTTAATGTGGAAATGCTACGAATGATTTAACTGCTAACACTCTGAAGGCAAGCATTTTACTTCCTTGCACTTATTTTAGGTATAACATCTCTTAGATTATAAATGTCTCCTAAAGACAAAGCTTTCTCTGTCTCAGCTACCTTGACTGAGGTCACATTAAATGGCCACTTCCTGCATCCTGGACTTGGCTTATTATAAATGTCAGAAGGTTGCATGTCTCTCCATTAAAATAAATAGTGACATGGAAATGATACACTATTTAAAGGCAATTTAACTAATATGTGTTTGGAGTATATGCTTGTAATAGGAAATACAATATTGCACAAGAACTTGGTGAGAAGATTATGTAAAAGGCCAAATCAAAAGAGTAGATTGTAAGAGAAACCAAGTGTAGAGTCAGGAGGGGGTTACGTTTGCTGACATTATTAGCTGTGAACATACAAGTAAAACGATGGAGTAAATAGAGGAATAGGGATTTTGCATTGGAGTTGTCCTATTTAAATTGAGAGGTAATGCAAAACAAGAGGAGGCCATTGAGGCATAGAGAATGGGCATAGGGGCACAGAGGATATTTTTGTCTAATTATTTTAATGGCTCCAATGCTGGTCATAAACCAGTACACAGTTTGAATACACATAATTCATGTAGATAAACAATAAATACACATGTTATGTAGATAAACTATAAATACGCATGTTATGTAGATAAACAATAAATCAAAACTAAATATACCATATATATTTGAGGGTGGTAAAAGGGTGGTAAATTTTATCTACAAAAACTGGGAAAACCTATTGACTCGAGTATCAGCCGAGGGTGGTAAATGCAATATCAGATTGTGGCGTTTTCTAAATGAGAAAAAACATTTCCCCAAGGAATGAATCAAACAGGTCAATATTAGTGCCACACCCTTGATAAAGTCAAGAGAACACAGGTTTATTGTTATTACAGGATGGGTTTTCAAGGCACTTCTTATGATTCAGACATGGAAATAAATTCCCATTTAAAAAGTGTTTTTTCTTTTTATTATTATTGGGAACAATATATTGAATGGAAATGGAACCTTATTTTAATGTTTGAAGCAGTGAAGTGGAAATGTAAACTTATTTTAATGTTTGAAGCAGTCAAGTTAATGGAGTTTTCTAGTTTTTAAGTTATAAAATTTAAAAAAGCCCACCAGCCAATCTCAGGAATGCCGAATGCTGTAGATAGAATATCGAATACACATTCAGACCATTCATGGAGGCAGATAAGCAAACACCCGGACAGGTAAGTGGGACCTTGACCCTGACATGAGTATAAGCCGAAGGGGGCTTTTCAGCACATTTTATACAAATAGGAGAGAGTATGCGAGTGGCAGAAAATTTGATTGGAAAGGGTAAAAGGTAGGGTTTGACCTCCTTTGACTCCTGCTTTATTCATATAGTGAACTTGTAGATGCTTCAGATTTGCTAGGATTCTGTTGATGAGCCTGTTTATAATATATATATATAGTGTTGTATGTTATGAATACTTGTATATGACAAAATCATATTTATTGTATGCAGAAGAAGCAAGGGGAAGTAAGCAAAGCAGCAAGCGCAGACAGCACAACAGAAGGATCAACCAATGGATTCACAATCCTTTCCACTAAGAGTCTTTTTCTTGGACAGAAGGTATGTCTTACGTTATCAAAGGTTACAGTAATGTAGACTAGAACATATAGACAAGGCATACTTAAGTTACAGACTTACTTTATACTATTAGCTCATAGATTAATGGTTATGCATGAGCAGAATATTTATATATAAATGTTACATGTTTATTTATTCAGTGTGGCCCAGTTTTACAACATACGTCACCTTCTACCTAGAACAGATTTTCTGTGTTAAAGCTGAACTCTGAGATGATCATGTAGTGTCTTAATACAGAAACCATAAGTTGTCGCTGCAGCTGTCCATCTTTTGCTGGTCTTGTATCCACCCCCTTAAATTATTCTAAGCTTTCTGTAGTAGGAGGACCTATTGGGTCCCTCCCACAGCTCTGGTTTTCTGGACAGTGATCATTTCACCTCTACAAAGTACCCAACAAGTAATACAATCCTATATCTAGGTTTGCAGAGGCATTTGGTGCACGCAAAGTCCTTTGTGGCCATAACGGAATATATATATATCAAAGTTTTTGTCCTTGGAATTCAGCTTTAATTATTTTTTTTAGTTATGCATCACTTTTTTCAGTTCCCTCATTTTATAATTCTGTACTTTACATCTAATTTTTTCTTAGTGGGTAGAGCAGGAATAAAACCATATATTGACAATTGATCGATGCCCCACTAAATATTGAGTTTAGTTATGTCCTCTAAAGTGTAATGGTATTGGCGCAGGATACAAAAAATACTTTACAGTTATGAGCTTCCAGCCTTATTACCGTAGCCAAAGTCTATGCATTTACATTTAATGCAGAATTAGAAGTGTTAATGAGTTTTATCTGATGAGCACTGGACAGATTGGACAAAAATAGGGGAGTATATTGGTAAAACTATAACATGAAGAAAAGTGAGAAGAGCTCCATACTATTTTGACAAGCCACAGACGTATCACTCTGTACTGACATAATTAGGAATTTCAATCGACCTGAGCTACATTCTTTTCTTACCACTATAAGCCCTGATGAAGATGGACGGATAAACCCCCTAAACGTGTTAGCTACTTGTACTTTACTGTAGCATATATTGTGTAAAGAATTATAAGAAAAAAAAAGAATTATAAGACTAATTATAAATTATCTTAACTTGGCAAAATAGTGTCTTCTCACTTAGCACATCACAAGGACTATATCTATTAAATAGCAAATACGCAAAAAATTATCAATTTATTCATCAAACCCTAGGCAAAAGAAGCAGACATCCGTAGTGTGCAAACATATTAATCATTTTCATATACATATGTGAAAGTTATTAGTAACTCTTAATAGTGTAAGTTTTTCAGACCATTTTAACTTTCACAAAATATTTGTTCTTTATTTAAGACTGGAACAAACATGAATATTTAATATTTAATAAGGTCACCATTTGAAAATCAAACTTGTCACTTGTCCTAATAATACATTTATTACTAAATGTTTCTATGAGCATAACTCACGTCCACTGACATAATTCACGCTAATGCCCAATTAAGTTAGATTAGCACTAGAGCTAATTTTGGAAGAAGTGTAATGATTAGGAAATGCCTTTATTGGCAAAATTTCACTGACTTCGGGAAACTCCAATACACCTGATTGTTAGGTTATTATAAAAATATAATTTTTGGCCTCAAATATAAGAATGGGCATTTTTTAAATATTGCAATTTAACCAAAAAAATACCAACCAATCAAGAAATAAAAGTTTATAAAAAAATATTGTAAACATTATGTCTGGAGTTAGGTGGCTTTATTAGGCTTAATAAGACATTCCATAAAGGGACACTCCATTGTGTAAATAAAGGCGTTGTATGTATAAAAACTAGCCCTAATGTTTAGCACCAGATGGGCTAAATAGACCTAAAAAACTTATGACCTGGAATAGGTAATCTGCCTTACGGATTTCAGTAAAACCAACCCCAGATCAAAAATATTATCAGTATACATAGGGTTTAAAGCACAGACCCTTCCCATTTGTGGTAGCCCCTGGGCCTATAGATCTGTGAGGCCCCAAGTTCAGGAATATGGGTTGGTTGGTGGGTGCTTACTTTACCATCTTTAACTACTTGAGGTTAATTTCTTGTAATGCATCATTTATATATATATCGCTTTCTCAATCACAGTGGTGGTGTACTCTTTAAGTCCCGTTTATACCTATTAATTGTACATGCATTTACATGCATTTTAATGTGAGCAAGCTCATTAAGTATAAAGTCAGGTCCATAAATATTGGGACATCGACACAATTCTTACATTTTTTGGCTCTATACACCACTAGAATGGATTTGGAATGACTCAATGCAGACTGTCAGCTTTAATTTGAGGGTATTTTTATCCAAATCGGGTGAACGGTGTAGGAATTATAACAGTTTGCATATGTGCCTCCCACTTGGTTCCAAATCCTTTGCAGCCAATTACAGCCTGAACTCTGGAACGCATAGACATCACCAGACGCTGGGTTTCATCCCTGGTGCTGCCCTGCCAGTCCTCTACTGCAACTGTCTTCAGTTCTTGCTTGTTCTTGGGGCATTTTCTCTTCAGTTTTGTCTTCAGCAAGTGAAATGCATGCTTAATCAGATTTAGGTCAGATGACATGGCCATTGCATAACATTCAACTTCTTTCCCTTAAAAAACTCTGTGGTTGCTTTTGCAGTATGCTTTGGGTCATTTTCCATCTGCACTGTGAAGCGCTGTCCAATGAGTTCTGAAGCATTTGGCTGAATATGAGCAGAAAATAGTGCCCAAAACACTTTAGAATTCATCCTGCTGCTTTTGTCAGTAGTCACATCATTAATAAATAAAAGAGAACCTGTTCCATTGGCAGCCATACATGCCCACGCCATGACACTATGTGACATATGACATATGTTTCACTGATGAGGTGGTATGCTTAGGATCATGAGCAGTTACTTTCCTTCTAAATACTCTTCTCTTCCTATCACTCCGGTACAAGTTGATCATAGTCTCATCTGTCCATAGGATGTTGTTCCACTGTGAACGATGAAGATGTCGCTTGGCAAACTCTAATCTAGCCTTCCTGTTTTTGAGTCTCACTAATGGTTTACATCTTGTGGTGAACCCTATGTATTCACTCTGGTGAAGTCTTCTCTTGATTGACTTTGACACATAAACCCCTACCTCCTGCAGAGTGTTCTTGATCTGGCCAACTGTTGTGAAGGGTGTTTTCTTCACCAGAGAAAGAATTCCACCACAGATGTTTTCCGTGGTCTTCTGGGTCTTTTGGTGTTGCTGAGCTCAGCGGTGCATTCCTTCTTCTTCTTAAGAATGTTCCAAACAGTTGTTTTGGCCACGCCTAATGTTTTTGCTATCTCTCTGATAGGTTTGTTTCAGCCTAATGATGGCTTGCTTCGCTGATAGTGACAGCTCTTTTCATCTCATCAGCAACAGAGTTGACAGCAACAGATTCCAAATGCAAATAGCACGCTTGAAATGAACTCTGGACCTTTTATCTGCACATTGTAATTGGGATAATGAGGGAATATCACACACCTGGCCATAGAACAGAGAAGTCAATTGTCCCATTACTTTTGGTCCCTTAACAAGTGGGAGGCACATATGCAAACTTGTAATTCCTACACCGTTCACCTGATGTGGATGTAAATACTCTCAAATTGAAGCTGACATTCTGTAGTTAAAGAACATTGTGATTGTTTCATTCCAGATCTGTTGTGGTGGTGTATAGAGCCAAAAATGTTAGAATTGTGTCAATGTCCCAATATTCATGGACCTGACTGTAATGTGCTCCAGCAAATTAGGGAAGTCCGCCACTAAATCACATAATGAATATAGCAACATTCTCAATACTCTGTTATCAACTTTTAATTTAGCTAATGTTTAGCTTTAAGCAGAATTTGGAAAGGATCAAGTGGCTATTCTCTACATCTATAGTAGATCCCTATCATCAGGAATTTAAAAAAGTACAATTTTATTCACAGTTAAATAATTTGCACTACATTGCTGATTTTAAGGCTTTATGAATTTTTATAAGTTCAGAATTATTGTGGGATACTGATTAAAATGTGCAATTGTAGATATTTACTGGTTAGTCATAGACATTGATCAGAGGACTTACTAACTGCTGCTGCTTTTAGATTGCTATGACATTTGTATATCCCCGCATACAGCTCTGTCACTTTAACCTCCTTTGCTTCCTAACTCTATCTGCGCAACTATCTTCCCGCTCGTGCTTTTCTTTGCAGCTGAACCTCATTCACAGTGAGATCAGTAATTTAGCCGGATTTGAGGTGGAGGCTGTTATCAACCCTACCAATGCCGACATTGACCTTAAAGATGATATAGGTAAATGGGATGTGGGCTTTATTTCAGCTAATAGTCAAGCGATAAATATAGATTCCAAAACTGCAAAACAACACATGCCTCAATTCTAAACACTTATTTTAAGAGTGCATTCATACCCCCAAACTTATGTTTCTTAATTCAAGATACCAAGGGTAAGGATTAGAACTTACAGGTCAGGTCTTATGCTCTCTATATCATTGGAAGACATTTATGGGTGCATGGAAATGCATTGATGGGTTCTTTGTTAACTGTCCATTAAACAATAAAACAGTTTGTATGATGTCATCAGTATGCTGTTGTTTTCCTGAATTTCCCAGTTACAAATTTCCCTGTATCAAATATCTGATGAAATGTTTCTCTAGAGAAGAAAGAGGGGAAATTAGTTTAATGGAGGCCCATATAGCAGTAAAACCTGTCGGGTGTTCAAAACAAGGGCATAGCTTTTCTTTAATGAATAATTCTGAATCCCCAGACTTTGGGTGTCCTTCTTCTATAATTATCTCTTACTGTTAGCTGCTTTTTGCTAAATACTTTATTTTTACTTTTCTCATGGAAGATGATCTCTCATGTTATATCTGTATTGACAAGGATGGATTTACACAACCAGCTGATTCTTGGAAAAAAGTCAGGTTTTTTATTAATCTTTTTCACAAGGCAAACATCAACAGTGTGTGCAAAGGGTCTCATTCACCCAGGGCAAACGTTTTGACTGATGGGCCACAATGGGTTCTTAAATTTGACAGAGGGGCCGGACCAAGAGCTTATAAAGGCCAGCCAGCATATGTGTCCCAATTCGTCACTTACCGACATCATTGATGTGGCAGGGATATTGGAACCTTTTTTTTTATTTCCTGTACAGCTTTTAACAAAAAAAATATTCAAGTTGACATTGATGTAAAACAAATATAAAAAATAAATAGACCTACCTGCCATATTTCAGTCAAAATGCATTGACATTGGCGACAAGACCCTTTGGCTGCCCTCTGCTCGTTCACTGCAATGAGCAGAGATAAGATGTCCAGACTCCCCTAGGCATTTAGTATGATCAATGAAGGGAAGGAGTGGAGGGGAATGTCTTTTCACCAAAGTGACAACAGGCCAATTAAAAAGCTGAACAGGCAGCATCTGGCCCTCGAGACGTAGTTTGCCCATGCCTGGTCTAGCTGGTAGTGGTCAGTCATATTCAGCAGGACTTTTTTATTAATGTTGAAGAGTAATAGTGGTATCTAGGTAAAATGAATCGATCAGCAGTGTATATTTAAAATAAAACATTCATGCTTTCCATTCCGCATGGCTTGCATTATAACACATTATGTACAGTAGTTATGTTTAGTTTTTTATGCTTATTTATTTTATTTATTAGGTTTCCCACGGTATGTTTATTTTATAGTAAGGGTAAAGGGTGTTTAATCCCCTAAAGATTTTGTGCACTTTCCCTTCTATATTCAATCTATAGTCCATAATAGTTATGGGAGGTCTATTGTCGTTGTGACATACAGAACAACAACGAAAAATTTCACAATCCCAGTGCACAAAAGTTAGAAATTCAGGTGCATTGCAATGAGAGAAATAAGTATCTGATCCCCTTTTAGCCAGCAAGATGTCGGTTCTCAATTGTCTTCACTTCATTCTGGTAACAAGCTGAATGGAGAAACTGTAAGGGAGTTCTCCTAACACCAGCTTGTTATTACAAAACCTGTATAACATAGAGGCAATCATTCAGATTCCAAATTAGCCACCATGGCGGAGACCAAATGTCCAAGGATGTCAGAGACAAGATTCTAGATCTACACATGGCTGAACTGGGCTACAAGACTCTTGCTACGCAGTTTGGTGTGAAGGTGACAATAGTTGGTATGATTTGTAGAACCTGACATACCCCCCTGCTCAAGACAGCACGTGTTCAGGCCAATCTACAGTTTGCCATTGAACATCTAGATGATCCAAAGGAGAACCAGATGAAAATGTGGTCAGATGAGATCAAAATGGAGCTCTTTGACATAAACTCCTGCTGTTTGGAGGAAGAAGAATGCTACCTTTCTTCTTCCTTTAGCCAGGCCATGGAAAATTGGTCCTGCATGGGTATTCCAGCATGACAATGACACAAAACACGGGGTCAAAGCAAAACATTTGTGGCCTAAGAAGAATCACAATTCCTCTAGTGGCCTAGCCAGTGTCCAGACCTTAGTCCCATAGACAATTTGTGCAGAGTGTTGAAGGTTTAACTTGCCAAACATCATCCTCAAAACCTAACTGACTTGGAGAACATCTGCAAAGAGAAGCGGGGGAAAAAATTCCTTCTGAGGTGTGTACGTCTCACCAACTACAAGTAAAATCTGACCTCTGGATTGCCAACAAAAGTTATGACAACAAGTACTAAGGGCCCTTTCACACATATGCACTTTAAAGACATGCGCTTCCCCATATATACAAAACCGCATGCATTTTGCACATAACATCTTGCATTTGCATTTTTGAACAAAGCAATTAAAAATGCATCAAAAATGCATGAAGCAGGGTGTAATAAAAACGTCTGCGGAAACATAGCATTTTCAAAAACACAACGCATGCAGTGTGAATGGTAACATCGGTTTTCTTTGCGAAAACACAGAACTGTAAAAACACATGCGTTAAAAAAAAGCAGTGCGACGCAAATAGTGTGAAAGGGCCCTTAGTCTTCTTCTGTGACAGGATCAAATACTTATTTATTTAATTTCAATGCACATTAATCTCTGACTATAGTGCACTGTGATTCTGAGGGTTTCTGTTGTTATTCTGTATTATCTACAATAAACCAACAGTTATTGACTAGTCATTTCCGTGTCAGAGGACAAAATTACAAAATCAGTAGGGGGTCAAATACTTGTTTCCCTCAATGTGTGTTCTAGAAGCTGTGGAGGTTTTTGCCTCAATAAAAATCACAGAAGTAGGCAAAACATTTATAAGGTTGAGCAGCTCCCCTTACATTAGGATATAAAATGGCAAGATAAGTAGACCAATTGAAAACCTAAATATGTCCTATCTTTTTAGTCTTGTCTAAGAATAAAGCACTCTGTTTTCATCCCCCCAAAACTTAAATTCTTGTATAATGGATTTATTTTCTCATATCTGATTACTGATAGAACAATTCAGAAATTATCTTCTAACGAGACTGCCAACTGCTTAATGTTTTCCTTTTATTTAACTAGATTTCAAAGTTGGTTGTAGTTTGGATGAGGTTTATTCTATGAAGTCTATTCACACAATAGAAAACCACATAACTGTCTGTACATCAATGTTATTCAGGAAAGTATTATCAACCCTATGGATAGTAACTAATAAGTATTGCTGCTTTTTCCAGAAATGTGTATTTAGCCTTTCATTGACACTGTGCTGTTATAGAAGGTTCACACATGCTGTATACTTCAAGGAGGCAAGACCATAGAAGACAGCAACTATTGGGTGGTATATATCAATTATAAACATGTCCATATCTCTGATATTTGTCTCGGAGACCAGTTATCTAATGTACAGAATGTATGTATTTTTAGATTTTACAAAAAATCTAAAACTTTAAAAAGCATCTTGGATCAAAAAACAATAAAAGCAGTGTGGATTAAATTTATACTTTTTTTCCCCGAAAGATTTATTTAAAGAAATGTGTGAAAGTTTGCAGAAAGGTCTATAAACTTCAGATGAAAACCTTTAATTAATAGGACCTTAAGGATCTCCACACACGTAACCAGCCGCAGCTGATTTGGCAGCCGACGGATGTGCACGCTCGGTCACGGCCGATGGTCAGATGCAAAATCGGCTGCAGAATGTTACGTGTGTGGGAACCCTTAAGGTCCTATTAATTAAAATTAAAGTGTTCATCTAAAGTTCTTGTCGCTCCAAAGCTTGGTCGTCCAGAGAATGGACATGTCCAAACTAACAGCCGGCACACAAAGGGTGCTCCGTCGATACTCTGAGCGATCGAAGGAGAGCAGCGTGATGATGCCATCACATTGCTCTCCACAGCTCATCTGTCGGTCCCCACTCGCTATGTGTATGGGGACCTTAAGTCATCGTTACAAATCTAATAGCACCCATGAGTCCAAGGACCTTGTCTTGGCTCCTTTGCCAAATTCTTGGTACAAAGGAGCATTTAGGCAACTTCACCATTTTCTTGTGACCATTTTCTATCATCTCCTCATGTAAGCTACAGATTTCACAACACAGATTTTCTTAAAGTTCTTAATGCACCTAAATTACATATAGAATATTACTTTCATTTAGGAAGTGGTCACCTTCAGTTTTAGTTTACACAGGCCCCCTGCAAACAAACGATTAGTGCAACTGCCCAGTGAACGTGACAAGAGGTGTTCGTAATGTTATAATTGCCTGCACAGTGTGTGCAGGTATCCACCCCAGGAGCCCCTGGTCATTTTCCGGGCTGCTTCCGACTGACATCAGCATGGAAAACGATGGTGTAAATCCAGCCTTAGAGCTGTTCAATTACCCCCCCCCCCCCCCAGTGGTCAGCACCTACCACGCCGCTTGTACAGTGTACAGTGTACTCTGCTTGAATTTCCCAACCTCTCCCCACCCCTGTCCATGTGAGCTGGGAAACTGATGCCCCTCCATTAATGGAGGTCTATGGCATGGCCCCTTCTCCCACCCCCAGAATTGAGAATCACCACAGCTTTCCAGGGGGGTTTTAAGTCATCCAATCAAATTTGTATTCTTTTGCCCATATACATTGTATTGTATTGGGCATTGAACACAGGTTAACTCTATTAATCTCCTGGGTGTTTGGCCTGAGTTAACTTGGGCTGAGTTTTATCCATCCAGTTTACTCAGGAGACACTTATCTGTCCACCGGATTTCCCCGGCGATTCTGTGCAGTTGCATGTATGCTGACGCTTCCGGGTCTGTCCCCGATCGCGTCACCGGTGAGGCGAAGAAGGCGGGAGTAGGCAGCACTCCGATGACACCCGAGTTAGACACAGGACCTCCAGACGTGCAGGAAATCGCGGCAGAGCATATTTTAAAGAATTTTAATAATTTTTTTAAAAAGTGTGCCATGTGCGAATTGTCAAGGAGGTTAATTGTCAATGTAATTGCTAATTAAATAGCCTCTACTCGTTTTGCGTATTAAAATAACTATATTTTAACTATATTACAGCTTTGGGAGTGTACCTCTTTACAGCCAGTGGCAATAGAAATAATGTGTTTCAATTTTTTTTGCAAAAAGTAGCAATTTTCAAAACAATAGAATTGGAATTGAAATGTGTATAGAATTTGTGATGTCATTTAGAGTGCTAATACAATCTAAATGTCAAGAGAAAGAGTTCATGACACTACAGCCAACTTTTTGTCCAATATGTGGTAATATCTTTTCTATAGTCATTTATAAAGTGTTGTGTCAAATATTGTAGTTTAATCAATGGTAGAAAGATATTGTTGAAAACCTCCACTTCTGCTCCTTTCAATATTTTCTAAAATCAGGTGGATTTCAGTTATATACATGTGGTATCGAGGTAGGAATACCAGGAACAAGGTAAACGAATGAATGCACCATGTGTCCCTTATTCAACCTGGTTGACGTCCATGTGTTTGCCTATTATAGTTGCAAGTTGTAAGGGCTGACATTGCCAACCTCGAAATCGATGCTGTCGTTCATCCGACAGGCTCTGACCTCTACACCGGTGGGGAAGTAGGTAATGAAAAGTTTAGTGATGCAACATTTATATCTATTTATATTTATATATACCCACACTATACACCACACACACCATAGCTTTTTATTAGAAGTAGTTAAGATAAGCTTGCCAACTAATATTTATTAACTGTAGGCAGACCCAGCATGTCTTTCCCTATATACTGTATATCCTCGAGTACAAGCCTAGAAAGGGAAATGCAGCAGCAGACACAGCAGACACAGAAACACACAATGAATGCTTTTGTGCCAGGTTTACATGATATGTTAATGATACCCCAAACGTTTTACAAAAGCCACAGCAATGCACAGTAAGGGTACTTTCACACTAGCTGTGTTGCTTTGTGTACATGCAACAACCTCCAAATTGCTGTACATTACAGGTACATAAACCACCACCACATTTAATGATCTCTACAGCTTTATTATTAAACACTAAACTATGTTTTTGCATATTTATGTTTCACAGCGCAAAATGATGTATAAAAAAATAAAGTGTATTTCCATGAGATGACAAAGATTGAGTGTGCATTTAAAAAAACATTGATGGGTCATGTACTGGATTTAATAAGCAATTTCAGAGATTTTTTAGACCTCTCTGTCGTTTTCGGACTTCTTTAGAAACCAAAAATTCAGCATGTGGTAGTATGAATGTTGTTTTTTTTTTAAATGTTTAACATTTAATCAAATCATTTGAACTTTTTACTATCTGGTTGGTTAAACAAGAAAACAGGTTTTCTAATTATCATGTCTCAGTTATGAATTTAGATTTTTTTTAATTATCTGACTTTGGGAAATATTTCCCTCAGAACATGGTATCATTTTTGGAGCATTCAATTTAATGAAAGTTAAAATAAACTGAAACAGGCTGTTTTACAGCTGATCAAACGTTTAGGACCACATGCCTTTAAAATGCCAAATCTGTGCAAAGATGTGGATTCATTGTCATTTTCTGTCAGGTAGTCACATGTTGTTATGGCAAAAGCAAAAAAACTCTCCCTTTAGAGCATGGTTGGGTTGTTGAACTGCATAAGCAGGTTCTCTCACAGCGCGCCATCACTGCTGAGGTGGGACGCAGTAAGTCATTTGGAATTTCTTAAGAGATCCTGAGGGTTATGGAACAAAATAGTCAAGTGGAAGATCTTCACCAGCACTGATCCAATTGGCTGTCCATCAAGACACTGGACGATCCTCGACCCAAATTACCTTACCTCAACCCAAATTACCTCACCTTACTGGTTCTGACTGCAGCCCCATAACCATCAGACGGCATCTGAGACTGAAGGGCTTCAAAAACAAAAAATGTCTTCTCCTTGAACACCAAAGAACTGCTCGTTTGGACTTTGCAAGGGAGCACCAAACATGGGACATTTAAAGGTGGAAGAAATTTTTATTCTCTGATGTGTTTTCTACACGCCATAGAGGGGTGCTTTTTCCTTCAGTGAAACAATGGAGCTTCAGGAAGTGCAGGAACGTCAAACGGCCGCTGGCTATGTCCAGATGTTGCAGAGAGCATTGCTCATGACTAAGGGCTCTCGTCTGTCTGTGTGGTAACGACTGGGTTTTTCAACAGGACAACGCTACAGGACAGGACAACGCTACAGTACACAATGTCCGCAGGACAAGGGACTTCTTCCAGGAGAAGAATCGCTCTTTTGGCTCATTCTGTGTGTTCCCCTGGTCTAAATCCAATTAAGAACCTTTGGTTTTGAGCTTTAATTAAATGCTAAAAAAAATTTTTTGTCGTACTCCCATTTCTTTTTGTTGCATGTTGAAGCTCTACTTGGAACCTTGTTAAGATCCAACAATGTAAAATATGTTTCTTTGCCATTTTTAAAGTGGTCTTAAACTTTTGATCAGGACAACATACACATATATATATATATATATATATATATATATATATATATATATTTGTTTTCTTTTTTTTTTAAACTTAAACATTTTCTAGCTAATTGGCCTTTTAAACATTTGAGATACAATGGAACATCTCACTGTATGCAGAGCAGGTGTGAGACCTGTACTCATATACACAGCACTGACAGTGTATCAGTACCAGGATCACAGCTGGAATACAGAGTACAGGGAACATTTTCCTGTAGATCCTCAAATGTAGTGTACTTAATATTGTGCAAAAAATGCCCTACAGGACTGTTGGGGAGACGGGCCAAACTCTGTGCCAGCGAATGAACCTGCACAGATTCACCATCAAGAACAGGAAAACAGATGTCCCTGTAGGGGCCCATTTCTGCAGCACAGGGCACAGCATTAAAGACCTCCAAATTATGGTACTGAGAGGGAATTTAAAATCACAGAAGGAGAGGCTGGAATGGTAATGCAAATTCATACAGAAATTCATGTGTCATTATGACTTAAACTGAATTTCTAATTTCAATATAACCCTTTCTCTCATTCCCAAACTGAAAGAACACTTCACAACTAGTATGTCTGGACTCCTTATCCTTCAACTTTGATAATTAACTATGCACATTGGCATTTGGTTTTTTAACAGCCGCATCAGTAGTATTTCATGGCATCTTTAGTCAATTGACATTTTAATTGTTAAGAGAGTTGAATATTTTGCTTCTACCCCTTATCTTTATTACCCCCAATAACTCTTCCTAATGCTAGCCATACACATACCGATAAGCGGACGATTTTTTATCTGACCGACGGGCGTGCGCGCTCGCTCGCGCCGTCGGTCAGGTTAAAAATCGGCCGCTAATCGGCATGTGCCCACATGGGGCGACAGATCCCTGTCGCCCCACTTCTCGGCCGGCCAGAGAACGGACATGTCCGATCTTCTCTGGCCGATGGGAGCCGATGAAAGCCGATGCCATAAGCTGCAATGAAGCGGCGTCTTATGGGTGCCCAGCCGATTGAAGGGGCCCCATAATGCAACGGGAGGCTAACGTGATGACGTCATCATGTTAGCCTCCCGGAAAGATATCGGGACTAGTCTGCCTACACACATCGGCGTGTGTATGGCAGGCATTACTCTGACCACTATCTCCACTAACTAATCCTTCACTCTCACCTCAATCAATCTAGTGTGTCTTGAGAAAACATTTGGGTTTTTTTTCAATATTTATGTCCTTGTAACTTTTTGTGTATAAATGTGAGCTTCTAAAACCAGAATTGTATTAGCCTGAAGAAGGGATCTGCGATATCCCGAAAGCTTGCTTCTCTAATGACTTCAGTTAGCCAATAAACGGTATCACTTGAACTCCAAACTCTCTCTAGACATTTGAGAGCTAATTTCTTGTGTGTGCCTAGACTGTTCGCCTGGTGGTCAAGTTGATACCCTTTGGCATTTGTTCGCTGGACCTGTTCTTACTTAACTTTTTCAGTAAAGTTAAATATTATGTAGACTGACAATTCTTAAATGGTTAATTTATTGCACAGAGTTTTAGGGAATAGCAGTGATATGTTGAAGTTCCATGTTATGAGCATGTTTGGAGAATCCTACAATTCATGTAGCAGACCTCATATAAAATGTGTATATTCTCTGTCCAGATTCTGTAACCCTGCTAACAGTGTAAGGCTAGGTTTCCAAGGAGTAATGGGCTCTACCCTGAAACTAAGCTGCAGCATGGTGGACAAGACCATACAACAGTTTAACAGGAGAGATTCCACACAAAACAGGTTGGCCGTCATTACATCTGTCATTTACTATGAAGTTACCTCCATGTGCCAGGAGATGGTTACTATTTTAAAGGTACATTTGCTTTACACATACCACCATTAGTATGTAAAGGGGTGTAATAGTGTCAATATATGTATCGATACACATGCATATATGTATATAGGTTTAACTGTGTTCTATGTATTATACATTCTTAAACATACAAACACATATATTTTTCTTTGTTATGTGCAGATGTGGTACCCAACCTGTAAGTAGTTTTTCTTTTTTACTTTGGTGAAGGGTTAAATCTGTAGTGTTGTTTTTTTTTGTTTGTAACTTGCATGTCAACTTTATTTTTTTTTATTTGCCTTTCTAGTCACAGCTCAACACCCAAGTCAAAAAAGAAAGCTGATAGTCAAAATGCAACAATGTACCTCCGCATCAGAGTTCTCTTTCTCCTCTGAAGGGGCTGAGCCCCAACTGTCTGGTAGCTCCTCTTCAGAGGATGATGATCATGTTTCTATGGAAAGTGATTTTTTAAGAAGACGTCCAAGTCAAACTATCCAGCGAAAAGTTATTATGCACAGAGTCAGAGGTTACTAACTTTAGGTACCAATCTTTAAATTCCAAGTTTGATTTAGTTGGTTACAGTTAAGGCCAAAAATATTAGTCTCCCCTCATGATTTCTCCATGAAAATGTCTAGTGTTTGTTATTTTGGAAACAAATACACTGTAAAATCCAATGTCCATTAATTATGATATTTTATTGATAACCCGAGTTGAAAAAATACAGGGTAAAAATGAGACATCCCAAATTACTAGCCTTCTGGGCATCAATTGTCAATAGTGTATCCTTTCTGAGCCACAGCTGACAACAATCTGTTAGCGTGGTTCCTTACAAGGTTGGCACAGGTCCTGAGGAATTTTGACCCATTTTTCCACACTTCATCATACAGCCCGGGGGGGTGTATAAATGAAAGTCTAATTGTTGTGTTTTCTCCTGAGGACGTCTCATGCTGAGCAGTGTGAAAAGGCAGGGGTCACAGAACACTAATGTAATGTATGCAAATTGTTCTAGCTGGTCCAAATATCACCTGCCACAAATTCTCAATAGGATTTATGTTTTAGCTCTGTGTAGGTCACTCCAGGATCTTTTTGGTATCCTTGAGGAACTGTTGGATTATGCTTTCAGTCATTGCCTTGTTGGAAGATCCAGCGACAACCTAAGCATAGACTATGAGCAAATTTCAACTGCCTTGTAGCCAAAATAATGTTCTTTTGAAATGTGGTATTTATCCCTTACTTGCATTCTTACAAAAACTAAAAATCCCAAACAAGAAATCCCTTTTACAGATTAAGGGTTTTGCCACATGTCTAACCCTCCTGGCAGTCTGCCCGAACCCAGTTCGGGAAGAGTTTGTTAACAAAACAAACTCTGCCCTAGCCGGGATCAGGCAGACTTGTCTGTTCTCTGCAAGCCTGCACCGATTCTGCATTGCTGCTGGCCTGCTGATCGTCTACAATGCCGCGTCTTCTGCCTCATCTACAATGCCAAAGAGGCGGGGGGGGGGGGGGCACCATAGACCTACATTATAATGGAGGAGTGTTGCTTTTTCCGTCCTGCAACGTGTAGAGGGGTGGGCGGAGAATTACAGCAGAGTACAGTGCGATTGCCAGTATCAACGGTGCAATATGGCTGAACCACCAGGGGGGTTAAATGTCAACTACTCAAGTCTGTGGCAAAGAGGGCAAAGGGACTTAACATTTGTCTGCCTTTTTATGTTCAGACAACAGGGACAAAAAAAAGCTAACATGTATCTGGCTCAGCAGACCCCTCTGTCCAAACATTAATAGTATTTTCCTTGGAAATTCCACCAAAACCTGGCTATACACCAAGTAGCCAAGGAACCTACTTAAGACTTCCCTTGGTTGGCTGCAAGACACTCATGGCAATTATACATAATATATAAGCCATCCCCAAAACAGCACATTCAGCCTTTCATTGGCAATAGTTGATATTGCCAGAGCCTTAACCTGTGTGCAACATATACAACAATGTGACACCCTGTCACAGTGCATACTGTATGTGCCAAAAGGAAATTCAATCATATGCCAGTGACCAATATGTTTTGTGTTTGTCATGAATGTATATTTCAAACTACAAGCTTCAGTGAAGTTCCAATTGAATCGTTTTTGTTGTGAAAACAAAAAGTGTAAATTACAACCAGACAAAACAGACATTGCTATGCTATACAGTAATAGTTGCATTGGATAGATTTAGAAGGGGGTGTCATGAAAATTACATTAGGTGTAGTGTCTAGGTGTTCCATTATATTTGTCCATATAAGGTTGCAAAGCGGATGGCCTAAACTCCTTTAATAAACCAACATAATATTAGTTTATTTTGTGACAGCTCCATTATCGTGTTAAAGGCAATACTAATGTTATGTTACTAGCTCTCATTAATTTTATGTTTTTTTTTCCACCCAAACCTACCAGGAAATTTCAAAGTTGAATCAGGAAGAGTTTCTGTTTTCAGTGCACTACAAGATGTGATAATTGGAGGATGGAACCTCCACCTTCTGCTTTTTTGATATTTGTTATTTATAAGAATAGTTTTCTACGTATTTAAAAGTAATAAAAGTTGTATATTTTTAAGTAAAAAAAGTTTTTAAGCACTCACAATCCTGTTGCATTGTGTGTATTTATTTCTTAAAAGCATGATCAACTCCTGTAGAAGAACTGAGTAGCGCATGTTTCATCTTAAATATTTGTATTTATGCTTGATCTGATGTCAACAACAGGAGTAGGTAGGGGTGCGCTGACCTAAATCATCAATCATATGCAAATGTCAGTCAGATTCTGTCCTTGCATTTGATTAAGGCTAGCCATACACCTTTAGATGTCTCTGTCAGATATCCTTTAGATCTACCAACAACTATGTAGTATATGGTCCTCTGCGATTGAACAAAGGTAGACTTGATTGTTTAGAAAGTCCCTCATATTACATGGTTTTGGTAAAACAAAAGGAGATCTGAAGGAAATCTGACAGAGAAATCTAAAGGTGTATGGGGGCCCTAAGGATTCTAAACACATAGAAAGTAAACCAAAGAAGGCCATAGACGTGCCGATTCAGGGCCATAGCTGCGGGCAATCAACCAGTGTCCGCGCTCCCACCGAACGCATAATGGTCGGTCCCCTGCAACTACAAGGTTGCCCAACTTGAGGTTTCGACCCAAAATGCCAAAAGGTCGGATCTCACAGCGATCGATCCTGCTGGATCTTTTTGTGCCCGATTCTGTTGTGGGCAGTTAACTTGGAAGGGGAGTCTAATTGGCTACAATCTGACGGGAATCGCCTGCGTCAGTGGAGCACACAGGATTCCATCAGTTCTGTAGCCGACTACTCACAACATGGTGACGTCACCACGCTGTAATGAGTCTGCTACAAGCCAGCCATGGATCGAGACGTCTATAGCTGACTTTAGAAACATCATCTTCAGCTGTCCCTTGTAACTTTTTTGGATCCCTTCTATTTAGAATGTACACAAATGGAGTTTGAACACCACTATTAAAAATCAAGTTGTGTTCATCACAGACGATGGAGTGCTAACATCCTGTGCTACATATGTATGGTTTTCAACATGACTTGCAAAAAAAATTTTTTTGTAAAATCTACTATGAATGTCTATGTACATTTTCAGTAATGTTGTTTAATGTGTCTTATTCAAAGTGAGATGATATTTTTTTATGTTAGGTTAGGAACTAGTTGTAACCTCTGTCAGGTTTCACTGTTGTCTCCAAAAAATAAGGGATGTGGAATTTCTAAGGGTTTCACAATTGCCCTCTTAAGTCTTCTCTTCAGTAGAGATGGTCTTGAAGTTGAAGGTTGCTGTAGATGTAACGTCACTGACGTCATGTTCTGCTTACCGAGCCGGCTTTTCACTGCAAGACCGGGTTCTCTACTCGGTCTTCATCCCACTGGAGGAAGAATAGAGAGCTCCTTCTCGCTGGCGAACAGGGCGGGTCGAACACCGGTACTGCTCACCAGCTAGAAGGAGGGCAAACATCCATGTTCGCGGCCGAACTGTCCGCTCTGCTGACAGTTTGGCCATCACTTATCATAGGGAATATAACAAAAATATTGCTCTAGCACTAATTAAAGTTCTCATTTGAGTTGAAATTAAACCAAAAATCCAAAAATGTTGGCCTGACTTTGAAATGAATTTACTAGAGCAACTCTTTTTGTAATGTTCCCATAACCCTTCTGTACATCTCCAGCAATTTTAGTGATGATACCATGTTTAGGGGCTTTGCAAATAACTCACAAAGTCTATGCCAATAAAGAATTTCCTCTTCACTCCTTCACCACACAGCTATGCAAAGGAAATTTCAAGCATCATTGGGTGTGTTGTGTGTCAGAAACTTGGTCCCATCTTATAAATTATTATTTACTTTTTATTCTAGTAGATACATGGGGAACTGTATTCTCTTATGTCACTGATCAGATATACATGGACTCCTGAAATCCATTTTCCTTTGTACAGCCTAAGGGTTTTCCTCTGGCTCTCAGTGGAAGGCTTGTTGTGTGCAACACAATGTATAAAAAAGCTTATTGTGTGAAACACAACACATGCATAAAACCTCAAGACTACCGAATTCTGATCGTAGAGGAAACGTGCTGTTCCAGGTCATGGCCTACTATGGACACTGGTTATAGCCAGAATATCCTTACCACCAACAGCCAACTACATCAACAACTAAACAAAACTTTCATTGGAATGCATGTTTGGTTTTCACTGTCACGTCTGTGAATATGTTTTTGTGTTCTTTGACATTTGTTTTATTGGTAATGAATCTTGTTATGACTCCCCTGCTGTGGTCAGAGGATTATATTAACAAAAAAAGTGATAAAACATATCATGGTATATCACTACATATAATATAAACTTTCAGTTTGTCCTCAAAAATGCATTTTATATGTATTTATAGGGGAGTCCATTATGCTTTTGACACACATACAATACAGTCTTGAAGTGATGCCAAGTATTGACAACATTGCATTGATTTACCCCCCCCCCCCCCCCCCCCCCCCCCCCCCCCCCCCCCCCCCCCTGCCGTTCCTGACAGCACCATCTTGTCCAGCGCTATCCTGTCAGTACTGCACTGGACGAGATGGAGCCACCCGGTGAAGATCAGAGCACCGGCAGCGCAGATTGCTGCTACGGTGGCTCTGATCTAAAGAGAAGGCTGCTTCAGGAGAGCGGAACCCTATCCGCTCACACATGGGGGCAGTGGTGGGAGATTCAATATTAAATCACATGAAAACAGTTTTCTATGGGAAAAACTGTTTTCAGTGTGATTCACCAGATGTGCCTTTTAAATCAACCCTCTCTCTCCTAATGTCATATCACCAGGTCCATCACACCAGGGGAGAGAGGGTGCCAAAGGGAATTGTACTGGATACAGTGATAAAAACACATTTTCAATTGAATAAAACATTTATTATCAACAAAATAAAAATATAAATACATATTGTTTTGACGTCTTTTATACAAAATGAGTGTTTTAGAGATTTTATCTTTCAAATGATAACATTTATTTATTTATTTTTTAAATGTAATTTTTTTTATATAATTGTGTGTTTCAAACATTATTATATTCTGAATGTCTACTTGACCCTTGTATGGACATATTTTGGGAAGTTACAGGCCTACAACATACTGCACAGGCCTACAACAACACTGTACTTTTGGTAGAGAAATCTGGACCTCAGCAGTGCGCTAGGGAGGTTAAAGAAAATAATTCATGTTTTCAAGTAAATTGTTGCGATTACAAATGCTTTGGTATTGCCATGTAAACAGCTGGGCCATGGGTCATACAGAGGGACAATGACCCAAAGCATACTTTAAAAAGCACCCAGAAATTGTTTAAGACCAAACACTGAAGAGTTCTGAAGTGGCTAGAGACCTGGATTAGCAGGCAAAGGATGTAAAATGGCCCTTTCACACTAGTCATGTGCAGATATGTTTTTACCGGCAAGACTTCCTTTGCTATACCCTCAAACTTGTCAGTTGAGGATATTAAACTATGCTCTGCGCTTGGTGACTCACATACACTTGTACAACACCATTTCTGGACTACATTTAGAAACAAAAACGCCAGAATCTATCAAAGGCTGATTCTGGAGAGAGGTGGCTAGCCTCATTGGATTTGGGAGATTTTGAAAAGGGACGCATTAAGATTGAGTAAAAAGAGTATCTTTATTTTAGACAATACAATTCTTCCCATAAATAACACACATCTCCCACCATAAACATCAAACAACTGTGAGATCATGTTTAAAAATATATCACATTGAATAAGAAATCCCAACAGGGCAATTTTACACGTGGGTATAAGGTGACATCAGATGGTGCCCTCTTCTGTATTTATCCTCTTTGCTTTCATTTGCAGTACAATATATACCAGCATGTCTAATCATTTTTCAATAAATTTTTTCCCCAATTTTAATTATTTTAGGTTGATCTAACCATGTGGCTGCCATAGATTTTCAATCAACCAAAAAATGTATTGAATTAAGTTGATTGGATAAAAAATCTAGACGTGTATGGGGGCCTTTAAGCCTTTGCTAGATTCTGGTGTTTTTGTTTTTACTTAGTGTACTTAGGGATGGTGGTTAAATGCCAAGCAATACGCACCTTATTACATAATTTCATAAAAAAAGTCTTCTCCACTCTTATGTAAATAAAATTCATTTAAAGCGCTTTTTTGATGGAAGCAGGGATACTCCACACACCTTTAAGAAGTATGGCTTTTCCAGATGACTGCTCTTTACTATGGCTGGTCGCATTCTTTTTGTTTTTTTCTTTACATGTAACTACCTGACTTTGTGAGTTCACTGACTGTGAATCCCCTTACTATGATATTATCAACATGATTGCTGGGGTTGTAGAGAAGGGCTGGTGGAACACTACAAAAAGTATTGCAATATTTTGGTTTATAGTCAAGTCTAAATTTTTCCAGTTGAAATTTCAACTTTTTTTATTCAAAAACTACTTGTGCTAGAACAATATTTTTTTGCAATGTTCCCAAAACCCTTCTCTACATCACCGACAATTTTGGTGATGATATCATGTTCAGGGGCTTTGCAACTAACTCACAAAGTCAGCTAGTAAAATAAATGCGATCATCTCTACTAGTAGTGAACAAAATTACCCAAGTCTTCATTCAGGATGTCTCTGTACATTGCTGCAGTCATCTTTCCTTTTTTTCTGACTAATCTCCCAGTTCCTGCTGCTGAAAAAAATCCCCACATGAATCCCCACCACCATGCTTCACTGTAGGTTTGTAAGTATGGTATTGGCTTGGAGATGGGCAGTGTCTGGTTTCCTCCAAACATGATGCCTGGCATTCACACCAAACAGTAAAATGTTTGTCTCATCAGACCAGAGAATTTGTTGCTTATGGTCTGAGAGTCCTTCAGGTGCCTTTTGGTAAACTCATGGAGGGCTGCCATGTGCTGTTTACTAAGGATTTGCTTCTGTCTGACTACTGTACCATACAGGCCTGATTGATGGATTGTTCTCTTTCCAAAGAGGACTGCTAGAGCTCTGACAGAGTGACCATCGGGTTCTTGGTCACATCCTTAATTAAGGACCTTCTCCCCCGATCGCTCAGTTTAGATGGCCAGCAGCTCTAGCAAGGTTTTGAACTTCTTCCACTTACGGATGATGGAGGCCACTGGGGGACCTTCAAAGCAGCAGAACATTTTCTGTAACCTTCGAACAAATATAATATAATATATTGGCCAGAGGTATATCGTAATATGGATTCAATGTGCCGCACCCCGAAAAAACTTAAGGCAAAAAATTCAAATACGAAAAACTATTGGGCTTTTAAGGCACAAAACTCGTTATTTTTCAACCAACATATATTTATTCATGGAGGAACAACGATCAAACAATCGTGGTTGTTCCTTAACCAAGAAACCATACTTGTCTTCAATGTTTCAACATGTTTCGCCCGATTAGCGGGCTTCTTCAGGATCGACAAGTATGCAGTCACAATTTCTATGGTAAAATCACAGTATAAATCATGCTTGTAATGAAAACATGAAAACCAGTGATATCTACATTCACATGCTTAGTTTTAAGAACCAGTGCTGCTCATTCAATTTATGCCCAATCACCATGATTAAAATCAGTAGTCTCAAATAATTTAATAAATGTTACATTGTAAAGCATATGGTGAGTAATATCCCTAGTAAATCAAAAAGGCTTACCAGGATTGCTCAGTCGAAGATGAGCCCAGGGGGTTCTTCACTCAAAGGGGTGTTATACTCAGGTATTCAATGGTTATCCCAGAACTCCAGATTTTATTCCAGTGGTGGTCATCAGTAGTGATGATCGCGAATATTCGGATTCCGAATATTAATCGCGAATATCGTCAATTCGGAAATTCGCGAAGATGGTGAATATATTGCCGAATATTCGCAATTCCGGATATTCGGTATTTTTTATCCATTACACTTCCCTCTCAATGTGAGTGGACAAATGGGAAGGCTGCAACAAGAGCTTAATAACACCATCAACAGATTTTTAAATGAATATTGGGGTGATGCGAATATTGCGAAAATCGTCACTTTTAAAATTTGCATAAAAATTCGCACCATGTTAAACATATATTGCGCGCGCAATATTCGCAATAAACTGCCGATATTCGCAATAACAAAGAAAAACCCGAATATTGCCGAATGCGAATATTTTCCGAATGTTTTCCATAAAATTCATATTTGAACTTGAAACATTATGCAAATATGATTCCCGCTTTTGTGTTTGGGTACCTTTTAAATGGGATCCTTGACCCAACTGCAATATAGCAGTTTCAATGCAGTCGTGGGTCTTGCCCATCTCTGGTTTTTCTTTTTACAAGTTGTAGATGTTTAGACTATAAAAATTAACCTTATAGCATAGCTGAACTTTGAAAAGGACTCTGACATAAATACCGAAAAACTGAAAATACCGGAGATGAACTGTTCTTAAGAAATGTTGAACCACTTGGTTGTCATGTTGACAACCAGGTTGACTTCAGCATTGTCTGATCACTGACCTGGAAAAAGTACAGAATAATGAGGCCACATTTAAAGCTAGCCTGTTCTGGTTCTGTGATTTAGAAGTCAGATACAAACAGAAAACTAGCATTTTGGGAAGAAGACCGCCAATAGCAGCCAATCACTTTAGCTGAGAAGACATGTGCTACCTTACAGAAACTTGTTACTTCATAAAACTGAAAAAATGTAAGAGTTCAGCCACAAAAAAAAAAAATTACAACAATAGATTACTAATTTGATTGTTCTTCCTCATATAATTCTACACATCATTAGATTATTGATTTGTCATTTACGTTTTATCCATCTGATGGTTTGGACTAAAATGTCAGAAAGCCTACTTTAATCTTATTTGAAAGTTTTAATTATGATTAAGGAAAGTTGATCAGAAGTGGATGTATAAATATGAATACAATATTCCACACTGTAAGTAAATTGGACATCTCTATTGTTTCTTTATAGGAAATGCCTTAGAGAAGAAGGGAGGTAAAGAGTTTTTGGAAGGGGTCATTGAACTGAAAAAAAAGAATGGGCCTTTAGATGTTGCTGGTGGTAAGTATATAGATGTATATAGATACATACGTGATATACAGTATGTCAATGCACATGTATACATTTGTAAACATTTATTGCAAATTATTACATAGGAAAGATAACTTTGTCCACAAGGGCTTTATTGGTAGAGTGCACCAGCTGCTATTGCTACACAATTGAATTGTATTGGTTTTCTGTGTCACTGATCCAGGCAAAGAATGTTCATCAGAATTCTGTTCAACAGAAGATCTAGTCTGCTTACTTGTTTCCAGTCAAGGATTTAAATCAGGATCAAATAATGACAGGACATTAGGATGACATATTCAGATAACTTATTAACACATCAAACACCAATGCCTCTTTAAAATCCAGACTTTTTGTAAATGGTTTGAGCCTTTAGGTCTTGTTCACACTGTTAACACATGTTGGGGAATGTGTGTTATCCCATGTGTAAATTAGATTCACTAGGCCTTTCTTTATAAAATGTATCAAATGAAACCCCGCAATATATCATGCCTGCACATAAGTACATTTACATGACTTAGCAAAAAGCTGTTTTTCAAAGTGTTGAAAAAATAGAAGATGGTACAATCCCTCACATAGGTGAAAATATTATGGGTTCAAAGCACTTAATGGGGTTCACTAGCCAACACGTTTCGTCCTATGATGGACTTTTCCAGGGGAAAAATGTCTTCATCTTATGTCCCTCAAAAACCCATCATTAGATATTTGGGGTACCTTTTGGAGTCTGTTTATGCTTATGAATTCAGAGAGCTTGGCCACAGCGCTATCTAGTGCTGAAAGAGGGAAGGGGGGCTTCTGGTGTCACCATATCAAACAGGAAAGGGAATCCACAAACCTCAGACTGATTGACAGCAAGTAGCGTGCCTGAAGACTTTTTAAGGTGAAACAGAAGAAACCAGGTGGGTAAGGATATCTATAGTACTGCAGTTTTATTTATCTCTACAACATTGCATTTTTGCAGAGGGTTTAAACCTCCCTTAAAGGTCCCTTTACGCTATAAGTGTAAGTGGGCAAATAGGGCAATCACTTCCCCAAAATAAAAAATTCTGACAACAGGAGGGGATTTTTCCAAGATCGCCCATCCCACTGTGTGATGTTGTACAGAGGTACATCATACGGCCGAAAAGGCACTTGGGACATTTGTATGACTAAGTGTCAGCTCATTCCCGCTGGACTGTGATGTCAGCGTCACAGCCGCAGGACTTTCTGACAGGGACCTGTCAGCAGTGTGAGTAAGAGGTGCTCCTCCAGAGACGAGCATCCACCCCCCCCCCCCCCCCCCCCCCCCCCCGGTCTCTGGCAGTGGAGTGAAGCTCGTCTTAGGATTAGTGCTCGGGGGCAGGGGGTTTGTGTTGTGGTGGACGTGCTCACAGCTCTCTGGGGGTCGGAATAGGTTTTAGCTAATGCTCTCTGGGGGGATGGCATATGGGGTCCACCCCCCGCCCCCCCAGATGTCTGGGGGTGGGTTGTAGCGGATACAGACCGCCCCTGCTGGGGAGGGGTGCTCTAGTACTGAATGGGCGGAAGTGACTTCCGTTTGCCAGTTCTAAACATGTTGGCTACAGGAGTGAGGAGTTTTCATTATGTAGCAGTTTTCCCTGATGTAAACTGCTGACAGGTGAGTAATATGTCTATTTATACAGCTAGTTCTTTGTCTGTCCTTGAGGGTGAGATCCTCCCTCAAAAGCAAATCTGGTCTTTCTGTCCTTTAGATTTGGGAGTAGTGGTGGAAATGGCTTTTCCAACATAGTTGTCACTGAAAGTTTGGAGTTCAGGTGATACCCTTTATCGCAGAAGTAATTGAATAAGCAAGCTTTCAGGATGTCTCAGATTACTTTTTCAGGCTAAATACAATTCTGGCCTGTGAGACTCACATTTTACACAACGTTAAGATGGCCATACATGGTTCGCTATTTCAGTTCGATCGACTTAAAACTATCGATTTTTTAGTAGATCAAATGAAAATCGATTCCAATCGTAAAATCATTTGTAAAACAAATGGACATGTTGGTAAATTTCAGTAGATCGTACAAATATCTGATGGCTTTTCTAGGTATTTTGATCGATATTTTTTATGATCATACAGGGAGTGCAGAATTATTAGGCAAATTAGTATTTTGACCACATCATCCTCTTT
>CM070034.1:101518726-101562707 GCA_036250615.1 Ptychadena robeensis
ATATATATATATATATATATATATATATATACAGTGGATATAAAAAGACAAAAAGTCTAGTAAAATGTCAGGTTCTTGTGCTCTACAAAAATGAGACAAACATAAATAATTTCAGATTTTTTTCCACCTATAATGTGACCTATAAACTGTACCACTCAAATGAAAAACAAACTGAAATCTTTTGGGTGGAGGGAAGAAAAAAATAAAAATAAAATAATGTGGTTGCATAAGAATGCACACCCTTAATCTAATACTTTGTTGAAGCACCTTGTGATGTTATTATAGCACTCAATCTTTTTGGGTATGAGTCTATCAGCATACCTTGCAAGGGCATCTCCTGTGCACAGCCCTCTTCAGATCACCCCACAGATTTTCAATCGGATTCAGGTCTGGGTTCTGGCTGGGCCTAGAAAAAAAACGAATCAATTGCTAGCCAGCCAATTGCAGGTCTGATGACCTCAATTCAAGTCAGGTCCTGTCCATAAACACCATTAGTGCACAGTGTAAAAATTTCCAAGTTCAAAGTATCAAGGTAGTGTCAGTGCACCCAGGTACGTCCTCTGCCCCTCTACGCGTTTCGGCCCCTGTGGCCTTTTTAGGAGGGGATCGCATGATCTTAAATATATCTAGCTTGAATGGACAAAAGTATAATCCTAAATAGTTCTCGCCTGGATAGAGAAAAGTATCTCTTACCGTAATCATAGACATATATCTATTGTGGGTATGATTAGTCATATTTAGCTCACTAGCCTTAGTTACAGTGTTCATATATTCAAAGTTATATGTCTGCCTTTTATGATTGACATACTCAGTTCCCATTGATGTCAGAAAAAATACACAAATACAATACAATACAGTTGATTGCTGCTACGTACCATGTGTTTAGTGGAACATCAACCCAGAACAAACGCTCTTGCTGGATGACAAATTGGTTATCAAGTAGAGCGGTCCAAAAAGGCTACTAGCAGAAGCCTGAAGATTTTTTGCCAATTTTGACTGGTATTTAAAACTGTTCATAAGGCCCCAGTTCAACCTTGGTATCATCAGACCATAGCACCTTTTCCCACATGCTTTTGGGAGACTTCAGATGTGTTTTTGTAAAATGTAGCCTGGCTTGGATGTTCTTCTTTGTATGAAAAGGCTTTCGTCTACCCCAAATCCCAGACATATGAAGAATACAGGTGATTGCTGTCACATATACCACACTGCCAGTACTTGCCAGATATTCCTGAAACTCCTTTAATGTTTCTGTAGGCCTCTTGGTAGCCTCCCTGATCAGTTTTCTTCTCATCTCACTTTCTCACAGCTACATCCCACACTTATGCAACCACATTCATTTCATTTTTTGTTTTCTTTCCTCCGCCTTAAAAGATTTCAGTTTGTTTTTCATTTGAGTGGGAAAATTTACAGGTCACGTTAAAGGAGGAAAAAGTTATAGTTCTAAAGTTATCAGGATTGAAACTGTCTGAATTTCAAATCTAAACTCTTGAAGGTTTTATGCCAGCAAAGTGATGACGCTGCATAGAAGAATCAAAGTATAGAATAATAGCTGACCATGTATATTTACTATGAATCCAAATATCAAAAACTTCAAATATACTAATGTATCAGAATACATCATGTGGGACAACAGATACCAATTAGGAATTTTTAACTGTCAACAAAACTTACCTCAGGGAAGTCTTGAACTCTTGCTATTGCACTGTTGTATGACGTTGCATGGTGACCGCTGATAATAAACTGTTATCATTCAATCAAAAGATCTGAGAACCAGATTGCATTTGTGTGTAGCAAACAAAAGCCCTAAGTGAGGCTTGGTTGTGGGTGCAAGGTAGGACAGGCTTAAGGGGGGCTAAAGACAGGAAGGTTTTGGGAGTGGTAAGAGAGGAATAGTAGACAAAAGAGCAATGTTCTGGGACAACAGGAGCTAAATTAATTTAAATAGTCTACTTAAATGTTAGTAAGGCTAGGTTAACACGGGTGGTTTTGCTGTGTTTTTGGTATTAAAATTGCCAAGGCATTTGGAAAATAATATTTTTTTTGTGGGGTTGCATTTTTTGGTGTTTTTTCAATCACTCATGTTGCCTATGGTGGGCCCTTTTTTGCAGTAAAACACAGGTATTGGCTAAGCACACACGGGTAGATTCCCGTGCAATCGACCCCTGATCAATCACAGCATTGTGATGTCACATGGGCACATCGATTCCAATTCAGTGGAGACCCTCTAGACCCGTTCTCCCCAGATTACAGCCTGGGTTAATCAGAACACGCTACACGCTGGGGAGAAACAGCCTGATTCACTCACACAGCTTCCGAGTGAGGAGTGCTGGCTCCACCCCCTTTACACTGACAGCGGACGGCTGTTCAGGAGGCAGCACATCCAATTCTTTGCATGAAGATTTACATCTCCATGCAAAGTAATGGAGATTGAACGGGGGTTTCCAACATGTTGGAACCCCATTCAATCTAGTTTCTTTGAGCGGGCTCTATTGATCCGGCTCGAAGAAAAGCACACGGGTAGGTTTGTAAACAGATTAAAGTACAATCAATCACCGTGAGCGAGAACGTTGATTGATTGTACTCAAATCTTTTTTACAGATCTACCCTTGTGTGCCTAGCTTTAGAGAGTTTTTAGAGTTTCTGCAAAGCTGCTGTGAGATGTTTTTATAGCCCAGGATGTCCTATTACATTGCAAGAGAACATGTCTTCTAAAAGAAAGAGCCCATGACACATTTTGCATATAAAGCTCCATGTACAAAGAGGACTTACAGATATTGATATATTTTGTAAAAAAAATAATAGGATCCGAGTGTCCATTCTAACAAAGACACCCCTAATCCCCTCTGACTATGCAATGGAATGAGCACAGAGGTCTCTCAGCCCCCTTACCTATTCACTTAAAGGGTTAATAAATAAAGAAAAACAAACTGCCTATCCCTCCACATACCTACCTGCATTGTTCATTTCATTATTGTTATTCCACTCTACTTCCACTGCTGGTACTTGTAGTCACATTAGGGATGTCGATTCCATTCACCACTGCGTCTTTTTCCCGTGCAGGTCTGACAACCGTGATCAGAAGCTTACATGCCCTGCGGTGCCCATGGTCTTTGTGGATTCGCATGATAATGTGTTTTCACACATGTGTCACCTGGGGGTCACCACGGACAACTCAACTGATTTGGTAGTGCATGTGTTTTAATTGTGTTACTCCATCACATGAATGTTAACCTGTTCTGAAGATGTTATCTTGTTATATTGTTTTTACTTATAGTGTGATTTTATTTATCAGGTTTCTCCATCAATTCTGTGCCATGGCACCGTGATGGCTTTAGATTTATTGTAGACAGTTTTAGCCCTGCATCTTTACATAGCAAACGACATGGACAGCCTGACATCATTCATTATTCTGGTATGATTCCAATGTTTGGATTACCGTATTTTATGTGACTATTTGCAGGTTTTAAATAACCATTCCATCTATATATATTTTTTTCATGTAACATTGCAACTTTCCAACCAGTTTGTTTTACGTGATGCTGCATAACCTGCAGTTGGATTAAGATACATGCACTTTCCAATATTGGAAGCACTTTTACATCAGAGACACTCTCTGAAAATCTCATGCACTTTGCAAACAAATACCAAGCACATTGTATCACTTGCTTGAAGTCAATTAAATTAATTTATATCCTGTATAAAAGCACCAAGAGATCTGAGAGATCCCCCATCCCTCCCGTGTTCCTTGCTATTGCTTACATATGACTCCATATGATCCACTTTGACCTCAATGTGTAAGCTACATGATTCAGTCAATACTGAATTATAAATCGGTCAAACTTCCCCTGATGTGATGTTGGGATAACGTCTACATTTTATGAATGTACATCAATACCTATTGTACAGTATATTCATGAGACTATGTATTATAGAACTCTAATGATGTGTTAGAAATGATGGAGCAATATAAAAGATTTTAATGATGCAGCATATTCACTAAAATTGTGAAAATCATATAAAATCTTAGATTGTTTAAGAGCCCTTAAAGTCCCCTTGTCTCCATTTGCAGAGAAATCACGTTGTGGGAGTATTCGCTCCTCCTGATTTTGTATTCTTGATTTTCTTGGGATGTTGGCCCAATGTAAAGCAGGTTATCATTTTTAGATAATATTTACTGTATAAATATATATATATATATATATATGGACATGGATGCATCGGATTGCTCATGGTTAAGGGAACTTTAAGGTCTCTTTCATTATAATAGCACTATCAAGCCTTCTTAAAACAGAAGGTATTTACACAGCCCAATCCAGCACAAATCCCAAAAGTTTAGGTAGAAGCCTTTGTTTTGGGACAGTGGGCGGAGCCATGCAAAATGATTCATTATTCTATAGTTTAAGAAATGTGTTAATCTCCAATAGGTAAAAAATTAGCATTCATTTAAATTTTTTACCGCATTACATTTCAGCTGATAAATTGTTCTTTCGTGTATGATGTTGAAAAGAGAACCCGATGGCAGAAAATATTGTTTGACTCAAAGAGATAGCTTGTGGTTATGTATGCTACATTTTGTACATGGCTAGATAATGCTTAAATTGGCAGAAGAACTGTGAGGCTGGAGGATAATTGATAGATCTCAATAGTTCAGGTAAGTAAAAGGATTGGTTTTATATCCCTAGTGTAAGACCTACTTGGGAACTGACATGTTTCAAAAGCTCACAAAATTTAAATTTGTGACCGATTCTACTCCACGCTATGTTGTTCAGAGATTTAGCTCATTCCTCTGTAGAATCCAACTTAATGCTTTTCCAACTCATGTTTAACCATTACAAACAGTTCCCGAGTCAAAATGCCACCATTACATCTGAAAATGGGAATCACCCAGATATGACATTACTTTGGAGCATTGCATATCAAGTAGTGTCAATATTTCCCAGAGAATCATAAAAAGAACTCCAAGTCTGACAGGTTCTTTTCACTTACTTGTTTAAAGTCAGAAAAATTGTATTCTTGAACCTTAAAATTACTAGACGCTTTTGGCTTAAAAGAATAAATTAAAGCTGAGCCAAAGTATACCTCAGCTGTGATGCAAGGACCAACTGATTTGCTTTCCATCTGGGAGATTAAATCCCACTGCCAAAAAATGGCACCACAATAATGAGCTGTCAATCAAACGGTAAAAAAAGACAGATTGCTCGAGATAATTAAATGCCCTGCAGATTCTCATTAGATTGTGCTGTACTTACGGTTTATATCTCTTCTATAGGGGAACCTGAAAGTAATGAAGAACTAAATGTGCACCTATGTCTAAACTGGATATTAATATCAGCTGTATTGTATGTATGATAGATAGATAGATAGATAGATAGATAGATAGATAGATAGATAGATAGATAGATAGATAGATAGATAGATAGATAGATAGATAGATAGATAGATAGATAGATAGATAGATAGATAGATAGATAGATAGATAGATAGATAGATAGATAGATAGATAGATAGATAGATAGATAGATAGATAGATAGATAGATAGATAGATAGATAGATAGATAGATAGATAGATAGATAGATAGATAGATAGTGTTTTTCTTACATTTTAAAAAATTGCTATGGATATATTATCTTTTTAAAAGAAGGGTATTCAAAGCAACACAACCAGGGCCATTTGAGCGAGGAGTCAGATTATTTCCATACACTTTTCTCCTGCTTCTTCTCCCATACTTGCCCTGTTCCTGCATGCCAGATATGTGTGCAAGGGACAACGCTGGGGTCCTATGCACATGCAATGGTCCTGAACACAATTCTAGGCAATAGTGGCATATTTTACAAAAGGCACCAACAACCAATAAAGAACCAATATCAAATAAAAAGATTAAAAAGATCTTATCTTTTAAAAAGATGGTTGGTTATCTACCAAAAAGAACATTTCATAAAATCATCAAAAGATCAAATACCTCTAGCATTCCCTAAGTTTACTCAATATGAAGATAGATTACATATAACAGTTACTACAGTAAAACCTATACAGCAAGTTTGGAGTTCAAGTGATACATTTTATTGGCTAACTGAAGTGAACTTAACTTTGCCAATAAATAACTATCACTTGAACTCCTAACTTGCTGTATTCTTCGATGGCTAACACGGTACAGCAATCTACTATTAGAAAAATCTATATTAATCTTATGAATCTTATTACACTTGAGTTCTTTTGGGGTGAGTTTGTACTCGAAACTACATTGGGCAAACTCACCCGCCCAGAGGGAGTCCACAGTTTCCCTCCGTATCAGCACACAAGCTGATCTTTTTGTGTCTGCCCTTCCGATATCGTCCATGATGCCAGGGATGTGAAGGGGGAGGAAAGACAGTTAAGGATCACAGCTGATTACATTGAAATCCACCACAATTGCACTTTTCTTTTTCAAAAAAAGCGTGCCACATTCAGAAGCTAAGTAGGTGACAGCAATTGATTTGTAGCAAGGGGAACCAATAGGCACCCCAAGCATAATCAGAAGACAATTTGTCTGCTACAATTTTAAAGAAAAAAGGATAAGCTTTTTCACTTGTCCTGAACAAGTGACCTGGGTGTCACAAAACATGTTGACTATCTTTATATATATATGTTTTTTGTTTTCTGGTAACCCTGACGTAATCTAACCTTTAACACAGAGAGACCATACCTGAGCTTAATATCAAGAGTTGCCCTTACGGGAAGGATCCTGTTTTGCGACCAAAAGGGAGTCGTGAACCACAACTTTGGCGAAGAGTGAACACCCCAGAATCACAGGATGCCCACCTTGGGGACCAAGAAGGTCCAATAGCAGAGGGTGCATGAAGGGGAAGGCATATCAATCCCCATTAGAGAGTAGGGAACGGAGGTCCATCACCTGAGACCCTACCCTCTACCAGCAATGGTGAATGGGGGGGGGGGTGAAGCTGGGAACCCTTGACCCTTATTAACCACTCCTTAAATAGGGTTATATGAGTAGACCACAGCCTCTCCTATACTTCATACCATCTTTTCAGTGGGAAGGCTTTGGTGAACTACAGGTAGGCTACATATGACAAACAGATGAAGGACACTAACTAAACCATTAGAACAAAGGATTAATCTGGGCTTCGCCAGCCTGACTAAACCAAGATTGACCTGAATTTAGCCCTCAAGGGAATTTAAACATTAATTGGAGGCACCTAAGACCATTTGCCACTTTGTAATACATTATAACAATTGTTTAGATGCCAAAACAGTCTTTAATATAAAAAAAATAATAATTTAAATATGCTATGTCAAACATGTACTGAGATTTTAGAATCAGTATAATGTGCAGTCACAGTCAAATACAGTTGAATGCTGTTTCTAATCTCATATATACATGTATATTACCCTTCAGGTGGTGGTCACTCTAAGGCCTTTTTCTGTGCCATTTCTCCCTGTACTTACCTTTTCTTTTGGAGGAGTAGGTAAGACACACCACACATATGCATAGGCTGGAGGTGGATGGTGGGGATACAATGATATGCTTGTCTCTCAACAATTATAGCTGCTAAATGCTGCTGTAACAGTATAGGCATGATATATATCTGCTCAATCAAAGTAAATGTGAGTAATCAAAAACACATGATATGCAAAGGAAGTGAAAGGATTGAATGTTTGAATATCACTGAATATTTGCATTAAGTATAGGTACAGTACAAGGCTCAGACACTGAAGAAGCCAGACAGAAGGGCGAAACGCACCACATACACAAGGAGCAACAATACTGATAATTGTGATGATATGATATTTTATTGAATTGTTTATATTGATGTATTAATTGCTCCCTTACTATAAAGGGAACTGTTTGGAATGAATTATTAAGCTTGGTCCTATTTATGGTAATAAAGCCTTTTAATTGTTTTATTAAGTCTTGATGTAAATTAATTTCACATTCCCTCAAGCCCAAATTAGTTTTTCTAGGAGTAATGGGGCCATTACTTGAACCTCTCCTCCCCATTAGGGCCATTCTTCATATTAATGCAATATTATTCCCAGTAGTGGGCCCTAAGCACTCATTTACAGTGTTAAAATCATTCTTTTTTGGAGCTCCTGTACAGCTACCCTACTATAGGTCAGGAGACAAAACTTCCACTCATCAAAGTTGGTTTACACTCCTTATCTCCGATATACATTGATCTGAAACCAAAGAATAATGATATGTATATTGTGCCTTCAACAACGTTCAACAATATTTTTGAACAAATAAACCCCTCTGGATATTTATTATTAAATGTTTTTGTCTATTGAAGCACCAATTTCTAGCTATTTTGCCTTGTTACTATGGTAAGAACTGGGGAACATTTTGATTTGATTTTAAATTAAAAGAGGTTTTCTGCTTCTGACCTCTGATGTAATATTACAAAGTATATTTACCTTCTAGACCAGAGATTTTTTTATTAACCCCCTATAGTCCTCCATGGAAAATCTGGTTTCAGAATTGACTAACTTTTCATTTAAACTAAAGCCGTTTAGCTCATCCCTACTTGTGTACTGCCCTGAAACTAGGCAATTTCATCCAAGCAGAAAACAGAAATGATATTGAAATGCTTTTGGAAATAATTGGGGATGGGGGGGGGGGTTTAGGGGATTTAAGTAAAGTAGGTTTACGGTTTGGAATTTTTGTGTGTGCACTTAATTCTATTATTATATATGATATATAATTATAATAATTATAATTATATAATAATTATAATAATTGCAATTGACAAATCTCTGAGAAGGGCTTTAGCTTTAAGAAACCTTTGTATTACTGTTGCTGCTAATACATTTACTAGTCATTAGATAATTCATAATTATTGAGTAGGGGACCTCTACAATAAACGTAAAATAAATGCTGCACCCCTTCCAAACCATACAAAAAGGTATTTTCATATAGGGTTAGGGCAAAAGCAAAAACAGCCTGTCAGGATCAGGTAATGAGGGGGCGACCAGACAGGCAACACACACCAAGATTCAAGCAGAGGTACGGTGGTGTCAAAAACAGATTTAATGTGAACTCACAGACAGGATCAAAACAGATGCAAAAGTCCAGGGTACAGAAGTGTCCAGGGTTCAGGTTCAGATATGGAGACAGGACATGAGATCAAGACATGAAAAGCAATTGTGTCTGAATGAAGCACACCTAAATAGCCCTAGAGCTAACAAGGCATGTGTGTGCTCCACCCAGCCCAGGCTTACAGGGAGCTACCTGCTGGTGACTGTGGGACCAACCCATGGAAGGTCAAGCACAGTGCCACCAGCAGAAACAGCCGGTGTCCTCACAGTACCCCCCTCCTAAGGAGCAGCCACTGGACGCTCCAAGCCACCCGGGTACTGTGACGGCAACACCCCCCAGGGTCAAACACAAAACTGTCCATCAGCACAGACACAGGATGCAGGGGGATCACCAGAATGGACTCGGGCTGAAGGATCACCTCAGGAGCGGACTCGGGGTGCAGGATCACCTCAGGAGCGGACTCGGGGTGCAGGATCACCTCAGGAGCAGACTCGGGGTGCAGGATCACCTCAGGAGCGGACTTGGGGTGCAGGATCACTGGAGCGGATTCAGGGGGCATGATCACCGCAGCGGACTCGGGGTGCAGGATCTCCGTAGTGGACTCGCGGTGCAGGATCACCGGAGCGGCAAGGGGTGCCGGGCCCCGGAACAGGCACAGGGTGCAGGGCACCTGGAACAGGCACGGAGTGCCAAGCCTCCGGATCAGGCACAGGGTGATCAATGTACAGGCACACAATATCAATGTACCATCTGAAATTATAAAAATATCTCAGTTTGCATTTAGGTAGTGGCCTATCTGTAGTAGGTTGTCTGAAGCATTTTGCCTCAAATAAGGCTTCTTCAGGGAGACCGTCTATAGACTGTTATAGTTCCACTTGCTCTGTATCCATTAAAACATTTTGGCGGGTTGCTTCCAAGGTGGAGGTAGTGCACTCTAGGTAGAAAGCATCAGAGGGAACAAGCCCAGAGGTCCCCAACTGCATGGATAGGAACCCCATCCACCCAAAAGAGGGGGCCAATTGGATCAAATACCAGATCTCCAGGAACAAACTAGAGCTCTGGCTTCATCCATCCAACCAGTACCTGCCAACTACTGGCCAGTTGGTCCTGGTCGCAACCTACTATAGACTGTAAACAAGTTCCCTACAAGAACCTAAATTTAACATAAACTTGAATTTGGGAATATCACTCTGCTATATACAGAGGTCACTACCTAAATGCAAACTGAGATGTTTTTATATGTTTAGATGGTACATTGATATTGTGAATAATTTTATGAATTTGTTGTTTGTATGTTAGTTAAATAAAGATTATCTTTTATAATATTGGATAGATTATTATTATTGACTAAAAGCCCCATGTTGTAGTTTTAAGGGGAAGAGGAATAGGCTGTTTTCGCCTTTGCCCTTACCCTATAGGAAAATACCATTTTGTATAACTGTACTAGTCAATTCAAGTCTGTTGATAAAAGTTTAGGTTTCATAATCCGTAATCTACGTACCTTTCATACATACAACATCAAACGTGAGATCATTTCTTTAAGCATCTAATGTAAAGTTAAATAAGTAAATAAATTACTTCTGCACCATTACAATGGAGGAGAAGCACTCCACAATCCTAAAAAATAAACTTACTTGCTGTGTTCTTGTCTGTGACCATCACCATAATAAATGATATGTAGATGCCAGTCTTCTGGGTGTTAATGATCTGCAGTAACACATATAGCCACTAAGGAGCAATATATAATGGTTTTATAGTAAAAATGCATCTCCATACGATGGTAAAGGAGAAGTGATGACCTGATTGACTTCTTGTTCCCGACAGTATATTATTTCACCAAAAGAATAAAGCATTTTTGTTTTGTTTTTTAAGATAGATTGTTTTGTGACCCTTTAAATCACATTATGACAATTTTCCTCTGTATTTATATATAGTCTAGTTATATATTTATATGTATAATCTTAATAAAATCCATGTTTTTTGCTTTGTTAACGCCAGGATTCACCCTGCAATTATTTACAAAAATTACTGAAGGGGGTTCAATCCTTCACATTATGTAATACCTTTTTATCATATTTTTCAGTTCAAAAGCACAATGTCACTGTTTATATGAATCAGTCCAGTTAGAGTAAATCTACTTTTTTTTATACTATAACTGATGAGGCTTATTGTGAATAAACAGCATGAATACTTTCATTATATAATGAGATCATACTGAAACCGGCTCTGCAAGCCGTAATGTCATTTCAGTGGAATCTCTTCTTTCTACAGAAGAGGGAGCTAGGGTATAACATGTAGCATATTATTATTCAATTAATCCAATTCTTATTTTACACTAAGATATTTAGGTACATAGGGATTATCCGAAAATGTACTGACATACTGAAATTACATTGTAATGTGTTTGAAACAGAAAACCATATATCAATGACATGCTTTTATGAGCAGATTATATTTCTTTTTTAACAAAATCATAACCCTCTTCCCAAAATGAAATGAATATATTAGGGATGTATGAAATGTAATTATACTTACTAAATGATAAAAAAAATTATGTCAAATGCTTGCAAAACTAAAAATATATTTTAAAAAGGAGCAAAATATTAATAAATAAATGCTGTGGGTTTTGGTGGCCAGTTAAAGGGACATACTCTAGGACATAAAACAATATAATTTAATTGAACACAGATTAAAAAGACATGTACAAATATACACTTATATACTTATGGTTATCCCCGGGTTGGGTGCACATTTTAAATACACATACAACAAACAGTGATCAACAAGTTGGGGTAGTTCCACAAGGCGCTCCCCTAGGGGAAACTCCCTCGACGCGTTTCATTCTGTAGAGATGATTCCTCATTAGGAAGGATCACTCAGTGTTACACAGTGTAGCGATAGTATTTTCCATAATAGTAGAAACAATCTAAATCTATAATTTATAGATTTATAATCTATAATAGAGATAGCAATTACTGTAGATTAAAATGATGATGTCTATTCATGTACTGCACATTATACTACCATATGCTAAATGGTAGTATAATGTGCAGTACATGAATAGACATCATCATTTTAATCTACAGTAATTGCTATCCATAAGGAATGTCTGTTAGTGGATATAATAAACACATTGCTACTCACCAGTGGACACAGTTGGTCACCCCATCCGGAGCAAACCTCCCCAGGTATCACGTGTTTAACCAAGAAAATGGGGCCCTAAAGCCGAGCAGAGGGTCAAGTGTTCACCCTCTCCATCTGAAAATAACTAACTGCCCCATGTGAGCACCCTCAATCAGCGATTGATTTTGCCAAGAGCCGCGAGCGTGCACGCACATCGGTCGCTGGCAAAATCGTCCGCCACTCGTTGCGTGTGTGGGGGGCTATACATGGGTTGATTTGTCACCGATCAATTCCCGATCCGATCATTCCAGGCGATCATGGAATCGGTAGAACACCACCTTGGGAATCCGATTTGTGATCGATTTGGACATGAGCCGATCTCTAAAACGATCGACCCAAAAAAAACAACATGTCGGTTCAATGTCCGATCCGATTTTTAGTCGATTCCGTTAAGGGTGGGCAGAACTCGACTGACGCGCGCGATGATCGATTGGTCAAAAATTTCGTGAAAAATTGACCTGTGGACTCCCTCAGGGTATGAGCCTTGCACTTTGTTATTGCTGTAATCAATTCATTTCGGAAAATTTTACATGTCACATCTGTTGAACTTATGCATTCGTATTCGCACTGATATAAAAAAAAAACATGCATCAAGTTACAAGTTACTTACATATCCTCAGATGAAGTTGGAATAAAACTCAATAACATCAAAGTTGATAGTGTCATTAAAAATGCTAAATATAAAACCAATGGATGATTGGATAGATTGGGGTTTATTATCTCAATGAAAGATTTCACCTAAAAAGCGTGTGTGTGTAGAACCCAACAAAGAATGGGGAAGGGTAAAAAAAGGGAAAAAGACAGATATATTGGGTTAGACACAAAGACCAGTAAGGATCAGTATGAGATTATATATTATTCGCGCTGAGTCAGCATGTGTGAACTCACTGTATAAGGAGGATAGACTTACTATTGCGGTCGCTAGCTTATGGTTGGACCCAATATGTAAAACATGTGATGGATCTACCATCCAACTAGCAACCTTGATGTTTTGAATTATAATAGTCACTAAGGGGTGGGAGGTGTCTGTGTAGTAATCAAATTGAAAAATTGCCCTAGCCAAGAGATTCATATTATAAACGTGAAAGAAACCCTAACGATGGGGCAAGTGGTTAGCCCCTTGGTCCCTGGAAAACAGGGCCGCTAAAAAATGGCAATTGCGGGCATCTAAATATAAACATAAATTGAATAAAAAGGTCTTTATTCGAAAATAGTAAGGACCATTAGTGTAACAATTAAAAATATATCAGCAGACAAATGGTGCCACAGACGGTCCCACTGGTATGCCGGTACACATAAAAGCACATGTCAAAAGAATAGCATTGGTATGACCTTAAGATTGATACAGTGAAAAGCAACTAGTAGTCATATGTTTTGAAGCACAGGTGGAGATATTCATTCACTGTCCCCACGCAATGTTGTGAAGGTCACGCTCTCTCCGCCTATAATATTCTGATTAGTTGGATGCCAAGTCCCAAAACTCTTTAGAGATAAGATCCTAACCTGCGCAAGAACCAAAAAGTCTAACCCTTATATCCTGAAGAAGTGATGCAACAGTAATGAAATGTGTTGATATATTGAGAAAATACCTCTTTTTACAAAATAAAGGACTTTTTTTATCACCATATGGGTGCCTCCAAGAAGCCGATTATTTTTCTAGTGGTTTACCACTAATATACCTATTAAAATATAGAACCAAGGGTTGAATCCTGTCTAGGGACCTGCAGCATATGACTTCACCTGGAGTAATGTAATGTTCAAAACACTTCTTCAAGGAAGAAAAATATGAGGGAAATGTAATGGTGTGGGTCAGTAGGGATGCCTCAAATCAGCTGTCACCTTAATAGGGATACATTTATTTAAACATAAACCCAATAAGTCTTAAGTTAAAATATATTGGTTTTGTTATGTTATAATGTTTTATATTTACATCATGTCTTCTACAGAAAAACATGTAGTTTTTGTTCAAAGTTGAGTTTACTTTCCTTAATTTATGCAAAAATCTAAAACCTACATCACCAGCACTTTTGGCTTTTTAGTTATGTTTCCTAAATAAGAAATACTGTTATAAATAACCACTAGAATATTATATATGTAAATAAATAGCTGTGTAATGTGGGTGATTGAATCTGTAAAAAACTGAGATTCTCTACCATGGCCAACTCACTACAATATTTTGTTCAAAAAGGAATGGCTCAAGATTAATTAAATCTACATGTACACAAATAACTTTTTACATCATAATGATGACTATCTATTTATTTTTTGAATGAGAAGTCACTCATTCACTTTTCACTCCTCCCCCTGATGACTTTTAGCTACTGCAGAGGATAATACCCATTATCTGCTAGCCCAGTAACAATTGAAAAAAGACGGAATTAAACTCTGTATACAAATCTACTAAGAAACATTTTCCCTGTTGAAAACCATGATCTGCTGATCTCCAGATGCCACTTACAACATTGTAGTTAAATAACCCCCTGAACACTGGCAGCTTCAAACCTCATATGGTTAGAAACAGAAAGTAAGTATATTTTTTATTATTGTGGAGCGCTACTCAATTATCATACCAGGAGAGCAGAGAGCAAGTTGTGGACAGCACCATAGCATGAAGAGGAAATATATTTTAGTGGAACCTTAAACATGAATGAAAATAATGTACAAGGTTATACATTCTGTTTATGAAAAATAGATATCATCAATATCTACTATCAAATACTAACAGTAAAGACCAAAACTAAATAGCCAATAACAAAAATAAAAAAATTTGAAAGGCTTAAAGTTTTCATTTTAGTCTTCCCTTCTAGCATCCCTCCTCTAATCTTGCTGTGCAGCGACTGATACTGTGAAATTTAGTAATTACACTCCTTGAATTAAAAAATTCATTTTTTAATGGTAATGGTAAAAGAATCGGCGACCACAATTATATAATGTGTTTTGTATACTTTAAGTAAAATTTGGAGCTATAAAGTGACAGTGTACCTAGCACCTAGTTCCATGGCCCATAAACCATCTGATGCTCTTTAGGGCTCGCTCACCCTAGCTGCAGTGCTGTATACTACCTCAGCGCAGGGCAACTAGGGTCACCACGAGGTACACAGGTTTCCATAGAAAAGCATCTTGTATTGGAGATGCAAGTGTGGTGCACTGCAAACTGTGTTTTTTTTGCCTATAACGGCTAGTTATGTTACTGCTACCACATTGGTTATAGGCAAAAAACTAAATTGCAAACACAGCGGATAGTGTGAAATGACCCTAACACCTACCACCCAAAACCAGCATAACCCAGACCAAATAATGCACCAGACATCTATATTTTGAATAACATTTTATACAATATTACAATATTTTTATACCAAAAAAAACTTAATCACAGAACACAAGTACCTGAACAATGAAATATTTTCTTGGCAACATCACAGCATCTTTTATAAATGCTCCACATATACATTGGTCACTATTTGTTGACCCAACTAACCATAGGAGGCAGCAACTATGTTAACTTCAATTACTTTGTCCACCTTTAAAGACCCCAACCGCTAGAGCCACTATGAATGCCCCATCCGAACACAATGTCAAACTTAATGCCTCAGCATTAGTCGAGGAAAGAATAGCAGACACTCACAGTCAGACAGTTGGACTTGCAAGCACAAGAATGCAATGTTTTTTAATATATTGGAAATAAACTTAATGGAAGCTTTGTTGGCCTTGACATAGATGGACAGGTGGACAGATGTCTGCAGGCTACACGCATGAGACTGAGACTAACATGATCCAGCCACATGCAGGCAGACTAGGTAAAAATCATTAGGGTCATGCTAGGCAGAAAGGATGGAAGATCTATTACTGAGCAGTAGAATTGAAAAAAAAATACATCTGTGCTTAAAAGGTTAAAGAAGTTACGTTTAATGCAGAAGAATTTACGTCACCAAACACCTATAAGGTTATCCAGATGGTAAATAAAGACTGTTAGATAAGAATAAATATAAGAATAAATATCTAGGGCTCAGGAAGCTAGATATGCCACTAAATCAGGGGTGGGAACACTTTATGACTTGTGGGTCAGTATTTTATTTTTGTCACTATTGCCACTGATCAGGGAACAACATTTCACGTTTCCTGGACAGTTGCCAATTAAGATTTCATGGTTGTTGCTGTCGGTATTTGACAACTGCCACCTAAGCGCTCACACGATGTGTGCAACAGCTACATAAATAACTGGAAAAATGTACCAAAAAAGCCTTATTTTTTTTAAAAATTTACATTAAGGACACATCTTAATATACATCTACCGACTCCCCAATGCCTTCATGAAGGAGTGAAAGAAGATTTCATTGGCGATCTATTGAGCTCCAGTGACCTCCATACCCAAGAGAGTTAAGACAGTGGTGGCCATTTTTTACATTGTGGGGGGGGGAGTGAATTTTGCTACCAGAGGCTGTGTGTTAGTTATTTTGAGGGAACATCAAATCTAGTGTTTTACAAGCTGTACACTGATTACATTGTCCTATTTTCAGTGTTGCCCTATGAAAAGATAATATAAAACGTTTCACCACATTGTCACTTTTGTGCGATACTGTCTAATTTGTTATACAATATGAAGCACATTCTGTTTCAGCCAATGCCAATGGTCACTGTATGATAAGACTGATGTGAAAAAACTCAAGTGACCTGTACACAACCCTGCACCAATTGAAATCTTTTAAAAATTGAAAGGCCAATTCCAAGTCAAGTTCTCCAAAATCAATACTTGACCTCACATATGATCTTTTGGCTGAATGTTTGGAAATTCCCTCAGACACACTAACAAAAGCTTTCAATGGAAGCCTTCCCAGAAATGAATGCTATTGTAGCGTTGTAGTGGGCCAGCTCCACATTATTGCCCATAGTTTTATCCAACAAGGTTAAATAGGTGTGATAGTAAGATGGCTAAAGAGTTTGTCCATATTTTACACCTTAAAAATTGTGCAAATATTGTAAAATGGTAGACCATCATGTGGTGACAAATATTAGTGGTACACCCTACACTATACAATTTTTATTTCTGCCTGGCTCAATTGTACAGGACTGAGGCACTGACTAAGACACAAGATTGAGGAATGACAAAGTTTAAGCACAATCTGAAAATTCCAGAAGTTCAGTATTAAGCTGGGAACACACGCATAGATATAGGCCAGATGCAGGGTCCCCATGCAAAGCATAGAAAAAGAGAAAGACCTCAGCAGAGGTTTCCCAAAGGGCAAGTGGAGGGACTTTTAAGGGCAACGGTAAAACAACACATTTTTTATTTTGATTTAGTATGATGTTGAACACAGCAATTACATGGTTCACAATGTCATGATTCAAACAAGTACATAATACTAGTAACAAATAATTTTTGATAATAAATAATCATCCAGATACATATAATTATCCAAATACACATAATATCAAAATTGATATAGAAACTATTGCACTCCTGACACATTTCGCGGTTGCCCGCTTCCTCAGGGGTTAGTTTGCGCAAGATGAAGTCACTATATAAAATTTTAATGGAAAACCAAGAGTCCAAAAATATATAAATATGTATTGTTAAAATTTTGGCTAAGTAATTTAAATCCAATTTCACTTACATCAGTTATTGTATCCATATGCATTAGTAGTATCTTGCTTGAAAGGATTTTCAAGACATGACTGCGACAGAGATTTGGATTAGAGACAACTGGAGAAGCGGGGAAAATTACTGGTCTGTCCCGTCTAGTGTCAGTATTAATTCCCATGGTTGGGTAGAGCTAGCCAGGGTAAAGAAAATAAAGGAAACATTGTTTTAATTGTAAAGCCTATTAAAGGGTTACTACACACTCGCATTGCTGTTTAATAAACGGTTAAGTGAGTTATCTATGGAAGTGGTTACTATTCAGACAGCTGCCACTCATAAGCAAACTTTCATAGTAACGTGGGGCTAATACCTCCATAAGTATAAAAGTGGTAGCTAATGGGCAGCAAATCCAATGAGATAGATGGTAAGAGCTCACAGATCCACCTATCAAGGCACGGGGTCATAAATGTGCCAAATGCGAGGGATGTAAGTAAAGTAAAGTCTTAAAGTAGGTGCAAAGAAAAGTCTTACCCTGCTCACATATGTGTGGCCACCAGACCGCCTTTCAGTCAAAAATGGATCGGGTGTTGAACAGGGAGGGTCTATTTAACCCCCGCCGTCGTCGGCGAGAGGGTCATTCAAACGACATGCAGACGCACTCAGGCACCATCACAGCTCCCACCCAAAACGCAGACAATGGAGGGGGAGGACAGGTCCAACACGCCGGCCACAGCACAGCACCCATTACAACAGGTGCAGCGGCGATAGTGCACCTCCCACATCCCCACCCCTCCGTACTGGGAGGACAATCTAATGTCCAAACCCAGTCTACATCTGTGCACCAGGTGAGATAACTGAGGGGACCCGTAAAGCTGCACAACATGGCAGCCCTGGCCGCCTACGCGGCCATACTGCATCTGCATCCCCTATATCTCAATATCCAAACTCTGCCGCAGTCCTATATAAAGGAGTGGAATTCTACAGTAAATTTAAGCATAAGTGAAAGTATATTAATGTATGATCTAATTACCTGCTGCCACGAACATCCCTGTGTAATTCCCGCATAAAGGGTTATATAAAAAGGAGTGTGTATATATTGTGGGGGATTAGCGGTAGAGCGACAAGGTGCGGTACTCTGGAGGCGAAAGAGGCACAGCAAAAACCGGTTTGCAGGTGAAAACACTCGGTTTGTGTTTATTGTGCAAAGTCCTATATACAATATGTAGTACATCCAAAATGCATAAAGTCCAGATCACAGTAGTCCATAAAGCAAACACATGGAGATTCTTTTCATCACACAGGTAACCACGCTCCCCCAGTCACAGTCCACGGACTGTTCAGGGTGTAGCCACCATACTGAACATGGTAGTGAGTTTTATATAGAGCCAACCAACTCTAATTAGAAAACCGGATCACAGCTGGTTCTTACTCTGGCCCCATACGAGCAACTCCAGCTCCCTCTGCTGGCAGATAGCAAGTACTCTGCATATTGGCGTACCTGGACCACATAATCACATATATGCCAGACTGGATACATCCAGAGGATTTGACAGGCTTCCTGTCACAATATATTACATTAAAGTAAGATCATGCTTTTAGCCAGTCCCTGGTATATATGAGTAAGAAAAGGACATACGTCTCAATTAAGTAATATGGCAGGAGCATGGTCATATTGCACGATTGCATGATGTGGAAGGATTACATTTGGCCCAAAAAGTGGGTATCTTCTACCCTGAATAAATTTTATATATGAAGTAATCCGCGCACATTCAGTAATATTTGCCACCATCCCTAATATAATAGAAAAAGAGAAAGACCTCAGCAGAGGTTTCCCAAGCATAGTCGGAGCTGGAGACACAGCAGTGCTGCGCCTTCAGCTCAATAGATGTCGTGCACATCTACAGTGGTGTGCAAAACTATTTGCCCCTTTCCTGATTTCTTATTCTTTTGCATGTTTGTCACACTTAACTGTTTCAGCTCATCAAAAACCTTTAACTATTAGTCAAAGATAACATAATTGAACACAAAATACAGTTTTAAATGAAGGTTTATGTTATTAAGGGAGAAAAAAAACTCCAAATCTACATGGCCCTGTGTGAAAAAGTTATTGCCCCCCTTGTGAAAAACTGTGGTTTATCACACCTGAGTTCAATTTCTGTAGTCACCCACGGGCCTGATTACTGCCACACCTGTTTCAATCAAGAAATCACTTAAATAAGAGCTTCCTGTCACAGAGAAGTAGACCAAAAGCACCTCAAAAGCTAGACATCATGCCAAGATCCAAAGAAATTCAGGAACAAATGAGAACAAAAGTAATTGAGATCTATCAGTCTGGTAAAGGTTATAAAGCCATTTCTAAAGCTTTGGGACTCCAGCGAACCACAGTGAGAGCCATTATCCACAAATGGCAAAAACATGGAACAGTGGTGAACCTTCCCAGGAGTGGCCGGCCGACCAAAATTACCCCAAGAGCGCAGAGACAACTCATCCAAGAGGCCAAAACAGACCCCAGGACAACATCTAAAGAGCTGCAGGCCTCGCTTGCCTCAATTAAGGTCAGTGTTCAAAGACTGGGCAAAAACGGCCTGCATGGCAGATATCCAAGGCACAAACCACTGTTAAGCAAAAAGAACATAAGGTCGTTCTCATTTGCTAAAAAACATCTCAATGATTGCCAAGACTTTTGGGAAAAATACCTTGTGGACGACGAGACAAAAGTTGAACTTTTTGGAAGGTGCGTGTCCCGTAATCTAGTGTAAGAGTAAACACAGCATTTCAGCAATAAGAACATCTACCAAACCCGTAAAATATGGTGGTGGTAGTGTGATGGTCTGGGGTGTTTGCGCGTCAGGACATGGAGGCTTGCTGGATAGAGGAACCATGGAATCTTAAGCTGAAGCGATCTTGGGTGCTGAAGAAGGACAATGACCAAACACACACCAGCAAACCACCTCTGAATGGGCTGAAGAAAAAACAAATGAAGACGTTGGAGGGGCACCGTCAAAGTTCTGACCTGAATCCTATTGAGATGTGTGGCATGACCTTTTTAAAAAGGCGGGGGGGGGGGGGGCGGTTCATGCTAGAAAACCAAAAAACGCTGAATTACAAAAAATTCTGCAAACATGAGTGGGCCAAAATTCCTCCGAGCGGCTGCTAAAAAGGGACTTTGTTTGCAGTTATCGCAAACGCCTTGAATGCAGTTATTGCTGCTAAGGGTGGCCAACCAGTGATTAGGTCAGGGGGCAATTACTTTTTCACACGGGCCATGTAGTTTGGAGTTTTTTCTCCCTAAATAATAAAAAACCATCATTTAAAAAACTGCATTTTGTGTACTTGTGTTATCTTTGACTTAATCGTTTAAATGTTGTGATGATCAGAACATTTTGTGTGACAAACATGCAAAAGAAATAAGAATCAGGAAGGGGGCAATAGTGTGTTCCTGGGCTTAAAGGAGGACAAGTTTCTGCCGTAAAAAAAGTTATATTTCAGCCTTGTAGTTTTGTTAAAAAAAACATAACCCAAATAAAGTTGAGCTGATCTAGTTGTTTTTTTTTTATTCGCACCCAGAAAAGCATGTCCAAGGGAGCTTCCCAAAGATCAAAGGGATCTAATGTTAAAAAGAGATCAGTAAGGAGAAGGGTACAAAAGAATTCAAGGCATTAGATATACCATGGAAAATTGAAGACAGTCATCATTCAAGTGGAGATGAATTACCAAAAAAAAAAATGGACGTCCTCCAGAATGATTGAAAAGATGAGAGGGAATACTGGTCAGGGAGGCTACCATAAAGGCCTAAAAAAACCATTTTTAAAAGGAGCTCAGGATTAATTTTTATCAAGAGTATGGCTGTTAGTTGGATTGGGCACCGAACTTTCGCCGGAGAGCTATTCGCGGCGAAACATCGGCTATGGTGAGGTCGCCCATGTTCGCGAACATATGGCGGTGAGTTCGGTTCGCCCCCTATTTTATTAACATTTTGCACGGAAAATTGACCCCTGTGAGGCACAGGTCAGACAGACATAATACAGCCACTGGCACCCCCACCTCACAGACGCCTCAAACCCCTATAACATATCAATTACAGGACGCCATTTCACATTCTGCTGAAGAAGGAGAGAGTAGGAAGAGAGCTGCGGCTGCTACAGGCTAAGGGAACCATTAGCCTAGGGCCAGTGTTCTGTGGGATTCTAACGTCTTCAAGGAATAATCCCATCCATCCATTCCATGGGAATATCCATCTCCTACAGTGTCCCTCCACACTGATCATCAAACCAGGGTCCTCCACAATGTCCATCTCCCCAGGTGTCCGCCATACTGACCTCACCACCAGTGCCTCCACATGGACCATCACCACCAGTGTCCTCCACACTGACCTCACACCAGGTCCTCCATATGACCATCACCACCCGGTCCTCCACAATGACCTCACCCCAGTGTGCTCCCACACTGACCATCACCACCAGTGTCTCACAATGACCATCACCACAGTGTCCTCCATACTGGACCATCACCACCAGTGTCCTCAATACTGACCATCTCCCCAGTGTCCTCCCACTGACCATCACCACCAGTGTCCGCCATCTGACCATCTCCCCCAGTGTCCTTCCAAACTGACCTCACAACCAGTGTCCCGCCATACTGAACATCTCCCCCAGTGTCCCTCCACAATGTCCATCTACACCAGTGTCCGCCATACTGACACTCACCACCAGTGTTCCTCCATACTGACCATCCACCACCAGTGTCCGCCACACTGTCCATCTCCACCAGGTGTCCTCCATAAAATTAAAATTCACCTTTAAGCTGTAGGCAACGTTGGAAAGGGGGAAAAGCCGATCTTCACAGGTTGTTTCAGGTGGAAATTCACAACAGGCATTACCAACATGTTGTTAGTGTCTCTCCAGCTACCCCTATTATGTTCAATCAATTGACTATCATTGTTAGAAATCCTTGTGCGGATTTATTGCGTCTGAAAAAAATTTTTGGGGGAGTTTTGCCATGGATCCCCCTCTGTCATGTCATTTGTCCAGGTGTAGTCCACCTTGAAAAACTTTTCCAAAACATCTGTGCCAGAAAGGGGTCCTTTGTTTTTTAATGTTCGCCTGCCATTGAAGTCTATGGGTTTTCGCCGGGTTCGCGAACTTTTCGCGAGGTTTCACATTCGCCGTCGCGAAACATCAAATTCCGGGTTCGCGCCATCACTACTGGCGTGTGGTACATGTGACGACAATCTCCAGTATTCTTCATATGTCTGGGGCTATGGGTAGAGTGGCAAGACGAAAGCCTTTTGATAACAAAGAAAACATCCAAACAGGCTACATTTTGCAAAAAAACACATCTGAAGTCTCCCAAAAGATGCAGGAAAAGGGGTTATGGTCTGATGAAACCATAGTTGAAACTTTTGCCATAATTTCAAAAGATATGTTTGGTGCAAAAACAATTCTGCAAATCACCTAAAGAACCCCATAAAACAGTAAAGCCTGGTGGTGGGAGCTCAGCTTAACCTCCCTAGCGATACTGCCAGAACCAGTTCGGGCAAAGGCACACTGCAAACGATACGCCCGAACTGGGTTCGGGCATATGCGCTAGGAGGTCACCTTAACTCTGTCTTTCTCTAATCCAGTTCAAAAGTGTATTCGCTAGCAGAAACGCTCGCGCTGAGCACTTCTGGCTAGCAGAATCAGCTCTGCTCTCTGACACGAGCAGATCCGGAAAAAGCCGAGGTCTTCAAGTTCTTCCGTGATTTCGCGCACGTGTGCCGATGACGTCATCGGCCGGGAGGATTTAAAGGTACCGAATTTTTTTTTCTTAGATTTTTTTTCATTTTTTTCCATTGTTTTTTTATTTTGATTGGAATTGGATAAAGTTTTATAAATGTTAATCCAATCCAAATCAAAATAAAGAAACAAAAGTGTAAACTTATAAAAAACAAAAAAAAATGTTCCAAAAAAAAATTTTTTTTTCTGTACTCAAAGCCGCCACATAGCGCTTCCATCTCTGGGCAATTTTGCGAATGAGAACCATGCGCATCCGGGTGACGCTTGGTGATCAATCGCAAAATGAACGCGCCCACCTGGAGCAACCGTTCGTACTCGCACCAAACTTGATCAGCCAGAGAACCACGTTTTTCTCTGGTGATCGCCAGTACTTTGAATGGGGACAAGGGTCCCCATCCAAACGTATTGGTTGTCCAATCGTAAATGGTGTATTTCGAACAATGGACCATGGCATGATGATGTCATCATGCTGCGGCCGATTGTTCGATAACACGCCGCCAAGCAAGCGTCTATGGCGCTGGTTTAACCTCCCTGCGTTACGCCCGAAGCAAGTAACTGGCGCAGTCTGATCGTGAATCAAAACTGCGGCGTCCGTGCCGGAATCAGGCGCAACCGCTGGCTCTGTGTGCCTGCAGCATTCTACAAAGCTAGCAGCACACAGAGCCTTTCCGCCCCCATCGGCGGGTCCTCGGTGACGCCGATGGGGGCGCGGAAAGGCAAAACCAACGTATTTTTGGTACAGAAATCTGCACCTCAGTGAACCGCCAGGGAGGTTAAGGGCTGTTTTTCTTCAGCTGGAACTGGGGCCTTAGTTAAGATAAAGGGAAATATGAATGTAACGAGGCCCTAGGTTTGTTTAAGGAAAATCCCATGCCCGGTATTGCTTCCCACCAATCACACATAAACGGAGTCAGACAGCTGATAGGGGATATTTACAGTCTTTACTATAGGGAATATGTACAATCCAAACACCAAACCCAAGCCTGGGAATGGGGCACAATCTTGAGGATTTACTGTTACAAACACATCCTATCAGCTGCAGGGTGACTGATGGCTTTCAGGTCCCAGTGGGAGAGGGTTAGGAGCACAGTCCAGTGTCAGGGAGAGTAGAGAATGGTCCAGTGGAGGTGGAAAAGGAGGAATCCTTGCGTCTGCCTAACTCGACACCTACCAGTTTCCAGTGTCCATCCGCTCGGGGCACTACGTAGGGAAGGCAGACCCTGGTCCAGGAGGCACAACCTTTTCAAGGGCCACGGATGTGGGTCCTTGGATCCCAGGCACTTGCAGAGGGACTGCCATCGGGAGAACCCAGGGAAGATGGGAGCCCAATGCTCCAGAAGGGTGAGACACATTGGCTGGATACAGGTTGCTTGAGGAGCTAACCAAACTCTGACTAGGAGGGCCTAGGTAGGTGTATTAATACCCTTCTGCCTGGAGACAAGCTACTGCCAGCCTCCAGGCAGAAGGGTATTTATACACCTACCTAGGCCCTGCTAGCTATGAAAAGCTACAATGTAAGGCCTAGAAAAGAGAGGGAAACTGAGGAGCCATCACTCATCCCTGCACCTGCTACAGAGAAATGCTAAAACAATTAAAGCTATACACACATCTATGCAGCAAGTTAATCATGTCATGGCAGGGTCACAAATATACAGTTTTATGTGTATCCCACTACACTACATAAACAGTTCCAAATACCAGTCAATATTGGCACAAAACCTTCAGGCTTCTTCTAGAAAGCTGAACATTAAGATGAACTTTAAGCATTACAACGACCCAAAGCATACATGCAAATCAACAAAGGAATGGCTTCAAAAGAAGATGATTAAAGTTTTGGAATGGCCCAGCCAGAGCCCAGACATGAATCCGATTGAAAATTTGTGGGGTGATCTGAAGATGGCACAGGAGATGCTCTAGCAATCTGACATATTTAGAGTGTCTCTAACAAAGAAGATTGGGGAAATCTTGTCAAGTCAAAATGTGATATGCTGAAAAAAGACTGAGTGCTATAATAACATCAAACGTATGCACTTATACATACACTTATGCAACCATGTTTTATTTTTATATTTTTTCTTCCCTTCACCAAAAAGATATGTTTGTTTTTCAATTGAGTTACAGTTTGAGGTACAGTTTATAGGTCATACAGGTGGAAAAAGTTCTGAAATGATTTTTGTACAGCACGGGAACCTGACATTTTACCAAGGGTGTGTAGACATTTTATATAAACTGTATGTATTGTATACATGTGTTATACTATACATATATGAAATATACAACCCCCTAAAAAATTACATTAAATAATCATAAAAATCATGTTCCGTTCTCCTTGTTAAAAAGACCCAAGAAAAAAGTCCCAGAAAAAAAAAGTTAATCCAGTTTCTTCCAACTCTTGAGAAAAAAAAAACAGTGAAAATAAAAGTAATCCATCTTCCATCTGATTAAAAAAAAATAAACCCAGAAAGAAAATCTGGTAAGTAACAGAAAACCAAATTATTTTTATATTAGTTGCAATTTTTTACATCAAATGATATTTGCACCAACTTTATTTTCAGTAAAAAACATATGCTAACTAATGTTAAGAAACACAAACTAGCCATAATTCATATTTTTCCAGTCTGAAAACCTCAAATAGATAACACTATAACATAAAAAATGAAAAGGATACAAGGTTAGAGTAAGCTATAAATATGGCCTTAGAATTACTACACTCACTCTACATGGCAAAAGTCAATAAGTGTTACATAATTGTTATTAGTGAAGGGTGAACATCGTCCAGGTCTGTCCATGAACGGGCAGATCGGACTTTTAAAGAAGTCCGCCTTCCGCCTGTTCACGGACAGATTCAAATTCCGGAAGTGACGTCAGTGTTCTCGAGCCGGTTTTTCACTAGGAGACCGGCTTCATGCCCGGTCTTCCAGTGAACAGATTCTTCCTCTCGTAGGATCTCGCTGCTTCTGATCCTGATCCTGACGGAGGAAGAATAGAGATCTCCTTCTCGCCGGCGAACAGGGCGCGTCGAACACTTGTAATGCTCGCCGGCGAGAAGGAGGGCGAACATCCATGTTCGCTGCTGAACTGTCTGCCTTGCGGCCATCACTAATTGTTGTGCTTTCTTTTATGCTCAAATACACCTTCAAAAGGATAAACATGTTTATATATGTGTATGGGGTCCTGGCTGGGGGTCCCATTTTTATTGCATTTTATTCCACTTTCATTATATATTTTTCATCATATATTTTTTTTTCATTTTATTGCTATCACAAGGGGCCTGACAAGCCCTTTGCATGTAATAGGCTCTCATTATCGAGACATTTTATCGATACAGATTTATTAGATAATTGATATCCCCTGTGAATAATTTCCAAAAAAAGTGGGTACTTACAGTAACAAGTTAACAATCCCGGCTACTTGTTTAGAACATGTTTCTCACAAGTTCAACAAAGAAATAGTTTAAAGATTCACTTGGTCATCCAATTTAACTGGAGTTAAGAGATATAGTGGGTCAAAAAAGGGTTTAGTCAGCCACCAATTGTGCAAGTTCTCCCACTTGAAGAGACGAGAGACCTTTAATTTTCATCATAGGTACACCTCAACTATGAGAGACTGAATGGGGGGAAAGAATCCAGGAAATCACATTATAGGATTTCTAATTAATTTATTTGCAAATTATGGTGGAAAATAAGTATTTGGTCGATATGAAAAGTTAATCTCAATACTTTGGTCGCACACTGGTAATACACTGGTTGCACCGTCGGGGGAACAATCATTCGTATACGTGGCTTTATGACCGACCTTTGCACAATCGTCGGAAAGTTCAGATTTCTATTTGATTTGCGTATGTCTAGTATAACTGCAGCATACAGGATAAGCTGGCTCTGTCTGGTGTTGAGGAATTCGGGTGTTGAACAAAGGTGTTCCTTTTACTCAATAAATTTTTATGTATATTGACTCAGAAAGTGCCTTTGTTTCAGGTTATTACCTTAACCAATCCCTACATACCATAACCTGTTTCCCTGTTTGTCATATTGTAAGACCGCCTGCTGTTTTTGTGTATAAATAAACGAGGTCTGCCATCTAGAGACAGGCAGCATACTGACCCCACCTAATGCACCCCATACATACACAGATTTTAGCATCCGACAGACTAAAAACTATAAATTTTTTTCAATCGTACAATTGGAGATTGATTGATGGAAAATAGAATATACTTCACATGGAATAACCAATTTTTGATCGATTTTTTTTTTTTTGATCGATTTTTTTTGAATCGTAATTTGTACTCAATTTGTACTCAACCGATCAAAATTTTCCGACATGTCCGATCATGTTTTTTCACAATTATGGTCAAATTTAATTGATCGGACCATGTGGACATGCACCAATTTTCAGTCAACCGATCTAAAAATTTATCGTTTTTAATCTGTCGGCCGCTAATATCTGTGCATGTATGGGGGCCATAAGAACAATTCCTGTGACAATATTTCTGAGGGACTGTGCATCACCACCGCACACTACACCAAGGTTTTCCCGATCGATTGTTCGGATCGTGTCATCGGCTGGGAAGACGAAAGATCGTGTTAATTTCGATATATATATATATCTTTATTTTTATTAGAACCCTATCAGGCATTCAAAGTCAGGGAGACCTCAATTTAGCCCACTGTACAGTTTTAACAATGAATAAAATTCATGCTAACAGGTATTTTTATACTGTATATTATATATTATATGTATAAATTAAAAATAAAAAAAGGAATAAAAATAACCCATAGTGAGGAATAATTAGGAATAAGGAAACCGCTTTACCTATACTGTTATACCGTGAACTATTAAATATACATTAAACTAAACTGAAAAAGTTAATTTGCCACAGTAACTCTGGTTTTCTCAGGTAAAGTGAATTTCTTTCAGACTATGTAGTTCATATTGGCTAGGACATTTTTGCATTAGATGGAAACAGTAATTTAATGGATCTGTTAGTTGAATGTAACCAATGTGTAAAATAATGTAATAAACAAAATGCATTCAGACAACCATGGAAGATTATTGCAGCTCAGGGACCAGTAATACATGTGCCAACAAGTTACTGTGTATGCATTTAATGCGCTCATTCAGTTTTGTATACAATAAAATGTACTTTTTAATAGTGCCAACCTTGTCTGTGCCATATTAATCCCACAGCATATGTAAGCCGCACAATTGTAGTATAGAAATATATAGCTCACAATGAAAACTACCTTGAACCAGTAGGTTTATTTCCTCTGCAGATGATTGACTAGATTCTCTTTTTCATTTCTTTTTGCCCCCCAAAAAAAAGGCTACAAGAGAGCAAATATGGTGACCAGGTTTAATTTCAGACAGCTGAGCCAGACAATATTACTACTTTATAGCTTGCATAAAGAATCAGTTAAGGCCCCCATACACTTTACAATATTACCATACCATTTCTGTACAATCACCTTTTGTTCTATCAAAATAAAAATATACCAAATAGTTGTTGGTTGATCTAAAGTTGTATGGAGTGCTTAAAGCTAGGAACACACGGCTCGAAAATTAACATCGATTGTACCAAAATCGTAGCACGGACACATGGTACAATCGACGATTTTAGTTCGATGAAGAGCTTTACATCGATTGAAAAGTGATCGGACTAGTTGGAAAATTATCGTCGAATTGTACCATGATCGTACTACTTTTTAATTTTCATCGTACAATTGTATTAGATGAAGTGATAGTTTACTGTTTGTAGGGCATCAATGGCATCAACGATTTTAGTCAATAATCGATGTTTTCTACATCGATATTGTACTACGATTGTATGACCCTATAGCGCACACGGTACAATCGATAAAATATCAAAATCGAGGTTCTTCATCTAATCTTACATCGATTGTATGCTTAAACCGAGCCGTGTGTTCCTAGCTTAACTGTTATTTTTGTAAATCCCAACAATGAATTTGCTGTTTTTCAGTCTGTTAAATTACCATAAGCATTTTGTTACATCTGTTTGCTGAATGCCAAAAAACCTTTTGATCCATTTGGTCACAATGGGTTTCTATAATATGAGAGAGGGGCCGGACCAAAAGCCTGTAATGGTTATTATGATTTTTTTAAAAGTCCTGTACCACTTTCATAAATAAATAAATATTTATTGGAGAAAAAGACCCTAGGGCCGAGCAAGGGTCAAAAAGAATCAACCCTCACCACCTAAAACTAAACTAGGGTTTGAGGCAATGGTGAAGTCACAGTGAGTGAAGTGACCTTACAGTGAAGTAATGTCACAGTAACATTATATAAAAGGTCTTTAATTTAATAAAAAAAAGGACCAAAGTATACAAAAAGGACAAAAAGTTATAAAAAAATATCAATCAATATCAATAAATAAACAAATTCAAATAATTAAAAGCAAGTAGGTAATTATCTTAAACACTCCTTAAGCTCCTTGTTCTGACATGTTTCACCTCTTTTTATGGCCTTCTTTAAGGGCCTTGTGAGCCTTGTGTTAAGATATCAGTAACTTTGGTGGATGTTGACAATTGGCTGAAGGACAACAATATGGGTACTTCATAGGTTAGACAATATGTAAAAAGAAAACTTCCTGTCTGAGGACCCACAGCATTAGGCTATGTTCCCACATGTGCGGCCACCCACAGCATTAGGCTATGTTCCCACATGTGCAGCCACCCACGACACGATTCTAATCGTGGCCATGTTATTGAATGGGGCTCTTCCCCAGGCCGTAATCAGGCGGTGATCGGAAGCAGCTGCGGTGTGACCCGCAACCTAAAAACTTGGCTTTAATTTTGAGTTTAAACTGAAACTGATTTCCTTTGGAAGCTTAACCTGTACATACTTAGACAATGTTTTTCATAAGATCAGAGCATTTCATTTGTTCCAACAACTACCATAGTTCGGAGTTAGTTTAATGCTGCATATGTGTGTTCTTCAATGTGGATCTATAGCTGCCTCCTTATCTACCTCATCATTCTCTTGGAACCAATAAATCAGGGGTGTCAAATGCAAATACACTGTAGGTCAAAATTTAAAACTTGATACCATGATATTTACGGAAAACTTTTCTATAAATGAGCAAGTTTTTCCTTCTCAGCAGACATAACAATAAAACTTTTCAGTTGGTTACAAACCTACAAGTTCTTCTAAATCATTGAATCTGGAACAAGCAAAGTGTAGCACAAGACAACGTGATGTCAGCTTTATCATTCATTCATTTAATTTTTTTGTTTATCTATAGAATCTTCATATTACATCACAGTACACAATGGGGAGATAAAGACATAATTTGAGTGACATTAGTGCTTACTTACCAAGCAGTTCATTACAAATGTGGGGTAAATATTACACAGAGAACGGGCAAAGACGGACACGGGTATCAACATTGCTTATGTGAAAACAAGCATTTCACCAATGTAGGAGCACAAACATTTCGATCTGCTGAAGTTCCGTTCCATTAGGAGATCCCTGAAACTTCCAGTCACTGAATGTAAACAGAAAGTAGCCTTGTGTTAACATAAAAAATTCCATACATAACCAAACATAACAAAACAAAATAAAGCAACTCAACTTTCCTTCCTTAGTGTTTCAACTCTTTACCTAGCCTGTAAGTATGAAAATCTAAGCCTGCTCTCTACATTGCTATGAAATGCAATGAATTGGGGCAAAATTTTATGGGGGCAGGGCCAATATACCCTTGGACTACCTTCCAAAATGGACTAACCTAGATATTCTAAAATGTGAAGAACCTCCCAATATACTTTTCTGTTATTAATACTGGTGGTATGTAAGCTCTATAGTAAGTTTATGTTAAGCACATAACTGTTGGTATTTCACTCCTCTAGGTGGAGGCCACCTACCCTGGGGAAGTCACTTCACCTTTGACACTATTATGTTTTTTTTTTCTAGATTGCTTTTTCCATCACTAGTTTGTTGCATGTATTTCCCCTTTTCACTCCTCCCCTTAGATCACTAGGACCCTCAGCACATATATACTTACCTTTAGGCACTCCCTTCCCCAGTGGTGGGCCTTTTTGTCCCCTTTATGTTTTCCACACACTAAGTTCTTGATGATAATAAAAACACTCCCCTCCAGGGCATCCAAATACCTTAAATAACACGGGTACACTTTCCCATTAAAGTTGTTCATAGTCCCTGTATTGGTTTTACAAACACTTTCCTTAGCACACAATTTCTCATAAGACACAGCCACAAATGTGCTTTCAGTACACAAGAACATATACAGCCCCATTTGAATCACAACATGCTACATGTTATTATTCAATTTATTTAAAAAAAAACTACTACTTTTTTACTTGTTTTTCTCTACTCTACACATTTGCATATCTCTTATGAAACTCCATCTTTTTTCCATGTTAGGTCAGGGAGATTTTAGATTTCTTGCCTGGCCAGAGGAAAGTGGTAAAGGCTGAGTTTAGATTATGAATGTCTGTGTGTTTGAGTAGTAAAGAGACATAAAACACAAATAGCACATTGCACCCAATTGTCTGTCACCTCACTCCCCAGATTTATTCAGTTGGGAAACAATGAATTTACAAAACAGAATTTAACAAAGAGAAACACATATAGTAGGGGTCCTATTATTCAGCTTGACGCGTTTCGTGGGGTAAGCCACTTCTTCAGGAGTCAGGAAATAGGATTAGTGCGCTAAATTGAAGAGATATGAGGGAACACGCTCAGAATGCGTAACAGACGTTTGTCAGAGTTATATCACATATCAGAAGGAAGAGGTAGTGTAGTACCTCGGTTACTTTCTGGATTGGAGTTTGATCTGACCCAAAACGGGGGCACATCACGTAGAGCAGTAGGAGCGCGAGGGACACTTTCCATGGGGAGCAGGAAGCCGATGCACGGTGAGCACACCTATCAAACTTGTGTATAGGGTTCCTGGTATGGAAACAAAAGAGGTCGGGGTTGTGGAGTCAGTCAAGACCAGCGTAGGCAGAGAAAACCAAAGAAGTTTAGATGGAGCTATTATAGAAAATATGGAGAGGATAGGATAACGAAATAGGGTAAAGGAAAAAATATAGCAAATGGAAAAGCAAAGGGGGAGCCGAAGAGATGAAAGTTGCTGTGAAGCTAGTGTACTGTGACTGTAAATGAGTATATGTGTAGTGATGGGCTATTGAGATGTTTGAGTATGTAAAGGGTAGATGCTAAAATGTTGCTGTTGTCTGTATCTCCTGTATGTGAATGTAAGTGTCTGTGATAAGTGAGGTAGAGTGTGTCAGTTCTGTGATGCGGATATAGGATGTATGGGTGTGAATGTGGAACTCAATATGTGTATGTATGCTTAAATAAAAAAAAAAAGTGTGAGTAGATGAATAGATAACTTTGTATGCAGGTATCAGTGTGTATGCTTATCTATTGGATGATGTCTTGAATGTTTGAAGTGAAGGAAGGATAAGTGGCAATCCTAGATGGTATATGTGTGGATAGAGCGATGCATGGTTAGTGATTAATTGTGTAAATTTTACTACCTATAGAGATTAATATATAGGTAAGTGATAAATATTAATTAATATATAAGTGAATGAGGTGATTAAATGTGTAAATAAATAATTACATTAATAATTAGTGATATTAATCACTTAGTAATAGTGTAGATAGTTCAATAAATTAATAATTACTCAGTGAAACACGGACAAGAAATAATAGAGAATGACGAGGACTGACAGTAAAAAGTGATGGTACATATATATAAAAGTGAGGCCCCTCAATGGACCCACATATAACCAGGCACATATATAAAGGCACAATCTAAACACAGAAACTCAACCGAAAATAATCCAAATAATCGTAGTAAACACGTGTCGGTTATAGAGTGCCTATAACCCTGTCCCAAGACAGGGACAGGGTTATAGGCACTCTATAACCAACACGTGTTTACTACGATTATCACAGACACTTATCACAGACACTTACATTCACATACAGGAGATACAGACAACAGCAACATTTTAGCATCTACCCTTTACATACTCAAACATCTCAATAGCCCATCACTACACATATACTCATTTACAGTAACAGTACACTAGCTTCACAGCACCTTTCATCTCTTCGGCTCCCCCTTTGCTTTTCCATTTGCTATATTTTTTCCTTTACCCTATTTCGTTATCCTATCCTCTCCATATTTTCTATAATAGCTCCATCTAAACTTCTTTGGTTTTCTCCGCCTACGCTGGTCTTGACCGACTCCACAACCCCGACCTCTTGTGTTTCCATACCAGGAACCCTATACACAAGTGTGATAGGTGTGCTCACCGTGCATCGGCTCCCTGCTCCCCATGGAAAGTGTCCCTCGCGCTCCTACTGCTCTACGTGATGTGCCCCCGTTTTGGGTCAGATCAAACTCCAATCCAGAAAGTAACCGAGGTACTACACTACCTCTTCCTTCTGATATGTGATATAACTCTGACAAACGTCTGTTACGCATTCTGAGCGTGTTCCCTCATATCTCTTCAATTTAGCGCACTAATCCTATTTCCTGACTCCTGAAGAAGAGGCTTACCCCACGAAACGCATCGAGCTGAATAATAGGACCCCTACTATATGTGTTTCTCTTGGTTAAATTCTGTTTTGTAAATGCATCGTTTCCCAACTGAATAAATCTGGGGAGATTGAATCCCCCTATATAATTTTTTATGACATGTTTAACCTATTGTGATTTTTTATTACATAATTGTGGCCAGAGATAGTCCCACCTATAATTGTCTGCACCTCTTGGTGAATGAGGTGACAGACAATTGGGTGCAATGTGCTATTTGTTTTTTGTATTATATGGGATGATGGCTGATATTTTTGTATAACCTTGGTACTGTTTGGGTAATAGATATTTTTCGCTAGTAAAGAGACATGTTGAAGGGGATAAAGCAATCTTTCAAAGCTGTTCTTTTTGAGTAAGTGACACCTGCCCAGGAGAGAGATAGGAACAATTTGCCAGGGTTTAATTCGAAGATAATTTTGTTTATGATGGGTTGGAAGTTCAGCTTGTATAGTTGGGTAGTATGTTTGGGTATTAACATGTCTAAGTACTTTATAGACCTGTCCTGTATCTGAAAGGGACAAGTTCTCGCCCACACCAAGTCTAGGATTGGTATGGTATCACTCAAATACATTGTTAATTTTTCTCATAGTTGACACATAAACCTGAGAATGAGCCATACATATCCAGTTTGTCGATGAGATGTGATACCTGTTTCAGGGGATAAGCAAGGAATAATAAAATATTATCTGCAAACAGTGCTAGTTTAATTTCCTTGCTGCCAACCCCATAACGTGTAAGATTGGAACAGGAAGCGAGACAATGGTTCTAATTAAATAACATAGGGGACAAGGGGCAACCCTGTCTCATTCCTCTGTATAAGGGTATAGGTTCAGCAGCTGCATCCGGTAGTAGAAGGGAGGCCTCTGTGACAGAGTACATTGAATGTATATAATTCATGAATGCACCACCAAAGCTCATTGGAGACACTACTACAATTTAGGACTAGGACCAGCTAGTGGTCTAACACAAGTTTAATGGCTGAATACCATAAGCAATGCAGTTGTGCCATTATTTATTTTGGCCTTAAAATTTTTGGCAAGGAGAGCACTTCATTATTTGCCTTACTTGCTATGCAAGAATATTCAATTCTAATCCATCTAACCCTAATTCAATCAGCCATCTTGAAATAATAAAAATAAACCAGGACATTTACATACTCCTATTTGTAATGTGCATATTTTTTTGTGTGTTAAAACATGAGATCTGGTCATTGCAGTGCTTTCTGTCTTATTTAACTGAATTTCTGTGTAAAACATATAAAAAGTAATGTGGGTTCATGAAGAGGTACTGTTGTCCGTCTGGTTATGGGAGTTATGTATTCATATTTATTTACTTATTTTTGTATCTCCTTTAAGCTTTTCTATAAAAAAAGTGTACCCTGAATAGGGTGAAAAGAGTATTCAAGGGGTCTTCTGCCAAAATTTCACTAACGCTCAATATTAATAGATAGTGTAGATCACAAATACTCAAATTGCAAACTTTTTTTCGAATATCTGCAAGATCTCGAATAAAGTGCTATATCTTTGTAATCGCGAATATTAGAGATTTGCTTTTGATTGCGAAAATTTGCGCATATCGGCACTTTTTATTGTAATAATCTTTTTCGCAACAAAGGTAATAATGACTGGAAATAACAAATTCTCAAATGTAATTTTTTTATGTGAATATTAGATTAAAAAATTATTTATTGTGAATATTTATTTTGTGAATACAATAATTGCCTTTCAGGCTTATCATTATTAATAGAATATTTCCTATTCCTATTTTTATATTATTCAAAGAATACCTGTATATTATAAAGATAATGTTGTTTTGCAATAGCTCAAAGAAAAAGCAAAGAATACAATACAAAAAAAGCAAACTTATACAATAAACCAATGCAAAAAAATAAAAGTAATCAACCACAAACAAACATCTTGATCTGTATGCACACAGCCCCCCAAAAATTCTATAGTCAACAACTGTACTCAAGGAACACCAATTCTTACACAAACCTGGCAGTGAGCATATTGAGTTAGCCATCGATGGTGCCGGAGACTCGGCCCGGAAGAACTCCATGAGCCTGCAGCAAAGCAGAAACACTGCAGGCTCATGGGGAACAGGCAATTGTGCGCAATCCTGGCATGGGCGCAGTTTGATCCAAGATCAAACTGCTCCTGTACTGGCTTTGGGCATAACGCCCAGGTGGTTAAAGAAAGATAGAGGTGCTATTGGGCAGATGGATTTCAGGCCTGGCTGAAAGTCAATGGTTAAAACTGTTCCTACTTGACCCCACAAGTAAAAGGGGGTGCAGCTGTGATCGAGGACAGATGGTCTGGCGGGAAGGCGACAGTAAGTACCCTTTCCTAGCTGGCTGTGAAGGAGGGCCAAGAGAGATGCTCTGCCGTCGACTGCAACCATCGGCATGGAGGGGCCAGAGAGAAGAAGTTACTTTAAGACACCAGACCCTGATCCTTGGTTCACCCCGGTAGGTGTTTATCACAGAGAGGCAGTGCACATGTGACAATTGTACAAACTATCTTCGGTCAAGTCAAGAATGATAAACAACAGGGGAATGTTTGAAGTATAATCAGGCTCCGCCATGTAAAGATCAAATGATCAGGTGGTCTGATGCACCACCACCTCCAGTGTCACAGCAAAAACAGAGACATAGTACACATCATGCACATGGTCGTGATTATTGGGGGATCAGGGGGCGAAACACTGCACTCTCATTTAGTGCACCCACCACTCCATGACCACCCCATCCCCCATGACGCGTTTCGGCCCAAGATGTATGGCCTCCACAGGAGGGGAGTCAGTACAGGTGTCATCCAAGCATGTAAAATCAAAATGAAACAAAGGCATTGTTTTAAAGCCATATCAGTGGCCAATCAGCCAATACACATAATCCCCTGGGGTTGGCCACCCCTGTATTCATTACCAATTGGTTAAGATTACGCTTTTGAATGAAATCATATTATTTATAGTTGTAATTTCTTGCCACAGATTTTTGCAGACTTTTATTCCTATGAATTTATAGCAGTAACAAAAATATTGTGATCAATGTTGGCGCTGTGGCTTGGTCCCCCCCCCCCCCCCCCCCCCCCCCCCCCCCCCCCCATAGGCATCTCCCTCCAATTACCTTTTCTAACACATCTACTGTTTTACATATTGTGGACTGGGTCTAACTTCCGTTAAATAGAATGCCATGTCACCTGCTTCCCTGTCCAAATTATTGCAAGAATCCGTTATGTCTGCTTCATGGAATATATATCTGCACCTATCTATGATACTTTTAATTAAACATAGGAGCAGGGGGATGATTTGGATCAACGTTAATCTATTCATTGATTGTAAGTTCTTGACAGTTTTGTTTTTTGGTGCTCCCATGGGCTTTTAGCATTTTCTTTCTATTTTTTATTTTTGATTACTTATTTGTCTTTTTGATGTTTAGCAAGAGATACAATTTTAATTTCATATGTCATCCTCCATTAATAATTAATAATAATAATAATTAATAATTAATCTTTTGTGTTTAATATCTAGTGATTACAGGATGCCATTGTTGTATTATACCCTTAAAGGGTGATATACGGTAGTGTTTACACTTGTCCTGTCTAGTTTTATTTGCACTTTTTTATATTGTAGTGTACACTCATTTTATATCTATGTTTGGTGTATAAATTTTTGGATCTTTGTAATTATTCTCTTATGTTTTGTTTTCATGGTACTTTGGAAAAGGTTCTTTTGTTTGATAAACATATGTATGTGTATGTGTATGTATATATGTATATATATATATCAGACCGGAGTTGTTTTGCCATTAAACAGTAGTTCTTTTTTCACTTATGTAAGTAACACAATGTACATGGTTCTATACCCATAACATATTAGACTCATTTAAACCATAGGACTCCAATTTAACTGCACTTTTATAGACTCATATAAAAAGAGAGAGTACTTGTGGCATAGTTTGATGTTAAAAAGCCACTATACATAAAAATAGGTACAACATAACATCCTGTGAAGGGTATTTAACTAGCATGAGCCAAGCTAGTAAAGATGCACCCTAAGTAGAAGGATTTAAAATTATGTTTATGTCAAACTCAAATGCACACCACAACTTTTTTGTTGTTTCCCTTGGGAACATTATAGTGCAGTGTTTTCCATACATGCTCATAATACTCACGAAAGTTCTCTTAGATCTGCCAATTCTGGGCTTCTGTGCAATCTGGGTCACTTCGTATTTGTCTTCAATTAAAACTATATTTAATGTTTATCAAAGCAGCTACTAAACTATACATATTTATTCCTCTATATTTGACAGTTGAAATTGAAATACAACCATGTGAATAAAAGCCTTCTCCCCAAGTGTAGGAGTTGATAACCCCATAACTGCATGGCTTCACGTGTGCTGGCCCTCTGTCCCACATTTATTCTATACTATCTACTATACTTATTTACTATACAGAAGGACAGGATTTTTAAATAAGTTATTAATGGACTGTTAGACTTCCCTGGCTAATGTGTGAGAGACTATATGGAACTGATCTGCCCCCTTAGGCATAGGTCGATTGCCTTTGTTTTAAGAGTTTCCACATTGTGGGGATTCAGCCTCAAATGTGAGCTCCCAATCATGGCAGTCCACACAATCTGCTTCTCTTGAGGGCTCCTGCCCGTGTTTATTAGCAACAGCAAAGGTCCAAATAAATACCCTTATTAATAGTAAGGATGCAACTAAATCCCCACAGGAAAATGTGAAACCTCTTTGCTTGCAGTTTTCAACTCAAAGCATTTCCTTTACCTCAGGAAAGTCTGTACAAATGGCCTGCCTCACAGGCCTGGGACCCCACACTCTTTGTGTGGCCCCTGGTATCTGCCGTTTAGGCAGCACAGTGTCTCCCCACCTCTCCAGGAAGTCAGCTTCTTTTGTGGAGACACACCTGGCAATCTCATTAGGGTCCAGCAGGTGTATCTTGGTGACATGGAAAGGCCCACCCAGTTCCTTCCATTCTCACTCCAGAATCCAGATCCCAGTAACCATAAACATTACAAAACTGGGCAGCAACCTTCTGTTTCTGTCCAACGCTTTCATGGATTCCTTCCAGGATACACCATCAGTCCCTTTCACTGCCAGATATGGACCACTTACTCCATGACAGACCACCGATGACAGATCACAAAATTAACTGAGAAAACATTTTATAAATGGAAAATATCTGTTACCCACACAGTATCAAGTTATCACAGTAAAGCCATCATCCCAAAATACGAATAAAATATCTAGCACAATGCACCCAATTGTCAATTTTCGCCTATATCGGCGACCTGAGACAATTATGTGTGGGACTTTAACTGGCTATGTAATAAAAGTACAGAAAAACATGTAAAAATAAAACAAAAATAAATAAAGTATTCGTGGGGTCGCTCGCCCCAGATTTAATACAGAGGATAATACAGCAGCATAAACAACCATGAAAACATGAGATGGAAGTGCACTATTGAGACTCGACCGCGTTTTCGCCTGGAGTTATAAACCATTTCTTCAGGAGGATTTTTGGGAATAAGGATTTAATTTGCACTAAAATTGAAAAGAGAGAGATATATATATATATTGGAAAACATCATAGTGTATTGTTTACAACGTACACCAGTCTAATTAAGTTATAAACAAGTACTTGATTGGATGTATGTTTGATCCTCTATTAGCTTTGTACTGATCATGTCGAAGCCATCTCAATCCGGCCACACCGGGGAAGGAATATATCGGAGTGGAAGCAGTCAGGGGGAGAGAGGGGACATCCTCACAGTGGGGAGCATGGGAAATGGCACGGTGAGCACTTGTTCAGTCACACTGAGTAAAATAGTTCCTATAATTTGGAAACTGTTGAAGGTGTCAGGGGGTTTATGTCCTCCAGTTTGTTTGTCATCATCCCCCCTGTAGGTATGATATTGATCTGTTTGGGTTTCTCTCCACAGTGATTGTGCAACATTGTTATTACCATCAATTTAAATAACCCTGACGCGCTGTTCAGTCAGTTCTCCATTATAGGAAACTATTTATATCAGTGTGATGGAAATTGCTCACCGGGGTTCATTATTCCCTGCTCCCCATAGTTAGGATGTCCCTCGCTCCCCTCTGCTCCGTCCTATATATTCCTGTGTTGGTCCGGATGAGTGTCTCGACAGGAGCGTAAAGCTAGAGGTACAACATAACCTCAAGTACTTGTTTATACTTTTTGTTTTTCTTTTTTTTTTTATTAACATGGTGTACGTGTACAATACCTATGATGGCTTCCCATATAAGTATTATATATATATCTCTTTTCATTTACCTGCAAATTATCCTATTCCCAAAACCTGAAGAGTTGGTTTACTACTCCACGAAACGCGTCAGTGGCAATAGACTTCCCCTCATGTTTCTCATGGTTGTTTATGCTGTAATTATGTATTATCCTCTGTATTAAATCTGGGGTGAGCGACCCCACGAATACTTTATTTATTTTTGTTATATTTTTACATGTTTTTCTGTACTTTTATTACATAGCCAGTTAAAGTCCCACACATAATTGTCTCAGGTCACCGATATAGGAGAAAATTTACAATTGGGTGCATTGTGCTAGATATTTTAAACATTTTATAAATGTTTGGTGTAGAAAAAGCTATAACCCTGGCTTCATTTTATATTCTCATTAGGGAAACTTCCCTTCACTTTCTGTTACGGAAAGTCGTAAGAGTAAATCTTTTTAAGGAGAAGACCAGCTGAGGGGTTAGAGAAGGGGTATAAGTGATAAGATTTTTGGGGAGCCCTTAAAGCTTTCCATTCCCAGCATCCCTAGTGTCATTTCCAAGTGTGACTCGAGGTAGATTTTCATTACCAGTAACCCCAAGCCACACTTGTGCTGAGAATGCTTATCTGATCTACACAAGCCCACTGAATCCTTAAGTCATGTCTGTCCTCTAGATGCATGTGGTTCATGTCATTGCTGACATAAAGTATGCAGTGTAAGTTTTCAGGCTTCTTTTTGCCTCCTCTCACTTTACCGAAGGGTGAACAGTGGTGTGAAAAATGTAATGGGACTGCCTTTTCTTTTAAATTATCCTTTTTAGACTGCTCGTCTACTTCAGATGCATGGATATGGGTCTGTGTCATTTAAATGATTAATTTAAGCAAAAATATATGTTTGCAATGTTTTCCTCTATACAATATATATGTATATCTTACATATTTGTAAAAAATGCATTATGTTTTCAACAAAATGTGTTGTGTCTTAATGTCAGTTATGAGTAGTCTGTTTTAACACAGTAGTTAATATAAAATGGTTAAAAACTAGTCATTACTTTTTACATGGCATCACGCAGATTGATTTTCACTAAATTCTATGAGGATTTTGTGGATACTCAAAGACTTAGTTATCTCAGCTTGTAACCTTTTAATTTGAGAGTCTTGCTACTTGATTTCAGAACACACATGTTTTATGTTTTGTAAAGATGTAACCTCTCAGTATACTACCTTTTGTTCTCCTCCTACCTATCCACAGGTGAGCTAATAACTCTACTTATAAAACATGGTTGTAAAATTGTCATAATAGAGAACAATTTTCCTTTCTGCAAGGGCGAAAATTATATATACATTGGGATTTAAAATGTGGAATTGTGTTTGTAACTTGAACTGTTTTTGATGTTGCAAGTCGGTTACGTTATTATGGCAGATGGAACTTTTGCTTATTTTCACAATTCATTTAAATAAGATGTAAAGGTAATTTAAATTAGGACCTAAACTATATTTAAAAACCTGAATTTTTTATAATCTGCGAAGTTCCAACTTCTACAGAGATTTGTAGCCACGGCACGGCCAAACTTTGCCAACCGATAGAGTCCCAGAAGTTACAGTCCATTAAACAAAGGCAAAGTGAGAGGAGTTGTCAACCGATAAAGATTTTTAAGCTCCCTAGTGCACTGCTGAGGTACAGATTTCTGTACCAAAAGCGCACCATAGACTTTAATGGAAAAAAAGTTTTTTACATTGTAGGCCTGTAATTTCCCAAAGTATATCTAAAGAGAAGTCTGGTAGACATCCCGAATATAATAACATTTTAAGATGCTTTGTGAATAACTCACAATATCAGATAATGGAGATTTTAATAATTCACTTTATCAGGTAAATTAGCACTGCAACCACTAGATGGCGCTGCAGATGTGCCAGGTTACATAGAAGAGCATGAGGGGGAGTGATCTGTTCTCCTGCAGCTGCCTCATTAGATCTGAGACACATGGAGCAGTGAGTTTACTCTACTGTGGCTCCGATCTCTGCCTGACGAATCCAGCTCGTCCACTGCTGGATTACTTTGGATGAAGACCCTGGTCAGCTCTATCAGCCGGCGAATAGCACATATTAATGGTGCCCTCCTATTCTCTGAATGACCGGCCACAGCGTGATGACGTCATCACACTGCAATCAGGATCGCACCGGGATATATGTGAGTATGGGGGGCTTAAGGCTTGATTTACATGGTCGTTTCCCAGGCTTCTGTCAGTCGTCAGCAGCTGAAAAAACAACAGGGTGCTGTGGGTGTTTGCAAATGTATCGCCGTTTATCGTCTGTGTAAATAAGCCCTAAATCCCCATTATCTTAGTAGGTTACTTACTATCGAAAAACTGCTTCTCTGTGATGGTTGATAGAGAGTCAAAAATAACACTATTTCTTCACACACATTATGATCATAAACTTGGTTTACAATTGTCATTTTCTCTGGCTTGAAAACATGAATAAGTTAATTTTATAGGGATTATGTTATCTTGAAGTGCACATATAGCAAACATAAACAAAATGTTCTTAGTAAAGCCTGCCATACACGTACCGATAAAATTTACGATCGATAAAATCCAAAAAAGGTTAGTAGTTGATTGGTAGGAAATCTGTGCAGGTCCACATGATACGATAGATAAAATTCGATTGAAATTGGTGAAATTTATGATCGAAAAGTGATTGGACAAGTAGAAAATTTTTATTGGTCTGGGAACATCTGGCAAGTGTTTTGTGGTTTCCCGACCGAATTAGTGCAGTTGATGCTAATTAGCATATTTAAACTTCCGGTGCCGGCATGTTGCAGCTGGTGACTGGATGGTTTCATCATAACCACCAAAGTTCTTCTTTGAATGGAGTGAACATGATATATGAAATAACCATTGGCAATTTTTTTTAATTGCAGTTATCATTGTATTATAATAATTTAGTAATGGTTTACATTTTGTTAGTTTCTAAAATACTGTTGTTATTAAATACCACTGGACATGATGCATTTCAGGGGGGGGGGGTTAGAACTATATTAAAAATAATTATATTAGATTGTAAATTTTGTTATTTTTGATAATTAATTTATAACAATTATAACAAAGTGTACAGCTGCAGGCATTCATAATGCCACTGCACATTATAAAGTATACATTGTACATATCAGCTCCTTTCCATACCCCCTACATCACTTACCATTGGAAAGCACATCGTCCGAAGTCACGGTTATTTTTTAGGACATTTTCGATAAAAACGGAAAAATCGATCCAAATTTGGATTTTAAATGTGGTACTATTTTAGAACGTGTTGGGAAAATCCAAATTTATCATTACATGTGATGATGTAAAATATTGCAATAAGGTCACATGATCCAGTAATTCATGTCTAAGGTGGACATGATGGATTTCTAACATGTCATGTCCTACTACAAAGGAAGAAAACAGCAGTCTAAAGTTAAGAATCTGCCAGATTGGTTGTAAGTTCTTCACCATATACAGTGGAGGAAATAATTATTTGACCCCTCACTGATTTTGTAAGTTTGTCCA
>CM070034.1:101576952-101599156 GCA_036250615.1 Ptychadena robeensis
ACGTGGAATTCCAATACAATTGAATCATGTTTGTGGCTGTAATGTGACAAAATGTGGAAACGTTCCAGGGGGCCGAATATTTTTGCAAGCCACTGTATATACACACACACACACATATATATACAGTTGTGCTCACAAGTTTACAAACTTTATATGTTTACACACTTTATCATTTCTTTACCATTTTTCAGAGAATGTGAATGATAGCATAACAACTGATTTAGAGTGAAACATGTAGGATCAAAGAATTATCATCCCCTGTATGCTGTCTCAATAGAAGTATGCATGTAATTGTGTTGTACACACCCCATAATGTATGGGTTAATATGACATTTTTTTTATTTGATTGTATTAAATACATATGAATAGTTTTATTCTCATTTATCTACTGAAATTGATTATTGTGCCTAAAAAGTCCTTTTCTCTAACTGATGTGGGTATTCCTTACATTCTGCTATGTTTCTCTTGTAACGATTTGGCAAATTGAGTTGCAGCAAAAAAAATCCATGCAAACTGCAAACTGGAAGAAGGTGTTATTGATTGATAACTTAATATTTGGTATCTTCAGCTCACAAAGTAGGATTTTAATCTAATAGGTTGGTTCTTCCTGAGGCATCATAACATGAAGGCAGAAGTGTAATGGTCTGAGCCTGATTTAATGGATCTGGACTTGTACAGTGAGAAAGACACCATGAAGCAAATTTTGCACAAATTTGGTAGAGGAAGAATATTGGTATGTGCTTATTTCTCAGGGTTTGGCTAGGCCCCTCAACCCCAGTGAAGATTGTGTCAGCATACCAAGACAAGCTGAACAGTCATGCGCCTCCAATTTTTTGGGAACTATTTATGAAAATGTTTCAGGAGTCCATGGTTGGAGTTTGGTTTGAAAAAACATGACTGAATTAAATTCTGACCTCCTGATGTCAACCCCATTGAATGCCTTTGGAAAACATAGATTGTGAGCCAAGCCTTCTAGTCCAACACCAGTGTCTGACAAATACTCTGCTGGATTAATAGGCAAGATTTCCCACAGACATTCCATGGAAAGCCTTTTCATATTTTCATATGAAAGGTTTTATGCAAAAGAATAACTCTACACTGATACATATGAGCATAGGATATCTCAAGGTTCCTGTAGGTAAAGTTGACAGTTGGACCAATATTTTGTCAATATATTTGGCAAAACTCTTCGCTGGTTTTATCCAAAGAATGACTGTTGTATGCCCATCACTCATTCATTCTCTTGTTACTGGGAACAATCACAACATATAACAATTAGCAACAAATACCACAAGCTATTAGGGTGACACTGTATCTATAAAGGGAAAATATGGTGGTCACTTTATGCTGCTTTCCAGGTTTCTCTATTCAACACTATTACATTGGTATTGGTTATATGTAAATGATCTCTTGGAAGGACAATAATATTGTTTCTGAATTCAACCAACATTTTCTTCAACAAATGGCAAAATCAACAGCAATTTTTTGTACTTACTAAAATGCTTTGTAGCCTGAAAATTTTTAACTAATGCATCTTGGACTTGGAAAGCTACATGCATTAGATAATTGAAATGTCCATATTTATTCATAATTCATATTGTTTTTTTTACAGCATGTTTGTTTTACAGCATGTTTCAATATGTTTAATATATTATGCAAAAAAATACCAAATATTATGTACAATATTCTTTTATGTCTTCTGAACAAATGCCATTATAAGCACATTATGAACTTGGGATTGTAATTTGGATCCACCCTTCCATTTTTTGCTGTTTATGAGCTGGTAAGTGGGAAGTATTTCATTAATATTCCCTACACTTTTTGTCTGTGTTCACAGTAATCGAAACTCCGTCTAGACTGAGTGACTACACATAGTAATCCATGCAATATCAAGTAAAATCACAGCGTAACTGGATAGCTAAACTTATCGGGCCTGAAAGGATTATGTTGACTGGCCAACCATCGTTTTGGGTTTTTTAATAAAGTTTGTTTTGTATAAACAAAATATTTAGTAAATCTAAACTAGGCAACACACTTTAGTGTTGTAGACACTAAAATCATTGGCTAATTAGCTAACTAATTAGTGGATACTGGCATAAATTGATATAATCTGTAGCAGTAAATACACTGTGAACTGTAACACATTCTCTCATTCTCCCCCACCATTCTCATACCCAGACATAAGCACACTAGGAATCACACCAAGAACTCTAAGTTTACAACATAGAAATGTTCTTTGATTGAACAAGATAACAGAAAAACAGAAGCGCTATAGATAAGGTCATATTATTAACTGATTATGCTACGTCCGAGGGCCTCTGGAGTGAAATGTTATCATTTAATCCTATTTTAATGGCATAATCCCACTTAGCAGTTCATGATTGTGAATACCATTTGTTTTATTATATCATATATAATCTGTGTTTTAGTAGCTGCTGATCTGGGAAGCAATGCAAATTTTTATCATCATAGTTTTTTTCTTTAAAAGAAAATAGGATGAAATTTGCTGGCAGGAACATTACAAAATAGCTAATAATTATAACGTTGCAATATATATATATATATATATATATATATATATATATATATATATATTGTGGGGATCACACTCAAACGGTTGCTCTCACAGCATCAATCTACGCAATTGTTATCCTCTTTAGGGCTCCTGCCTGTGTTTATTTGCACACAGTTCAAAAACACAGTCCCTCGCAAGGGTTAATGGCAATTCAAACCATTCAAACAAGTCCTTGAAAATGCCAAGCCATTTGGCTTTGCACCATCCAATTTAAATCGGTGTCCTACACTTGGCTACTCAGCAGCAACAGGCCTGGGCCCCACACTCCTTGTGTGCCCCGTCTCCTACTTGGTCAGAAGCCCTGTCTCTAACTTCCATGAGGAGCCAAGTGTAGGACACCGATTTATATTGGAATTTGGAATTTGGCTTGGAATTTTTCAAGGACTTGTTTGAATTGCCATTAACCCATGCTGGGGACTGTGTTTTTGAACTGTGTGCAAATAAACATGGGTAGGAGCCCTAAAGAGGATAACAATTGCGTGGATTGATGCTGTGAGAGCAACCATTTGAGTGTGATCCCCCACACTGGTGGAGAATGTGGGCATGAACCCCTAAACATGGGCATTGAACCCCAACTTTAAATGAAATAAAACACTGTGCAGCAACCAACTGTTGCTGAGCAATACTATGCCGAACTCCTTCCAGGATACACAACACAGCCTGCATGTAGGGGAAATATGCCTCTCTGGCAGGACCCATCCCAGCGGTCCTATATATATATTTATATGAGAAACAAGAAGAAGACTGTTTTGGAAAGAAATCTTGCTTTTATGCTTTTACCTACAGTTCATATTATTACATATAATATATTTTAGAATAATTGGTTAAAAATCTGTAAGCAAAAATCGGACTTGGCTAGACTTGGGGTTGCTAAACTGTTGCAGGGGAGCCTGAGGTGTCCCTCTATGATGGTGTCCTGGTCAATCCGAACGGATTCCACCTCCTCCTTCAATTCCTTTATACCGTTTGGCTAGTTTTATGCTGTGGGAAGACAGATCACACTTCTCTATGTGGAAGACTGATCACAGAAGTTGGACCTAACAGATGCCAAGAAGATACAACAGATTTTTTTGTGTCCCTTTGTACATTATTTTGGTGGAGGTACTATGTTATAATGGTAAGATAATAACCAAGATATTTTTGACATTTGCATACTTCCAGCATTGGAAACACTTTTGAGAAGGATTTTTTCATTAATGTATAAAGACAAGACTGGGTGAGTTTGGTTCACAGGAATGGATTCCTGACATTATCCCAATCAAACTCCCATAAGATGAACTGGAACAGAGTCAGATCCTCATAAAACTAGTGCCTGCACTCACAAATGCTTTTCTGGGCGAATGGGTAAAAATTCCCACATAAACATCCCAAATCTTGTGCAAAACCTTTCTAGAAGGTGGAAGCTGAAGGATTAAGAATGAGCATTACCCCCCATTATAGCTCCTTGGTACATTGGTGTAATACCATTGTACCTCAATTTTACCATTCTGTATAGTTCCCACACACCCACCCTTTTGAAATGACCAAGATTGAAATGCAAGCTACTTTTGCAGTGACCGAGTTAAAAGCATCTACCAACAATAAAAATGGTAATCATTCAGGAGAAGTCAATGCAAATTCAGCTTTAGGACTTTCAACTGCGTCATTGATTTTTTAGTATGTGAGAGGCTGGAAAGCCACTCCAATAAAACATTGGGTGTGGTTTCCCACAGTTTTTTCTATTCAACCCTGGGGGAATCCGCCCACAAATCTTGGGCAAACAACTAGCAGTACTCTTGGGCGGCTTAAACATGTCTATTCAATGCGCCCATGTTTCTGAGTTTAAACTGGCCTTTACCTGTTGTACAACAATTTCTTTTTGTCACTGTATGTAAAACTGAGAAAGAAAATGTCCCTAATGAGACAGAATTTTTTTTTATTTTAACTCTTCCTTTCTTTATAAGAGATATGTTTCTACATTCACTTTATTAGAGTCCATAGTAAAATTGTTTATGTGTTCAAACAACAGAAACAATACAGCAATATCATTTTTCATATTGGATTTTATGACCATTTCAAGAAATTCTTCTAAATTTTGCCTTTTCCGTCCATATATTTTAATGCTGATCAGGTGCAAAGTGGCCATATGTGTAATTCAATGCCTGCAGATACTTTTGAGGCTTTGAAAAGAATTCTTTAACCCTATAACTTGGTGGTCTACAATGGGAAGCAAACACATCCTCTACTCCCTGGAAAGAAGAGGCAATGGGTATGAAAGGGGACATCCCCTTTGCTTGATTTTTATGAACCGTGCTTAATCAATGTGCCAAATTTCTTCATAAATATTTTTCATGATGTCAAGAGATTGTGCCATGTAATACTATGCAAAAAACATTTACACATTGTTAGATTTTACTTGTTATTGACCCATTTTAAAAAGAAATCTAGACTTATAAAAATACCCATGGGGCTGTAAAAATCACAACCAGATTGATTTCTATATTACATCAGCATCAACTGTAGTTGAAAAAAAATTAAAGAGACTGCAAAACTTAGACAGCATTCTCAGCTATGGTATAGATATTAGGAACCTGAACAGTGTACTCCATACCATTTGGGAAATAAAAGGGACCTACCACCAGCTTTTCTTCATTACAGGATCAGCACGGCAAAAAGAAAACAAAATCACCTGTGATGAGTAATTTAAGAAGGACCCTGATTACAGCTCTGTATTGAAATACACATAGAAGATTTCCCCCGTAGAAAACCATTATATAACGTCTTCAGTAGACACTAGTGATATTGATCCCCCATATCTGTCAAATAATACCAGGGAAAGCAGGTAAGTATATTTTTTAGGATTGTGGACCAGCTCAGACGTAAGGCAAACTTGAATTTATATATATATATATATCAATAATTAAGCTTCTTGCATGTTCAAATTATACACATTGTGAAACACTCAGCATGTTGCCATCGTACAGGCTCTTATACACAGTGGAGTCCTGAAACAATATACTTACTTGCTCAGCTCTCATGTAATGCTTATTCCTGTGTAGCTTCCAGTCATCTGAGGGTTAATAGCTGCAGTATCATGTACGGCCACTGATGTGTTAAATCAGTGGTTCCCAAACTGGGGGGCGCTGAGGTTTTCCGGGGGGACTGAGGGAGGGACAGCAGGAAGCTAACTATGGGCAAACTAAATAGTGTGTATGTAGTGTGTGTTTCTCTGTGTGTGTTTGCCTCTTTTTGAATGATTCATGTCTCTGCATGAGTTTAGTGTTTTGTCTATATGGGAATAATGTTTTGTATATGATTGGTGTGAAAACCAAAAAAAGCTGTAGGAGTTGTATTTCAAATGAAGTTTGAGGGCGAATCACACTAGTACACAATACTGCAACTCAAACACGGCTAGTGCGAAATGGCCCTCAATCTGGGGGTGGTGGCTTGATAATGTTCGCATCTGCAGGAAAAGTTTGGGAACCACTGTGTTATATCAAGTTGTAAATACTGATAACATGTTATTAACTGTTGAGAAACAGATATGTTAATAACCATGTCATCAGAAAAGCTTTAGTGTAGTGTAGAGAAAACAAAAAAAGCCAACCATTTGAATATTCCAGCCTAAATTTCTCCCCGCCCATGATATGCTGTCATCCCCTTTTCTGCAAGGTGGGAGAAGGGAGATTTCACTCCTATAATTACAATTGTTTCCAGAGTCTCTGGAGATATTTTCATCCCAAATAATTATCCAGTTATCTAGTGGCCACTCATGGTACTGCAGGAAGATGTATACAGGGAGGCTGCCAGTACTAGAAATGGGAAACACTAATGTTTGAAGGAACGGCAGGTAAATATTTTTTTGGATTCTCCAATACTCACAAACACATGTCAGTCATGTCATCACATCCCCCTCCACCTACGGAGATATAGTTTTATAATTGAAAAATAACTATCTGGTGGCATCTAGGGGCATACCATTACTGCAGTACATTAAACCCTGGAAGACTAACATCTACAGGGGGGAAATATGGTACAATATAGAGCACAACAGGTAATGTTTTTTTGGATTTTGGATGCTCCTTCATCATTGGGACAGCTCAGAGGTAAGTAAAAAGTTTTTTTTTTTAATTCAATTAAGAGAGAACTTGTCCATCCCAAAACACACACCTACTTATTATAACAACTATTATTTCCCCCCTCTGTGCCAGCCAATCACTCTTTTCCATTATGCCTTAACTAGTGTTGGGTGTTCAGGAAAATGATAACCACAGGTTTTCTTTAACAATACAAAAAAAACTTCCAAAAATAAATTATATTTTATTTCAAAATATTTAAATGTCTTAGTAGATTAAAATAAACATGATATAAACGTGCATGTAGTGAGTACTGGATGACTCATGCACTTACAGCATACTGGAGTATATTTTATAGTTTAAACACAGCTTGTTTCAACTAGGACTGTGTTACAGCTGATTACAGAGAAAGGAACTGCAAGACATCTAGATCTGCATAAAACCTTGATGCCAGCACTTATATGCCTCCTTCATTTTATGCCATTTTGCAAGTGTTTTACATCCCAGGAACCTGCCTGTCACATTTAGTTGACTTTAATTGCTCCGAGAAATGTAGTATTTGGGAAAGGTTGTAAGTGGTTTTATCAAACATACACTAATAAATTCCCCAGCTGTACAGCATTTGTCTTGAAATCTCATTGTTAGGGATATCTAACACGCCATAAAAAAAGAGACAGGAGACTTACATTTGCTGGAGTTTCTTCATTTCTTTGACAATATCATGTAGAACCCTATAAAATCAGCTAGCAGTTTGATATTTATGTAGTTGCTATGGTAGGTTGACTATTGCTTCTAGTAAACGACAGTCATGCTAGCAAAAATATATAGATATTATTTGCGACATAACCGTCTTTACAGATGAAGACGAATTTACGTTATGTATCCAGCGCTCCTGAGTGTATTTCAATTCCAAGCAATGTCCCAGTTGGTGCATGCAGAAAACATTATGTAAAATTTTACATCCTTGATGTACCTGGACTGCAAGATAAATGGAAATAAAAATTTTCAGTGCTGGAATTACATGCCCTAAGCAATATATCTCATGCAAGTGATTAGCTGACATTTAAAGCTGGATTTACTTTGCATTTATGTTGCATTGCAGGGCCATTTATTTTAAAATAATTTTGAATGCCAACCCTCTGCACCATAATGGCCTTGAGTTTTAGTGCTCCCACAATCACAGCTGTCAACCACCTGTGCATTGCAGTACTCTGGATAAAAAATTGCAAGAAAAGAATCCACAGTGCTGGCTCTGCATAAGTCCAGAAACCAGCAACATTTGTAGAACAAATGTCCCTGTCACTATAAAACTAAAGTTGTCCACCTATTTGGATATAAGACCCTATGTTACTAGGGATCAAGCATGCAAATAGATCGTTACATTGAGATCACGGGCAGCAATTTACTTTAGAATATGAGCACCATGGGGAACTGTAGAATTTCTCAGACAACTTTTTACTGCCACCAAATTTATCACTATGCATTTAAAACTCCTTACAAAAAGGTCTTTTTTCATACAATCAGGAACAATTTTAACCCCTCCAGTTGTATTGCTGTGTCTGTATTCTATTTGGAGATTATTCTTAACATCTTATCCTTGTGGAAAAGGTAATATTGAATATTCTTAATTACCTGGTTTAACCTTTTAAGAATATTTTTTTCTAACACAAATGCTTTATTCAATATCTGTATGTTAAATATAATGATGTGGCTTTCATATTTAATATGCTTCATAATTTAACAAAGCTTCAGGTGCAGTAATATAAAGCATTCTACCACTGGATTCTGGAGATGAGTTCAGAATGGAGTGACAAATCATGCTTCTCTTTCTGGGAACCCGACTGACAAGTTTGAGTTTGGATGCCACAGGAAAGTTTTTTGTCTGACTGCATTATGCCAAGAGTGAAGGTAGCCATAAACAGGTCGACTTTTGCACAATCGCTCCTTGATTTGATCATCTTGTGCAATTTAAATATCCACTTTCAGTAAAACATTGATTGATTGTATGTGGCAAAGTATCTAGTTCCCCAGTTCCCAATAAGTATAGTGTTTGTGCCTCATCCCATAAATATATATATACGTAGAGAGTTTTAGGGATAGTTAGGTCCTCATGTCAACAACATGGGGACCTACATTTCCCAATGTGGAGACTAGGGACTCCGACGGGGCCTTTAGCAGCACTTAAGGTAAATCATATTTAGTCTATAGTGAAAGTTTTTAACATTTTTTATTTTTGAAAAAAGCTGGATGGTCAATCTAGCAATCATATCATAAACAAAGACAATACAGTGGATACAGTGGATACAGTGTTAAAAAAACGTATTACATCATCAAAGTAAGAACGGTTTCCATTGTATAAAAATCCTAACCACATAATTGATGTATGTAAACACCAGATTGGTACAGAGAATAGGATAACATCTTCTCGACGCGTTTCGCCGTTAGGCTTCCTCAGGAGAATATTTGTGTTACCCAATGCTACATAATGGAGGATCAGAAAAGATCAAGGGTTAGTTTTGTTAAGATAAGAACAGTGCTAATGCACATGTGAGTTTGCGTGTTTACTCACAGGTTATGAATGTGGTGTGGATACATAGAAACCCATCAGAGGCATACATATGATGAGGTGAGACCCCGAAGGTCATGAAGGTCCATCATCCGTCCACCTTCCCCCCCCGGGGGGGAGGAGAAAAGGGTCATGCAATAACGGGGAATCGGAAGTAGACATATGGTGTCCAGCACCGACCATCTGTGGACGAAGATGTTTTAGAAAGGGGGAGTCAAGCATCTACATCCCCAGGGCAGCAGCAAGTAGACACTTGCACAATGGGGCCATCATCGAGAGAGCAAAAAAGAAAAATATAGTTGTGAATTATATATACACCAAATAAGGTGTATAGGGCAAATGCCTCTGTGTGTGTTAGTATGTGTGTGTGTGGAAAAAAAAATAGATAGTGTATGTGAAAAAATGGGGACTGCTAAGCAAATGTATTTAAGTGATGGGTGAAGTGCACTACCCTAGGAGTGAAGGGTAGGTGTTGTAGTGTAAGTGTGTGTTGTGTGCCTGAATCTGTGAAAGTGCATCTAACTTACCATTGCACCCTAACTCCCTCTCATCTGTGTGACCTAAAACACTACACATAAAAAGTCCCCTCCAAACAAAACAAAACAAAACAAAAATCAAGCTAAAGTGTTCCTAACCTATACTCCCCGACGATGGCCCGAGTGTGACCATGGCAGGTTGCGCTCACCTGTGTGTCCCATCCGGAAGTGGAAAGCACTTCACGTCACGTCCGCCAGATGGTCAGTGCCCGCCCACGTGCCCTTATATCCCCCGCCGTCGCCATGTAGACCAGGAGCCCGCCCATTAAACAATGACGTGGCTCACATGGCCTCCATGGTGACGCACGGACGCCAAGTCGCAATACGCCAGAGGCTGACGACTGTAGGGGAATCTGGTGTTTACATACATCGACAGTAGGGGAATCTGGTGTTTACATACATCAATTATGTGGTTAGGATTTTTATACAATGGAAACCGTTCTTACTTTGATGATGTAATATGTTTTTTGAACACTGTATCCACTATATTGTCTTTGTTTATGATATGATTGCTAGATTGACCATCCGGCTTTTTTCAAAAATAAAAAATGTTAAAAACTTTCACTATAGACTAAATATGATTTACCTTAAGTGTCGCTAAAGTCCCCGTCGGAGCCCCTAGTCTCCACATTGGGAAATGTAGGTCCCAATGTTGTTGACATGCGGACCTAACTATCCCTAAAACTCTCTACGTATATTGATTGATTGTACCACCACACAGGGTCATTGATTTAAAACTGATCAATACCTTTACACAGATTGGTGTGCATGCACCATAGTACTATCGCATACAAATTGATCATAATACCTAGAAAACCAGTCAGATACTTGAAAAATCTACTCAAATTTACCAACATGTCCAATCACTTTTGATCAATTTTATGTTCCATATCAATCACATTGGATTGATCGATCCAGCTGGGTAGGATGGACGTAAACAGATCATTTTCTGGGGTGGAAAGAAAGGAAATATCGACCCCTGCATGGCTACTTTAAAGTTTGGTGGAGCGTGATTATAATGGAGTTTCTTTTGAGGGGTTGAAATTGGCCCCTTGGTTCCACTGAAAGGAACTCAGGGTTTTTAAGGATATCAATAAAAAAAAAAATTTTGGACAGTTATGTGCTCCTTACCTTGTGGGAACAGTTTGTGGATAGCCCCTTCCTTTTCCAAAATGACCATGCACCAGTACACAAAGCAAACTCCACAAAGATTATGGATTTTGTAGTGGAAAAACTTGTCTGTCCTTCATAAAATCCTGACTTAAACATTAATACAACGTTATAGCCCTTTTTGTCCAACATTAGTATCTGACCTCAAAAGGCTTTCTGAAAGAATGGTCATGTTAAAACCTATGTATTATAAATGCTATGTCATTACATTTCATGTGCATAAAGGCAGGCATGCCAATACTTTTGGCAATATAATTTTTTAAGTGGCACAATTTGTATACTCAAAAAAGCTTATTGAGTTAATTCTACATTGGACCAATGACACAAAGCTAAATAATAAGATCTCTACAAATAAGCCCCTAATAAACGGGGTGAAAAGCATCAGAAAGGAGCACATCCTAAAGGGTGATGGTGTTGTATTAGCTGGATGGATTGTAATTTTTAATAAAGGAATGTGATTTTATTTCCAATGTGTGGACACTCATTTTCTGGATTTTAAATAAGATTCTCGTTTATCCTGGCCATAGTATAGCTAGTAGACCTTCTATACATCAGTGTTCAAGACATTTCATAGCCAATATAAGCTACTTCTTTAGCTTAAATAAGTTCTAGAAACACACCCCAGTATTTATATCCTTAAAGCACAGACACCTTAATACAAACTTGTGAAAAACACTGGTGATTTGAAAACAGTTCACACCTACACTTATGAAGATTGAAGGATTAATGCTTGCAAAATGACACAAATCGAGGGGTTATACAACTATAACAGGGTGGTTCCACAATGTTTCTTAAACTTACTCAAACAGCAGAAGCAGCTTGGAATGGTTACAAAGCATATTAAACATTCCAAAAACAAATCACGCTAAATGTGAATAACTACCAGCAGCTGTACCTTAACATGGAGACAAAGTTTTACCCCTCACCCCACAATCAAGAGGGACAGTACAGCCAATAATATATTTTCCCTCCTGGAGGACACCCCCCTCTATTAACCCCCCTGCCATTCCTGACCTGTCAGTCCTTCAGTGAACGAGCTGGGTTCGTCAGGCAGAGATCGAGAGATCGGAGCCACAGGAGAGCAAACTCACTGATCCGTGTGGCTCCGATCTAATAAAGAGGCAGCTGCAGGAGAATGGATCACTACCCCCCCCCCCCCCCCCCCCGCTCTCCTATGTAACCTGGCACATCTGCACTGCCATCTAGTGGTTGCAGTGCTAATTTATCTGATACAGTGAGTTATTGAAATATTCAACATGTTATTATATTCAGGATGTCTACCAGACTCCAGTATGGACATACTTTGGGAAATTACAGGCCTACAATGTAAAAAACTTTTTCCCCATTAAAGTCTATAGTGCTAGATAGGGAGAGCTGCTGCTGATTGAGTGATAGCTGAGCTACTTTGGTATTATACTCCATCTAGTAATCTAGGTAAGGTGCTATGCAACAAGCAACTGACAAAAAGTAAGAACTAATGGGTGCACCAGATCGCTTTGACTACTATGCCAGCTGAGTTCAGAGCAGAAAGGGATTTTCAGGCAGACATTCGGTATGAACAGAGTAGAACAAAATCATAAATAGTGATAGTAGCGTATATCAGATGTCAGTGAGCATAAGTTTTATTCAATATCGCATGCAAATAACTGTTGACGCGTTTTGCGACATACAAGTCGCTTCTTCAGGACTTTTTGCATGGGTCAATAGGTTGTCACTGCAAGGAAAAGAATATCAATCAATATGGGGGGTCCCCCATTGGGTCTACAATGATATTCAACGTTACAGAGGTTAAACTGCCCCTTTTTACCTGGATCCTGGTTGGTATGGGTAACCCAGCTCGATCCCCTCCCCAGGGGGCATGGTAGGTGCCGAACGACGCAGGAACGGGGAGTTCTCATGGGCCGGATCTAAGTGCAGATATGTGTCATAATAGGAGTCAACATTAATTGGTTCTTCCGTTTAGTGAGCTAGTTTGGACTGGGCCATGTCCCCGAGGTTAATGGTTAAAAGAAGGTATAAATAGTTCACAAGGGAAGAAAACTGGGATAACAAAGAAAGGGGAGAACAGAAAAAGACAGAGAGGGTTAAGTGCCGTGTGCCCTATATAATGTGGACCTATGGTGGTGTTGACAGTCTACCAATGAGTGTATGTGTCTTAGTGGGGTGAAAAATAGGGGGGGGGGGGTTGCATGTGTTCCTACGTGCAGTTGTGAGTGTTATGCAACAAGCACTTCATCATAACTGAGCAACAAGTCCTTTTCTGGGGGTGGGGTATGCTGTATTATGGGACCTGTGCGCTGTGTTATAATCCTGAGCTGAGGTATGCTGGTAGTTGTAGTTCACCTTCACAAACTAAAGCAGGACATTGCAGAGAGATCTGACTAAATGTAATACGCTGCAGAAGGTGCTGTCAGGCTGGCAGCCCACTCCCGCTAACTTTTAGCAAAATCTGTCGTCTAGATGTGATTTCTGTCCATTAGACATGAAAAAACTGCATTTAAGAAAATCTGTATTTTTGTGGGGACGTTTAGCCAGTGATCCCCCTCTGGCATGACCCTGTCCAGGTGGTTGCACCCTTTTGACACTGATCTGAAGGTTTGAGAAGTTCGCCCTCCATTTAAGTCAGTAAAGGTTCACTGTGAAAATGCAAATGGCGGGTATTTGCAGAAGTTCGATTCGCCTGTTCGTGAACAGTCACAGCTGATGTTTGGCCATCACTACCAGCAGCTAAAAAAAACCCTACCTCAGTTGGTTAGTCTAAAGTTGGAAGGATGATCTGTTTACCTTAAATATTCTGCATGTTCACATTCATAATCAGTTCTGAGCAAAACCAGCTATTCCCATCAGTGAATTGACAGCAGGTGCAGATGCATTGACATTACTACATTTTATAGGAGATTTACTGAACTAAGCTAAAGGTTGGGAGAAATCTGGGAAAATGTCTGCTTGTATGTCTTTCACACTGAACATGAGGCATTACTTGCTCCTCGAATAAACAGCATAATGATAACTGACAGTTCACAGACACATATAATAATCATTGGTTACAGATTTTTCAGTCCTTCACTTAGGCTAAAATGTTACTGTCAAATGGAATGTTTTCCTGTTTTTGTAGCTTGAGTTATCACCCAGACATCTTTAACAATGTTATGACGGGGAAAATAGAAAAACTGACTATAGATTATTAGCCTAGTAGTAGAGAAGAGCCCTCCTCCTGTGACCCCCCTCTTCAGCCAACCAGAAGTTTCTTCTCTAAATATTCAAAAGAATAAGGAACAGTAAAATTGCGAGGGCCTTTTCCCCAGAAAATGCAATAAGTGTTACCACTGTCAATGTATTGCCTATGCAGAGAGTGGTGCTGTTCCCCAAGAGGGTATAAAAGGCTTAGTTAGGAGGGGGTAAGGGCCCTTGGGATGAGTTTTAAGAGGAATCCTTGTGGGAGACAGGCCATATGAGTAGCTTCCTGTGGGACTTCAAGCACCAGCTGGCAACATTTGAGTATTTGAGATCCCCTACTTAGAGTAAGGGAGGTACAGCCCCAATAGGAAGAGAGCTATGGGGACTGAATACAAACTCACACCTGGGTAGCAGTACCACTCATGGGGCAAAGGGACTAGACTGTTCTGTCAAGATATGTCTTATCATTCATGTGAGGTGTATGGGATAAAGAGAGTCAAAATCGTAATTTCATTATGTCTAGGGACCTGGGGACAGAGGGTGCAACCAGCATCCCCCCAAGGGGCCGCCACAATACCCAGATCTCAACAACCCATTTTGTTACCTTACTTAGGGTGCCCTTAGGATACACATGTTGTGTCCGATTCCCAAAAAATCCTGAGGGTGCACAGCAATTGATTGTTCAAATAATGGGAACCTTTAAGCTAGGCACACACGGGTAGATTTGTAAAAAGATTTGAGTACAATCAATCAACGTGCGCGCTCATGGTGATTTTACTCTAATCTGCTTACAATCCTAGAGTCTGCTTACAATAGAGTCTGCTCGAAGAATCTCGATTGAACGGGTTTTCAACATGTTGGAAAACCCCGTTCAATCACCAAGACTTTACATGAAGAAAAATCTTCATGAAAAGTATAGGAAAAGCTGGCTCTGTCTTCTTCACAAAGCCGTCTGTCAGCTCTGACTCCGCCTAGACTCAGTGTTAAGGGGGCGGAGTAAGCATTCTTCACTGAAACCGACTGAAGCTGCTGTGAGAGAAACAGGCTGAATGGATTTCTTCCCAGCTTCTATCCCGTGTGAATGTGTTCTGATTCACACGGGCTAGAGGCTGGGGAGAAACATGTGTCCTGGAGGTCCCCATTGGATGGGAATCGATGTGCCCATGTGGTGCGTGCACATTGATTTCTGTTCAATTGATCGGGGGTCGATTGCACGGGAATTTACCTGTGTATGGCTAGCTTTAGACATTACCTCTACTTTAACAGAACTGTTTAGTCTGTTGTCCTGAAACCAACTATGAAAGCAGCCTATAAATTCTGCACTGAAGTTTTTGCAATAGATTAGTTGCACTCACTATGTATTCCATATCACAGTAAAAGCAATTTGCCAATAAGGCTACTTGTGACCTCACGCTTTAATAGTGTTGGGCTTATCTACAAACTCTTTTGTTGATCCTTCTCAGCTAAAAGACCTATGTACAAAGTCCAGGTAGTGTGTTACAGTCACAAAAAAATCACAAAGACTGCAATTATTTATTGTTTTTTCCATACTTTTATTTTAGTAATTATATGCTTTTCTTAGAATTCTAATTGAGTGCTATCAATATAATGTTATCAGTATAATGGCCTTCTTGCTTTGTGAAGTCTTGAAATTGTAGCATTTGTGTATTTTTTTTAAGAATCAGTATATTGTAGAGCAACATCAAATTTTTCTTTTTACACCTACATGCCTTCTTGTGCATTTAAATGCAAAATTTAAAAGAAAATGGTTAAGTGACACATTTAATACCAGGTTCCTGTGAGCAAGGTTCAGAAGAGGAGGCAATATACACATCTGACAACCCCCCACCCCGACCATACCAGACCCCACTAGAAATAAAGTTCTGCTGGACAAGACCGAGCAAGGTTCAACATGATATGCGTGGGCACACTTGTTCTTTTTCAAGCCTTGCATGGAAAGGTTGTGGAGGGGTCAGAATACACCAATTCCTTTCAAGTTATAGTAGATGTCACCTCAGCATGGAAGGAGAACCAATGTGAACACAAAGAGTTTTGTGTGCTGACAATGAGAATGAAAAAGTCTATGGAGTCTAATGTTCTCCTTACATATTTGCTAACCAGATAGTATGAAATAATTGTCAAATGCAACATTTTTACCAATCAATGTGTTCAAGTATCATGGACTCGTCATCAATAACGTGAAGAGGGAACTTTTTTTAGTTGTAAGACTTAACCCACCCCGCAATAAATAATATTCCTAAAAATATCCATGTGCTAAAACTACTTTGCTTGAATATTTGTTTCAATAAATATTTTTTTTAAAAACAAGGAATACATTTAGGATTTTTTTATGATGATGAATTCAAGTTCTAAGATGGCTATATACAGTGTCTTCATAAATGTTCAGCTTAGAAGCTTTTCCTGTTTAAACATCAAGCTCATAAGCATCCATCATGCATGTCCGGAGTATAGAATACTACATTCAAATGTCAAACAAAATCAAAGAGGTCACACATTTTCCTTTGCTTTCTAAAAGTGCTGTTCATAAATATTATTGCTTCCAAGACCTCCATCTACAGCACTTGTTTAGAAAAATGTGCATGTAATATAAATTGTGATTAACAAAATTGCTATTTTACTTCCTGTTTTAAGACATGACAACAAAATAAATTAAATTTTGTGACCATTTCAATGTCTTTAAAAAGACAAGAATAATTGGAAGAAAATTAAAGAGAGAGAGAGAGAGAGGTAAAGGGAAAGATAGAAAAAAAGAATGACAGTAAATACATCTCTCTGTTATTTATTTATTATAGATGATTGGTAGTAAATCAGGAATGATACTCTAAAAACCTCTTTTTACTACCACCCCAACATGACTAATACTAGTACACAACTAACCACAACCATTCCTTTTTCCACCCCTTCTAATACTACTACTACAACCACCAGCAAAACTGAAATTACAGACACACCACTACTACAACTACCACCACTACTACAACTACCACCACCACTACGTCTACCACCACCACCATTACTACTACCACCACCACTACCATTACTGCTGCTACTACCACCATCAATGTTACCCTACACTACTACCACCATTCTTACTACTACCTTTACTACCATTTCTTTTGCTGCTACTACCACCACCTCCTCTGCTTCAATGCTCCATCAGTCTCTGAGCTTTCAGTTAATTGACACGTACTGGTATTTTTCTTCCCTCAGCATAAAAAGTTCTAAAGGGAACAAAAGGGGCCAAGATGCCACGTCAGCACAAATAGTAATTAGACACTAAAGGTGAAGAATGTATTATGACATTCAAGTGGTATAGTATTAGAATGTTGACTATTTAAAAAAATATGTGGTAGGTTTTCCTTAATCTATTTCATTATTTACTTTTAAAATTGTTAACATAATAACATGAGTGATTTAACACTAATTAGATGAAACTATGGAGGGAATTATACTGATACTGCTATATATACATACAGTAGTTCACAAAAGTGAGTACACCCCTGTGGTAAATAGTTATTTTCATGGGTAGATGGTCGAATTTTTAAAATCTGTTTTAATTATGGGACAACACTGAAGCTGTGACACTTTGATACAATGTAAAGTAGCCAGTGTACTCTAGAGATGGCCGAATTTCTTTTTAAAAATTCAACCAGTTTGAATTTGTAAGTTAATTGCAAAGCATTACCAACATGCTGGAGATGTAGAGAAGGCTTAGGGATATACTAAAAAAAAAGAAAGTTTTGCTCTAACACAAATAGTTTTTCTATAAATTAAGTTCTATAAATGAAATCTCCCTAGCGCTCTTGCAAGGTCCAGATTTCTGTACCAAAAGTGCACCATAGACTTTTTTCGTGTTGTAAGCCTGTAACTTCCAAAAATATGTCCGTATAAGTGTCTTGTAGACATCCTGAATATAATAATGTTTGAAACACACAATTATTATTAAAAAAAATTATAAAATGTATCATTTGAATGATAAAATCTCTTGAATAATTTGGTATGAAAGATTTCAAAACAGTATTTATGTTTGTTTATAATAAAAATTTTATTACAATTGGAAATGTGTTTTTTGTTTTACTTTGAATTGTATTGGATACAGTTATCACTGTATCCAATACAAGCCATTTGGCACCCTCTGAAAGGGTTAACTTCAAAGAGCACATGTGGAGATGACACTGGGGGTGACTTTCCACATGTGATCTTTGAAGATAGCCCATGTTGAACCAGGTATCATTTATTCACTAGTCTAATAGAACTAATCTTTGGCGTATGTGTGGAATAAGTCAAAGTCTGTTATCTGAGAACAAGGCTGGCCTCGGTCTATGTATAGAATGCTTAGACTATACTTTGAAAAGGTCAATAGGCAGCTGCTATCTATGGTATAGAATGGCTTAGGCTGTGGGTATTAATACGTGGTTGTTGCAGTAGATAAAATTACATGATGAAGTAATGGGGGGTAGAAGCTGTTCCTATGTATAGCTTTGCCTAATACGGCAAGGAGGTGAGATATAGGTTCTGCTGATCTAATGAATTTGTGTAGTATAAGAAGGAGGATACTGAGACTAAGAGGCACTCACACTTGGACCTCACCATCTGAATGGACAACAGAACATCTCCAAGACCAAGACTCCACCTTTGATACAAGAAACTATATGTAAGACTTTCATTATTCTTTGTAACTGAAACACCTTTTGCTGTTTACTTTTTGTGCGTCAATAAATGTCTATTGTTTGATACAAGACATTATTCTGCAACAATTCATCGGAATTAATCCCTTTGTATAAAGAGCATAGGCCCACACCCACGCTCTTTATCAGCCCATTTATTGCCTTTATACTTTTGCAGGCTTGTCATTGTCAAAGCAATTTGCATATGAATGTCCCAGCTCAATCTTCATATGAATGTCCCGCGGGGGGGGGGCGGGACATTCATATGCAAATTGAGCTGGGAGAGAGGTGACATGCCGAAGCCAGCTTAGAGCATTCCCCGGGACAGCACAGAACAGTGAGTTTGTGCTGCTGCCGAGGGATGTGAGCTTAGCTGGACGTCTCCATCTCGTCAGCTGCAACACTGACATGAAAGTGCAAGACAAGATGCAGCTGTCAGAAGCGCTAGGAAGGTTAAGTCAAGTCAAATTTTTTACTTCAACTTTGAAGTTATTTTAATTAAAAAATGACATACAAAAGAGCATTGTTTTTTTTTTTATGTTTCAGGTCGCCACTGGAATCATCTTCCAATCCTCCATGAAGATATGACGGAGTGGTCATGTTTTGGGTCATTATCATGGTATACTGTCCTAATAGTACTGGGGTGTTCTCACTTTTGTAATATACTGTACATTCACCATAATTTCTTGAAATGGTAACTGAACTCAAATCAGTAGTGGATTATATGCTGAAATTTATCATGGTGATTTTGTGAGGTTATTCTCTACACCTATATTTTTCTGACCTATATAGACAAAAAGAGGCTGATTCTAAGTAGTGGGGAATCATCACAACAATACATTGGGTTTATTGCCCGAGGAGAATGTGTAGAAGACAACATGGGGGAACCATTTTTTTTATGACAATAGTGAACAGCTACTCTTCTTCGAAGGGACATTCTACAGTCAATGATTATTGGTGCTGTAGTTTTCTATATTTTTAATGTCTGTGGTGTGGGAGAGCTGGGCCTGCTCTGCAAACAGCTGGAAGAATTACGAGTCTCTATGTCTACCATGCAGCAGACTACTCAAGCTCTAGCGGAACAGTCTCAAGCCTCGGCCAGTGTACCTCCGCCTGTAACGGTAACAAGGGAACCCAAGATCCCCATGCCTGACAAGTTCTCCGGTGCACCCGAAACCTTCAGGACCTTCAAACATGCGTGTGAGTTACATTTTTCATTATTACCGCTCACCTACCCCACCGAACGCTCTCGTGTGGGAACAACTATTACCCTCCTGCAGGGAGAGGCACAGACATGGGCATTTCAGCTCATGGAGCAGGATGATCCATGCCTAGCCTCCCTCACCATGTTTTTTACAAAATTGGGTGAACTTTATGCTGATCCCTGTCAGGTGGATACCGCTTATGCGGCGCTCCATAGTATAAAACAAGGGAGAAGGACTGTTGAGGAGTATATCCGGGAGTTCCGACGCCATTCTGCAGACACGTCATGGAACGAGCCTGCCCTTAGGTCTGTCTTCAAACAGGGTTTTTCTGACTCGTTAAAAGATGAGCTTGCGAGAGTGGGAGTGGCTGAGTCCTTGTCCGAGCTCATGTCATTGGTCACCCAGATCGACAGGCGTCTGAGGGATCGAAGGGCGGATGACCGTCACACACCCTCCCTACGACCAACCTCTAAGAACCCAGGAGGCCCGCAAAGGTTCCAATCACGGACATACCCTCGGTTAGCTCCTACATTTTCCAATCCTTTGGCATTAGAGGCTCCGCCTCCCGAACCCATGCAACTCGGAGTCGTGAGACCAAGTCTTACACCGGAGGAAAGGATGAGAAGATTTTCAGAAAACCTCTGTATTTATTGTGGCAACCCCGGGCATTTCCTTCGATCCTGTCCAGTAAAACCCGCAGGTAACATAAATTCAATCTCCCAGGTAGCTCCACCTATATCTCTCCCTCAGGATACTCACTTGTCCATCCTTCTCATCCTACAGGTACATGGGAACAGGCATAAGATTCCTGCAATTATTGATTCTGGAGCCTGCACCTGTCTCATGGAGACCTCTCTCGCCACTTCCCTAAGGCTACCCGTCAGACCCCTGAGCACCCCACTGACCATTTCCCTCACTGATGGTTCCCCCTTAAACTCGGGACCCGTCCTCATGGAAACAATGCCCATACCCACCTACCTACAAAATGGACACTCTGAGCACCTCAGTTTTGCCTTGATCCACTCCCCTCTTTTCCCCATCATCCTGGGACTCCCCTGGCTAAAGATCCACAATCCCCAGATCGACTGCTTTTCTGGTGCTGTCAAATTCCCCTCTGCATACTGTCGTTCTTCATACTTTAGCTCCCTTAGCCTCACGGACATCACCATTACTAAAGAGTTGCGAGACATCCCCTCTGCATACAGGGAATTCTTGGATGTTTTTGACCCAAAGGCAGTGGAACAGCTACCCCTACACCGTCCCTATGACTGTGCCATCGATCTCCTCCCAGGGGCAAAGATTCCATTCGGTCGGACATACCCCCTTTCAGGTCCTGAACAAGCCACTCTAAAAGAATATCTGGAGAAGAACTTGCAGAAAGGCTTTATCCGACCTTTCACCTCGCCAGCGGGAGCAGGTCTCTTCTTTGTAGTGAATAAGGATAAAACCATCAGGCCCATTGTGGATTACCGAGAGCTCAATCTGATTACTATAAAGAACAGATATCCTTTACCTTTAATGCCAGACCTGATGCAGAGACTTACCAATGCCAAGATATTCACCAAACTGGATCTGCGAGGAGCCTACAATCTTATTCGCATAAAGCCTGGAGACGAGTGGAAGACGGCTTTTAGAACTAACCTCGGGCATTTCGAGTACCTTGTTATGCCATTCGGACTCTGTAACGCCCCCGCTGTCTTCCAGGCCTTCATAAATGATGTCTTCCGAGATGTTCTAGACCAGTTCGTGATTGTATATCTGGATAACATCCTGATCTTCTACCCAGACCTACAATCCCATTGGAGCCATGTGAGGACCGCATTAGAACGTCTCCGCCAACATTCCTTGTTTGCCAAACCCTCCAAGTGTGAGTGGGAGAAGACGACAACAAAATTCCTTGGATTGATACTGAGTCCAGAAGGGGTCTCCATGGACCCTCAGAAAGTAACCGCCGTTAAGGATTGGCCTGTACCTTCATCCCGAAAAGCTGTACAAAGATTCCTAGGTTTCGCTAACTTTTACAGACGGTTCATCAGAGGGTTCTCAAAGATCGTTCTACCACTCACCTCACTCACAAGCACCAAGCTCAGATTCAAATGGTCCCCAGTAGGCCCAAAAAATTTGTTACACCCCGTTTGCTTCTACTCACGGAAACTGTCGGAAGCTGAACGACACTACGACGTCGGAGATCGGGAGTTATTGGCTATGAAAGCTGCTATGGAGGACTGGAGA
>CM070034.1:101600368-101614120 GCA_036250615.1 Ptychadena robeensis
GACTATTCTGACTTCTCCTACCCTTGTGACCTCGGATTTGGACCTGATTATTCTCTCCTCATTGAGACCTCTACATTGGGGCAGATTCACTCGTACCGCCTCATCACACGGAGGTGCTGACCATTTAGGGAGACCTGTCCTACCTGCCACAAAAACACCACCGGTGCCCCCTCCAGGGACATCGGCCCATCTCCCATTAGGGGGGCTCTGGGTAGAAGACCAGGTTCCACGGACTAGACTCCTCCCTCTGTGGTCGGTTCCACTAAACCATCTAGAACCCTGTGGAGAGGCTAACACACATATATTTTTTGCATAAGTTAAGTTTGTACCCACAACCTCTCTTTACATCTCCAGCAAATTTGATGATGATTTCAGGGATTTTACAATGAGCTCACAAATAAACTACCATATTTACAGACAATTAGACACCCTTCCAAAAATCTTCCCTTTGCTTCTACTCTGTTTATTTGAGCGGGCAGCATAAGGTCAGCTCACATACACAGTAGAGGCAGAGAGAAGATCAGCTTGTGGACGGCTCTTCCCTCTGCCTCTTCTGTGTATATGAGCAGGGTTCAAGCTGCTCACAGGCAAAGGGACAATCCGCCCACAAGCTGATCTTTCCATCTGCCTCTACTGCGTATGTGAGCTGGGCTCAAGCTGCCTCATCCTTTAACTGATGCTCTGCCATTTGAAGCACAGAGCTGCAGTTCACCTGCATTTTTATGGGAAAAGGGGCTCCACTGTATAGAGTGCGTCTTATACAGAGAAGTGTTAAATCGTTTATATGGTATTTTACATTTCATAACCATATCTAATAAGATGGTGCCATGAACCTATAATGTTTTATGTTGTTTGTTATACTGAAAAGCTATTGTGTGTGCGCGCAACATGGTAATTTTATTGACCTGTTCTGGTCTATGAAAATCCGTTAAAAATTTTGGGGAAAAAAGAAAAAAAAATTATGAACTTTTACTAGTTTAGTCTATAGGTTAAATTTATATTCCAAATTATTTTCTAATGGCATGATTGTCAATGTTGTTGGCTGCACTGCTGTGCTTACATTAGTTTAAAGTATACAGACATGTATAGTTTAATATCTATTGGTTTTCTCACCTTCTTAGGTATTTGTGATGTAACATTACGACTGTAAATGATTTGTCCAGAAAACATGGCCACAACTGTAACAGCCTTTGCAATTAAGTGAAAATCTTTTTGCTGCTTAAGCGTTTAACATACATCTGGCCTTTTAAACCACTCCTACAATTAAATTCACTTTCATTTTTACTAATATTTGAAATCTGGTCACTGATGTAGCAACTTTTTTGTTAATGAGCAAACTTCACGGACAGAAAAAAAACAGCCCCTTGGCTGTTTTAGATGGGTCATGAGTGAAGTAAAAGAATTTAATGTTTTTCAGTAAAGTAAGTAAATCTGCTGGGACATTTAACTTTACAAATCCTTCAATTTATGGTACACAATTAATCAACAATGAGCAACATTCAAACTATGGTTCACAATGTGCAATTCTATTTGTACTGTTTTGCTGTTATGGGAAGGCCATGCGGAAAAAAAAGCAATGAAACACAAAGCATCTGTAAAACATAATGCTGATCTTGAAAATGAGTTAAGACTAAGAAAATCTATGACATGAGTATACAATTTAGTTTCCATGGACACCGAACATAAGAGAATAAGTCATTCTAAACTCCAATAACTAGAGGTCAGATACAGTTTTCACAATTATGTTTCTAATATGATGGGAAAAAGCAGAGTGCCGATGTGTGATTTGTATGTGGAAAAGGAGCCAACTTGGATCATGAGCACTGGGCTTTCAGTGTTGACACTAATAAACTGAAATAAATAAAATAAAGTAGATACTAGACTGAACCAATAATTAGATCTTCTAATCTGTAAATTTAACAAAAGGCATAGCCACATATTTACAAAGCAGTTTGTTCTTGGTGTACCTAAAGGAGATTAGATAAAATTCAAATTGGGAGGGTATCAAAATGCATCTGTTGTATAGCACAGCATTCAATTGTGTAAGAGTGAAATGTTAAAAATATGCACTGTTGCACCCAAGCAAGGCAATTTTTATTGCTGTCATTGCTTTTTTTGTCTGTTATTGATGCGTGGATTGTTCTCCCCCCCCCCCCTTTTTATTGTATTGTTCTATTCTATGTATTCCTATGTTTGTAATGTTCTTTTGTTGGAAAATCTCTTTAAATAAACAGTTATACAAAAAAATGCACTGTCCAATTCTAATACTTAATGCTTACATAAACTTGTATATACATAATGTATATATATATATATATATATATATATATATATATATATATATATATATTGTGACAGGAAGCCCAATAAATCCTATGGATGTATCCAGTATGGGAGTTATGTGACCCCAGATACCAACAGTATTCACCTTCAACTCTTGCTGTGCCTCTTTCACCTGCTGTGGACTCATTCAGGGTGTCCCTTACTCTGCTTACTACTGCTAAACCTTCAAAATATATATGCATATTTTTCCTACAGTCAGGCTACAGTCCAATCAGTGGTGTATTCTATAAAAGTCCTGGATAATATTGGACAGCAACAGCAGGTTTTATTTTATTTTAGAGCCCTGGACTCTGGAATAGTAGGTAAGAAACTGGGTGGACCTTCCCATTCCTTCCATGTACACACCTGCTGGACATGAGGAGCTAAGACCAATATGTCAGGGCTCTCATAGGAGACATTGTGCTGCTGGAGTGGGGGACATGGGCAAACAAAAAGTGTGTGTTATAAGGCCTGTGACTTCTGGAAATCAGGCCAGATGCTTTCCTGATGCAAAGGAAAACAATTGTGCTGAGGTTCATATGCCAGGAGGCTTGGGATTTTCCACAGATTTTCTTTTGGTTATGCTACTAGACCCTGCACAACTAATCCTGTGGGAGTTGAATTTTAAAAATAAATAAGTGCAGGAAGCCCAAAAGAGATACCCACTTTTGTGGATTAACATAATTAAACATGCGCTTTTGAGGCTGAACCCCCACAATATTTATATAAAGAAATATTGTTTAAACTTTTATTGCTACAATGTTTTAAAAAAATGATCTATAGACCATTACGTTTTACTATTCAAAGATGGCATCACTGATGAACACTGCAGCAATGAGGTAGCAATGTTTTTCTGCAGGCTTTGGGTTTCATTTTTGTCCCTGTAGCCTGCTTGTCATCTGGAAAATGCAGATTATTGTTAGAAAGTTGTTCATTTTGCTTGTTACAAATTTTTGAAGAATGCTCTCTTTATGGCCTTTCATCTTGAAATGTACCATATTTTTCGGACTATAAGACGCACCGGACCATAAGACGCGCCCAGCCCAGGCAGGAAAACAAGAAAAAAAGATTTAATAAGTTTTCACATCAATTGGGTTCATGCAATGAATTCAGTGAATGCAATATTCAATTCAGCCAGTAGATGTCACTAGCAGCAGTACACTCTCAGCAGAACACGTCATACTTCACACTGATCTGCAGGAGGCGGGGGGGGGGGGGGGGGGGGGGGGGGGGCTGTCTCCTACTCTCCTCTGCTCTCAGTCTCTGCCGATGTTGCAGTTACTGTGTCCATGGGAGCTGCAGAGTGATTCCAGTTCCCACGGGCAGGAGAGAGAGATATAGATGATCATCTATATCTCTATCTTCATTGCTTATGGCAGCAGAATTTTGAGCTCTGCTGGCATAGGCAAATACACAGTTTAGATGGGAGAGCCCCCAGGGGTGAAAAAGTGTGTCTTATGGTCTAAAAATACGGTATACTATATATTATATATATGATACAGATAATACTTCAACTATATCACAAACATTAAAAATACTCCAAACAAAAGTAAATCTTCCAGATTTATTCAATATGAACATATGAGTTCAATAGTAAGGTCCTATTCTTCCCCTGGCAGTCCCATTCTTGGTGCCAACAGTGGTACAAAAGTGTAAACAGATTACTGAATTACTTAATTTGTGCAAAAACTATTTGTGTTAGAGACATACTTTGTTTTTTGTAGTATACCCCCAACCCTTCTGTACATGCCCAGCAAGTTCGGTGATGATACCATGTTCAGGGGCTTTGCAATTAACTTGAAATCGTGGAAATGGTTGAATTTTTGAAACAAATTTCGTCCATCTCTTATCATCACATCTGTACACTTATCTCTTTGCCAATAAAAACAATTAGTGGTGGCCGTGTGTGTTACTGCAGCCAATAACTGGAATACATGGCAACTACCACAGACGAGAACAGGTAAGTATATTTTTTTCAGGATTTTGGAGTGAATTTAAGCTATAGGGATGGCAAGTAAATGAAAATGTGATTACATTTTTTATGTTTTTTTGGTTTTGAGTGTGGGTGGGCTCTAAAGAAGAGTAGTCATGTAGTCATGTTCAGATGAGCAAACAAATCTCTGGGGGAAACACTACAAGCATCATACATCATACAGCATCATATGGGACATGGCCTCCTGGACTGAAGGAGTGCAGATTAGTGCATTGAAATCTGGTTTTAATAAAAGTGAGGGGATACATGAGAAACCTGCTGGGCGTTGAAGGTAACCTAACATAAGACATTATGAAAGCTGCCATAACTGCTGCAATCTTTAAACTTACAGGATGTGGCATTGTAAAGTGTCACTTTTGGTATTTGGAGACCCAGAAGTGCTGGCGCAGACAGTCTGCGATGTCACTTCCGGCATCATTCAAATGTTATGGCCTCTTTCACTCCTATTTTCCCACCCCTTGTATGCAGCAATGCTGATGCTTTCAGTGAACTTGGAGACAACTGTAAAATGGTCATTCCCGGTTGAAGAACTACTGCTCTAATGCGTAAAAAGAGGCATGTGTTTTCCTCATGTTGTAGTTTTCTAAATGCATTATATAATATATATATATATATATATAAATGCATCATATGGGTCAAAATATGTTTTTTTTTCTAGCGTACAAATGCAGCTTTGAACATAAAAAACACATTTGTCATCAATGTCCCAAGAATTCAGTGCTGTGGACCAGTTCTATTCAACAGTAATACAAATTATATTTATCAATAATGTACAATCTCCAATGAAGGATTATTGTACCCAAACGCTTGCCAAATACTCAAGTATCATGCCAAAATCACAGACAGTGCTTTTAATACATGGTCAACATGTTCACTGTGGATGTGCTAGTATGTGTTATTACAGTGATACAATTAGCTGTACCTCTTAACTAGATAATTATTCTGAGACAGTGATTCAAAAAGTATTATAAGAAGGGCATAAGAAGTTGAATGACACCCAACATCATGCAAATAATTTCCTGCCAGATCAAATGGGCCTTTCCCTGGACCCATCAAAGAATGCTGCAGATAACAAGATAAAACCTTATGTAATATTCTGAAGGTTGGTGCAGCTTGAGTGGTCACTGATCAGAATGTATTATTTAAGTAAATTAAGTGTCCTGGCTTAATGTCCTGGCTTGACGGTGTAGTTGTATTTCCCTTGTCTGCTTTAGGGTAGAATGAGCCCACGTTATTGAGGTAAAGTATATATAGAGCCCCAAAAATGCAATCAGTAGGCCTGTTTATAAAGAAGAATCTTTGTTTTTTAGATGAATGGGAATTTTTTTGCAGTTTAATAGTCAACTGACTTGTCAAGTCAATTTGAAAAGTATAGTTAAGGTGCCCACATGTCTTTTTAGATCTAGTTCTTAATCTACTTGTGCATACTTCTGAATTGAACCTACTACAGCTTTAGGAATCCACACAGGGTAAGTGGCAGTGTTTTTATCTTCCTAGTGGAGGGGTAATACATGTAGTACAAGATTTTATTTCTGGAGCTCAATTTTAGTGGTGATCATCAACTTTTGAATCATATGTGTACCTGCACTAGCATAGTGTGTGGTTAGTATTTCTATTTCACTTAAAACATAAGTTACTGGCTTTTTGCACAAAAGGAGACACAAAATTGATAACATAGGTTGCACATAGGTGTAGGTGTTTTATTTGATAATAACACTGGCATCCAATGCTTTTCACCCAGGAGGGCTAAGTCATAGACCATTACCAGGAGAACAGCTTCAGTTGAAACAGTGGTGTACGGTGGAGCCAAAGACTGTACAACTGTGGAGGTAATTCATATTACGCAAGAGAGCAGACAATGCATGTAGGTCCAGATGTGGGAAGCAGTAAGTAATTCATTCTTAGTAAGATTTGGCATGGTTTAATAGAAGCAAAAAATGAGGCTAGGGGCATGAGAAACATATCACGCCGCCAAGTCTATGTACCCTCTGTAACAACAGAGGCGAGGGGACTTTAACGGTTACAAATAAATCTATGGAAGTACAAAGAGTTGTCACGCTAGTTGGATTTAAAATATCACAATGTAAAACATATTTAATAAAAAAATCGTTGTGTGTCCATTCAAGGTACATCATAATACAGTTTAACACGGCGCCCTGGCGTCATTTAAGAGGTGTGTTTAATGCCATCTCTCCATCTGGTTGTAAAGAAGCATTGAAGGATTTGACCATCCCGACGTACGTTTCGTCATAAATAATAGACTCAGGGGATGATATTTAGAGGGCATTTGTATAAAGAATCCTAAATAGGGAGAACTTAATCAGAATGGGTATAAGTATATTGCAAGGGTCTTGTGGGTAAAGGGTGTATATATACTCACATAGAATGTACAAAAATCGACCCACACACAATAAAACAGCAGCGACCAAATCCGGTGAGGCGAACAAGGAGCCCAAATACGCAAGGACCAAAGCCCAGCCCAAACAGGGGCAACCATCTGACAACAATACAGTAACTGGTATTAATGTATATATGTATATTCAATAAGAGTAACTGGTATTAATGTATATATACATTAATACCAGTAAATATGTTTACATTACATTAAATATGTTTTACATTGTGATATTTTAAATCCAACTAGCGTGACAACTCTTTGTACTTCCATAGATTTATTTGTAACCGTTAAAGTCCCCTCGTCTCTGTTGTTACAGAGGGTACATAGACTTGGCGGCGTGATATGTTTCTCATGCCCCTCATTTTTTGCTATTTATTATGGGATGTTGGTTACACCACCTAGAGAGCGAGACTTCTTCTTTGAATATGGTTTAATAGAAGTTAGGAGCCCAATGTGCTGTTCACATATTATTTGAACTACAAGACTTAGTTTAAAGGGCTTTAACCTTTGACGTTTTAAGAGGAAATAAATAAGTAGTGTTGATATTGCTGTTTCCTATGTTAATATTGCAGATTCACAGATGTGTCTCTTCACACTGATACATCTGTTCATAAGGAAATTTTAGATGTTCCTAAGAAATGTATGAATGATAAATGAGTTACAAAGTACTATGATTACACTCATTTTAACCTTTTAAAATGAATGTCAGCTTGAATATATTATCCTCATAATTGTGCTTTTCAAAAACTTGCAGATATTTAGAAGAGATGGCTGATTTTTTTTTTTAAATATAAAATTTTTATTGATTTTCGTTGAAATGAAAATAACAGAATACAGGTATTCGCAATATCTTATACACTATACATGAGAAGTAAACCACATATAAAATCAAACAAAGACCAAGGCAGGCTAGAAACCCAATCCAAAGAAAGGGGAGCACGGGGCACAAAGGTAACTAATGCCAGGTCTAGACTAACAGAAGCCTTTCGGAAGTGCCAAAGAAAAAAAACAGAAACTGGGTACATGCCTTGCCTAGATAAACCAAGAGAAGCAAAAAAATGGAAAACTAGAGAAGAGGAGGTAGAGAGGCAGACAGGAGAGAAAGAGAGCAGGGAAAGAAGACAGAGCGAGACAGGGGGTGAAGAGAAGAAAGAAGAACCCCCCTTATGAGGGGGGAAGGGAGGATGGGGGGTGGGTATGGGAAATGGAGACTGGGCTTAAATTGATTCACGTGCCCCATGTATCCACGAACCTGGGGGAGGCATCCTGAGCGGACGCTACCAACTCCTCCAAGAGCTTGAGGCGGTTAATCTACGCCAGCCACTCAGCGATGGAAGGAATTGACGGTGATCGCCAATGTCTAGGGATGGTGGCCCTGGCCGCCATCAGGTAGAATCGCAACATACCCCTCTTAGCCCTTTTCAGGGATCCTGGCACTTAAGTCAGCAGGGCAATTTCAGATGAGGGGGATAGAGTTGTTCTAAGGGCCTTGGAATAGATGGAAAACACCCGGTGCCAAAACCGGAGGATGGGGGCACAGGACCACCAGATATGAAGCATGGTGCCCTCGGCTGATCCACAACGCCAGATGGCTGATTTTAATAGTGTTGAGCTTGAATATTCAAATTTTTTATATTTTTTGCGAATGTTTGCGATTTTCGAATATGTATTGTAAAAATAATAATTCGCAAAATAAACATAGCACAGATAGATTTTTGCAATGCAGATATTATTTTTGCAATTGCGGTGATATTTTCGCAATGCATGGACATACCACGAATATTAGTAGAATTGTTCGCAAACTTGAATATTGCCTATGCTTCTAGATTCTTTTTAACTTTTAACTTTAACATTTCAAATGTGTTTACATAGTTGTTGGAAAACAAAACATTTTTTCTATCTTACAATAGTGCTACACTTGCTTATCCCCTTGTTTTGTTTCTAAAGGCTGAACAAAGACAACGCTCTTGTATATTTGCTAAATGTCCTTTGTTTGGTTTGTAATGTAACAATTTACTTAAAGAATATGTATCTGAATGCTAAACAAAAAAAATAAAAAAAAGTATTTTTATTCAAATATTTTTTTTGATAATACATTTTTCAGAACAGAAAAGATTGTGAAAAGCATAAAGTGGTCTGTAGAAGTGGTCCATATGCGGCAGTGAAGGGGTCTGCTGGTGTGTATCCACCAAGATACACCTGCTGGACCCTAACGAGATGGCTGGGTGTGTCTACACAAAAGGAGCTGGGACCACTCAGTCATGGCTCTCAATGAGGTTGGAGACAGTGCTGCTGGGTACAGCAAACAGAGGGCACACTGCTAGGAGGCAGGCCATTAAGGGTTCCTAAAGGAAGAAACCGTTGTTTGATCAGTGCCAGGAGGTCTAGCATTTTCGGATTTTTTTTGGATGTATATTAACCCCTGCGAGGACTGTGTGCTCAAATAAACAGGGGCAGGAGCCCTTAAGAGGATAAAAACGTGTGGATTGATGCTGTGAGAGCACCATTTGAGCTAATTCCCCACACTGTTTAGGAGCTTCTTCAATATTTTAAATAAAATAATCTTTTAGCTTCCATTCCAAAAAAAATGATGTTTTTTTGAGATTATGGAATAATGGAGTTTGCTGCATTGAGCATTTGAGTTGTGGGCTTTTGGTATAGGAAATGAAAAATCATGTAGCACTAAAATTGTACAATTAAAAATGTGGGTGAACAAACCCAAATTCACCCAAATGTCACAAAACATCTGGTTCATGACATCTCCAACTGACATTAGGAATAGATAGAAAGATGTCCCATTCCCATTCCAAGTAAAGGTGATGAGTTGAAAGCAGAAAAACTAGCAACTGTTAAGCCCCCCATACAATTTTAGATCACACCATACATTTTCCTTTAGATCTACCAACAATTTTTCCTGACCTTTCTCATGTATTATGCAATATTTCTATTCTGTTTATTTGAAAATGAATAAAGATATATGCACCTTTTTTTTTACTAACAACAATGTAGTATAGTGTCCTCCATTATAGAATACATATTGATTGGAAGGTTTAGAAAGGTCCTCATATTACATGGTTTTGGTAGAAGAGAAGTTGATAAGTACATAAATTGTATGGTTTGTAAGATTGTAAGGTGTATGAGGACCTTAAGGCTTTGTTTCCATTACGTTGGGACCCCTCCGCTAAGTGTAACAGTAACAGATAGACTTACCTGCTCGGCAGAGGGTCTGTCTTCAGTGCGCTGAGCCGATCTGCCGGTGTAAGGCTGAACGTAGTCGAGTACGTTCAGCCTTTACACCGGCGGATGTGTAAACAGACCATCCGCCGGCAGGCTGAGTCTGTGAGATACGTCGGGACCCCTGCTAAGCGTATACGCTTAGCGTAGGGGTCCCGACGTATAATGGAACAAGCCCTTAGGATCTGAGCTAGGGATCTCTGACAAGCTCCAAATAGCCATACAACTGGGTCAGATCATTTTCTTAAACAGGTTTTGCGATGGCAAAATCTCCCTAAAATATTTTGAAAAAGGATAATGAAAAAAACTGCAAAAGTCAATGAGCAATAAGGACTCATTTGTGCAAATAGAAAGGCTTTTCTATCTAGTCCATTCCCACAGAAAGGCTATGGCACAAATTGCTGCAAAACATATTGGTAGTAGAAAGTCAAAGCCACTGTGGTTTGAGATACCACAATTTAAAATGCAGACCTTCATGTATTAACCTTGGGCTGCCTATTTAGTTTGCACTTTAATAAAATAGATGTATTAATTAATATAAGGGAAACAGAAGTTCCTCGTATACCGTATTATTTTTGGCATACAACATATACCATCACATGTGTTTTACAGGGTGGGCCATTTATCATGGAAACACCCTAAACATGGGAATGGTTGGTGATATTAACTTCCTGTTTGTGGCACATAAGTATATGTGAGAGGAGAAACTTTTCAAGATGGGTGGTGACCATGGCGGCCATTTTGAAGTCGGCCATTATGAATCCAACTTTTGTATTTTCAATATGAAGATGATCATATGACACATCAAACCTATTTGGAATTTCACAAGAAAAATAATGGTGTGCTTGGTTTTAACGCTACTTTATTATTTCATGAGTTATTTACAAGTTTCTGTCCACTTATAAAATGTGTTCAATGTGCTGCCCATTGTGTTGGATTGTCAATGCGACCCTCTTCTCCCACTCTTCACACACTGATAGCAACACCGCAGGAGAAATGCTAGCACAGGCTTCCAGTATCCGTAGTTTCAGGTGCGGCACATCTCGTATCTTCACAGCATAGACAATTGCCTTCAGATGACCCCAAAGATAAAAGTCTAAGGGGACTCTTAGCTCTCTTTTGTTACAGTGGGAGTACAAAAGCTCAGTGAGTGAAGCAGGCAGAGAGGCTGTAGATAAACATGTACAACTTGTGATACTAAATTGTTTCAGATCAAAAGTATTTCCTTATAGCAGTAGTCTTTTGCAGAAGAATAATACACCTTGATACACTGCAAAGGTTGTTCAGCAATAGCACGTGGAACATGACAAAGAGTTCAAAATATTGAACCAGCCTTTAAATGTCTTGTTCAGAGACGCCATGCAGAAAAAAGACAAACATAATACTAATATGTTTGCTAATCTTAGTTACAACTAGTTATCAGTTATGAAAGAACTATCTATGTATAAGAACATTTTTAGAGCGGACCTACCACCTCTGCATCTGCCTTCTATTATAGGACATATTAAAAGTAAAAAGACAAACAATAGTTACCTGGTAAAACTGTCAAAATTTAGTGGCGCTCAACCCTCCCCCCCCCCCCGGTGACCTCCTGCCGCTGTGTGTGCAAGGGGAGATGGGAGGGTAGATGTCATCCTCCTATGTCCCCTTACTTCCGGCAGTCAGCCACATCTTTATCCAGTGACGTTAGAGGGGAGTGTTTAAGTGTTTATGTTTTTCCTGTTTTTATGTTTACAGTTTACATCTGCTTTAATAAGCAACTTGCAAATTAGGAAAAATGGGAAACTTCGTCTTAGGATCATTCACCTTTTAATGGGGCTTTTAATATTTCATCACATACTCCGGATTCCGATAGAATCACTGTTTGCCCAAGTGTACTCCCCTATAACTGGATTTATTGCACCTGCTATGGTTGTGTCCCTCTATATCTACCTATTGGCAAACTATAACTTAATTCATGAACACTATTACCGGGTACCATAGAGATCCCCAGATAGCATTTAATCTTCTACATGTTGTCAGTGATCAATCGAATGAGTCCACTTCAGCGGTGTCTAGATAGGAACATATATATTTATTAGGGGCAAAAAATGCTTGAAAAGATGGACTGAGGCTTTGCCTCCAACTTTATCAGATGCTATAGAGTTGCTACACAGACATATGTTGATGGATCGATTGTTTAGCGAACAATAAAAGGACACTCGAACCAAAACTTTTATTAAGTTCTGGAGGAGATTTTTCTTAAAAGAATTCCCACATGAGACTATTTCAACATACTGAATGGTATTTACGGGAAAAGGTGGCGGGCTCCCTGGGAGACTGAAACTAGGCTTATTTCAGTCATAATGAAGAGAATTGATTGATGGGGGTACTCCCTAAGCGTGTGGGAGTGTAGGGGTTGCCTTAGGCCCCAAATTTGGGGATTTAAAGTGACCCGTATTGTTAGTAGAAAAGCATGTAATATTTTATTGATCCATAACAAATTTTAAAAAACCAGTTGACCAAAGGTCAATAGCTAGTACACCAGGTGGTTACCAGACTACTTCCTCAACCAGGGAGATACTCCATGGGGAGAGTTCAACATTCAAAATTGACATCATCAACATTGGTAAGGCCTGTCCATAAAACAAGAAAAGGAAAAAAGTCCAAAAGAACCACAGGTAAATATCTCTTAGCTTGTGTTGGTCCAACCGTGGGGTACGCCCCTCTATGCGTTTCGGCCTATACGGCCTCCTCAGGAGGGGAAAAGAGGTCCTAAGAAGATGATGTTGAATGGACAAGAGCCCCCACGGGGTTTACACCTGAACGAGGGAAGGGATCATGAATCTTCAATGGTCTTACATACATGTGTGTATTACACTTTATATATACACAGATACATTGCATTTTAGTCATAACTTGTTTAGGTATTCAGGTAGCTATAGACATAACACAATCTCAACGGGTTCAACAAGTTGCTTATATTCGTATCATGTCTTGGCCATTTGGCCCTATATCATGTATTCGTATCTGTGCTTTAAACATAGGTGGATCCTTCTGTCTCATACGGCAGGGTCTAGTCAGTACTGCATGTGCAGGAAATATAACATACGTATGGATATCAACGCTTAGATCTTACCGTGCGTCCAGGTGGGGGGATCTGGTCATGGGGTCCTTCCCGAGAGTAAGTCCAATGGTTAAATGGCCGTGATGAAATAAAAACTGGTACAACAGTCTACAGTTAGAGGGTATTAGGCTGTGATAAGTTATACCATAACACCTAGTAACACCATGGGGTGGTATAGATGGGGTGTGTAGACATAGGAGGGCGGAGGAGCGCATTGTTCCCCACCGAAAGTGCCCCAAAATCCTACTCCATAGGTTGGCATGAAACCAGTGGATGCAGGCTGGTAACAGGTATGACGATGTATATACTGGGTGTAGTGGTCAAAGCCAGATACAAGGGTTAAGGCATTGCCAGGTATAAGGGTTAAGGCTTACTGGGTATGGGGGTCAGCGCCAGATATAGGGGTTAAGGCATTACCTTGGTGGTGATTCAGCCTCAGCAAATCCGCAGGTCAGTGGGGAGACGAATAGTCCAGCAGCTTCCTTCCACGTTGTAATGGAGGGCAGACCGCCGGAAGCTTAAGTCCCCCCATTAGCCAATTAGGGAGCAGGGGGAGGCAGCCTTGAAAATGGCCCCGCCCCCTCTCCCTTTCCGGACGCCCTGCAACTAATGGTGAAATCTCAATCCCCAATACAACCCCCTAAACAGGGTGGTCAGGGTAATGCCCATCTATGATCCCTGGTGAACCAGGGAGACCTG
>CM070034.1:101615996-101632646 GCA_036250615.1 Ptychadena robeensis
GGGGGTTTAGGGTGCGGTTCTATAGGTGGACCCACGGGTGGACCTTAGTTTGAAGTCTGGTTTTTGTTTAGTTAGTTTTGTTTTTGTTGTTTAGTTAGTCATTTTGTTGTTTTATGGGTTCAGATTTCAGTAAAAAAATTTCTTCTGAAATCTATTTGCTACAGAGTTCTGCCCTGAATTTGGAAACTGTTCATGTACTGTACCATGCGCTTGTGTTTATAAATATTTCACATTTTTTTTTTTTTTTTAAAAGAACATGTTTTATTACCTCTTTATAATAAATATATATACCCAAAATAAACATCTAATATGATGCATATTTTCTTAATTATATATTTAGAGGATGAGGTGGTATTAAGGTATTAAACATTTATGTAAATTGTATAATAGCTAATTTGGCTAGTTTCTCTAGTTACTGATATCAATTTCAAAATAATTTACCTCGAACAAAAGGGAAACAATTTCTTCAGGTTGACATTTTACAGATAAACTCCAAACAACTATATACATTTATTGCTAAATAATTTTTTTTTTATATACCATGTGTGCAGTGTCTTAATCCTACACCTTGAGTACATCTGGGCCTATTTTAGGTTCAAAAACATAAAAGAGTATAATCAAATTAAGCTTTTATGGAGATGTTAGGGACAGGATAAGCAAAAATTTTAAGGTAAAAGCAAAAAACTTTTGCATTTGTGTTATGCATACAAATTGTTGCAAACAATTTTATATATATATATATATATATATATATATATATATATATATATATATACATACACAAACTACATCATACATATAATTGAATATAAGTCAAATTTTTCATAACCTGATATGTGCTCAAAAAAAGAAATAATTTTGTAGGTGGATTTATGAGTGAATTGCAAAGCCCCTGAACATGTTATCATCATTTTCAACATTAATTTGCTGGAGATATAGAAGATAAGTCTAGACTAATAAGTCTTTTGGAAGTATAAGGTACTTACCCAGCTGGAGATCCTGCATTGGTGACCCCAGGCATCGATGACAGAGGATGCTGAGCAGCAGACATCATGGCCAAAGCCTGTCTCCCTGTTCTGGCATAAACTACTCTTCAGCTGGCATACCAGAGTCCATAAGGATGTGTTCAAGACAGTACGAACATGACTCCCTGACCTAAAGCCCTGACTTTGGATTGTCCCTGACCATGTCTTGTGCCGTGTTTGAACTGTACTTTTTTTGGACTGATCTTTGTGTATGTCACTTGTTTTCTGGATTTCCTGTAACCTGGATATCGGGTGTTGGTAGTAATTGTTTGCCAGGGCACATTACAGTTAGAGATGGTAGAATTTGTTTTTAAAAAGTTGACGATTTTGAGTTAATTGCAAAGCCCCTGAACATGGTATCAACACCAAACAAAGGGTTGGGGGTACACTACAAAAAAAAAATATGTCTCTAACACACAAAGTTTTTGCACAAATTAAATTCAAAGTCAAGTCAAAATTTCGACTTTGTTTTCAAACTTTGTAAGAAATGGGCAGATGTGTTTACAAAATGTTTTAAGTGTTTTTACTGTAATTTTTGTATGTTTTGGTTTTATTTTTATTTAAATGGCACATTTTTTCCAAGCATGTATTTATAAATTTTTCCATATTAATAAACACAAAATAAAATAACAGACAAGAATAAAGTTCACAATAGGAAAACGATTTATCTTTTACTAATACAATACTAATTAGTTACAGTGTCTCAGAGTTTAAAATGATGAAACCGTCAGAGTATTACAATAAACTTTGATATGATTTTATTATGTAATGTTTTGTCATTCAGGAACTCTCTAATGAATGCTCTGAACTCCTTTCATGGCGTAAAAAAAATGAAGAGAGTATTTTAAGACCAGAGGCCTTAGATTATATCAAGTACATTAGTAACCAAAAGAACAATGTTTTAACTAAAAGTAATTTAAATATCTCACTTTCTGCAGATGTTTTTAACCTTGTAGCTAACCTAATAATATTTTTATTGTCAATAAAACCTGCATTTTACATAGCTGTCTGTTACCCCCCCTCTGTTTTTTGTGCTCTTATGAGATTTATTCTAGTCGGTGTTTTGATGTCCGGGTTTTTTTTTTTTTTTTTTTTTTGGAGCGTTTGAGCTCCACCCTTCCTGCATAGGGCACCCTACACGCAGAGGTCGCGTGACAGTAGCTTATGTCGTGGGCGTTTTTTTTTTCCCCCCCCCCCCCCGGTCCAGGGGAGAACCCTATAAGCTCGGCCTCTCCAGTCCTCTAGCTTGAGTGCGGCTATGGAGGATTCCATGTTGTTTGTTTTTGTTTTGTCTCTCCAGTTTGGCTGAGAATTTAGAGCTGTGAGGAGTGATACCTGATTCGTGCAGCCCAGGGGTTGAGCCGCTAGGCATTTTTGGACTTTGTAGGGGGGCTATATAAGCTGAATCAGTGCTTGAAGCAGTGCTGCCTGAAGACTCCGTACCCTGATTTGTCCTTTAGTCCTTAGTATCTTGCCTGTTTTTGTTATATCGTGTTGACTGCTTGTTCCCACCGACTACGTGGACTTCTCAGCTCCTGACCTCTCGCCTGTTTCCTGTTTTCTCGCTGCTTCGCCTGCCCTGATCACGCCTTTTTGTACCTTGACTTTGCTATTGAACTCCATCTTGCCTCGACCGGCCTCGTCCCTGGACATTGCTACGCCTAAGCTCTCTTCATACCTCCACAGAGGGGCAGCCCAGCCCTTGCCACCCTCCTGCATTTTGGGGTTTCCTGGAGAAGGGAGAGACCTCGTCCTACCAGCCGCGGAAACACCACCGGTGTCACCTCAAGGGGCATCGGCCCATCTCCCATTAGGGGGGCTCTGGGTGGAAAACCTGGTTCTACGGACGTAGACTCCTCTCCCGGATCCCGGTCCCCCTGTCGCCTCAGGAGGTGTGGGTAACACTGTCCAAGACACGCCGAGTTGACAGACCTACTCGAATCACTGTGTTATTCTAATTATTGGAGCCGTGCTTGCACATTTCTTAGCCAGAATTGACCTTACTACTTACTTTTTTGGCAGGTACTCCGATTTTTCCAACATTACTTTTAATTATTGGACAAAGGCGTTAAGTCTAGGATATTAAATTGATAACCATAAAGGTAAGGTGACATTATTTAAAAGATTGGATAGGATGGGGTCACTCGACTCCTTTCTGTTAGGCAAGAACATACACAATTGGGGGAGGGTTTCAGGGATGCATTATCACACTGGCCTCAGAGTACTCTAGCACTGAAATTCTCAAATTTTAGGTGAACATTCATATATTCTGAAGTAAAGAACCCCCAACTGCCAGACCATCAATGAATACAGAAATATATGAGTTTAGCCACCTTGTGGTATTTCCAGAGTGAGGCTCAGGGTAAATTTTCTTTATCAAAAGGGATAACCCCAAGCGACACACAGGAGGGCCAACCTGTTCCTGATAAGCAGGTAATGTCAGTGTCTTCTTGCTGGATAGATATCCTTGGTGATGTTTTGCTTGTTTTGCAATACAGGCATAGGCGTCTTCACATCCCTGCCATTATTGATGATGGTGAAGATGTGTAAGGGGTGGGAAATGCAAAAAGATTACATGGTACTCTAAGAAAAATAATAATAGGATTGTGATAAGTGATAAATCTAATGCGGGTTGATAAATTGGCCACAATCCACAGTACAGTTCAACAAAACAACAAATAAAAGATTCACTCCAGAGTAAACACCAAACACAAGGCACATTTGGCAGATACAAAATACCAGTAGATACAAAACACAAGTAACATATAGTGGATACAAGATACTAGTAGGGGAGAATCCCATGGGGTAATTCATTTAGGGTAAGTTCCCTCAACATGTTTCAGCCTCTAGTCACATGGCCTCATCAGGAGGGATCACCTGATAGAGGATAGTACGTGCCATCATAGCTTAAACAGAGTAGATACTACATTAGGTAAGTCCCCTCTCCAAGTGTGTTCCTAATGGGTTGCCACAAGGCAGTCCAAAAAGACCATAATGGGAAGAAAGAACACTAAAGAGCACCAATAGCAATACTGTGATATACAAGATTGTTTAACAATATCCATGCAATTTCCCCTCACCAATGGACACCGACAATCGCACCGGTCAGTCCAGAGCCGATTTCATCGCCACACCATATATATCACATATATATCAAGGAAGGATACAATGCCATTCTTGTTCATATGAGTGGCACTGTTAAAGAACATCTAAAATAAGTAAAGATCTTAAAAAATACATATATTCAAAAAGCAGGAGGTTCACTGAAATAGGGGGACAAACTGACCAGCATTTATCGCAAATGCTATAACCTACCAAGCTGTTTTAAGTTGTAACATGTGTGACAAAGTGAGGGTTGAAAGGCTGCTCACTCTGTCTCAAATTGTATTTGATGGGAGGTACATCTCTCCTGGACTGAGATGCTACATTTGGTAGCAGCTCCAGAATGGTCCGGTAGACTGGTCTCTTTGCATTGGACTACTTGTTGTTTGGGTCTGGAGCTGACCAGGAGCAGAGCAGGGAGGGTGCTTCTGGTCGTCCAGTCCAGGGTGGATTAGTTCCAGGTTTTAGACCTACTGTTCAGGTAATGAGAGGTGGAACACAACCTGTGAGGGAAAGGAAATGAGAGGAGTAGGAGGTGACACACAGCAAGGAGTGTGAGAGAACTGTGGACTGAGATGGTGAACAAAGGGGAAGCTAAGGACAAAACTTCCCTTCCTTTGGCTTGGACATTGGGAATAATCTCTCAAGGATTGTGAGTCATGGAGCCCTGGCCAACCAGGGCTGCCATCTGTGAGTTTTGGTTTGGTTTTGTTTGTTTTTGTTTACTGCACCGTGTTACTGCACCAGCTTGCCACAATAAACTGTTTTGTTTCACCATCCCTAAGCCTGTTTTGCCTGCAAAACTCTTACCGTTTGAGCTGAATCCCCACATGGTAATCTATATACAATTCCTGTACTGCTTTGAGAAACAAAAAGAAGTGAACCCTTCACTGACTAACTAAAGTCATTTAAGAAGCAAGCTTTTGAAATGTCTCAGATCCCTTCTTTAGGCTTAAACCTATGAAGGGGATCTGAGACATCCAGAAACCTTGCTTTAACCTCCTAGACGTGGCGCATGTGGCATGCTTAATGTGCACTTATTACGCCCTCTGTGAGGACCCGAACAAGACACGAGGTGTGCTGGGAAAAAGCGGCGCCTCCTCAATTACATGGAGATCTATGGCACTTCCTACCCCCCCCCGCCCTTCCGGCGTCATATGTGACATAATCGGGGTGGGCACTGAAGCCAGCTGGTATGCCGATACTCTGAATCGCCAAGGGAATTTCGGCAGACAGGTGAGTTTAAGTGTAGTTTTCTTGGGGTGAGGAACTCGCCCAGAGATAACCCAGGCAGAATGCCCAGGAGGATAATGACTTAAGCCATCAATGTTGATAACTTTAAATCCAAACTTTGTGTAAGAAAAACATATGAAAGGGAGGCTGAAGCTCCATCTGGCTCTAGACACATTAGAGCACATTTCAGCAGTCAAGAACTATAGAAATGATCCCTGAAAGTATAGTCTAAAGCAGGCCATACACAGGACAGATTTTCAATCAATCAACTTAAAACAATCAATTTTTAAGTCGTTATAAAATTGTATATCGATTGTATCATGCCCCATATGTAGTACAATATTTTTGATCGATTTTTGATCGATTTTTTTTTTTTCACTCGACATAACAATCGATCCAAACTAGTCCGATTGAAATTTCAATCAGAAGTGAGGTAGAATAGGTAGAAAAAAAATCGATCAAAAATTGGTTGACCACACTTGGTTCTCAAAATACTGAACCAATTTTCAATCGACCGATCAAAATTTACCATCCAGTCCGATCAAAAAACGACTGAATTTTCACTCAATTTTGATCGGATTAAGTCGATTTAACCAGGTGGGCAAAACTCAATTCTCAATCAATCGATTAAAAAATTTATCGTTTTAAGTCGATTGATTGAAAATCTGACCCGTGTATGGGCTGCTTTATCCTTCTGCTGTCTTAATAGCAAATTACATGTTTATGCACAAGCCTGGGAAGCCTCATACCTAAACATAGTCTAAATTAGTCTTTCACAATGCTAGATAGCATTCTAAATCATTTGCAGTAAAATCACAAACCAGACAAGAATTTGCAGAAGATACAGGCAAGTAAAGGCTGCAGGTGAAATCAAAATACTTGATGGATGTAGGAGTAGGAAATATGCCACTGCTAGTCCCACCAAGACTCCTTCCATGGGAAATTAAGCCACCTCTTTTTAAGCTCAAGTCAAACCTTTCACCTGTGTTCTTCCAAGTTTAAATTGGTAGATCTACTCATACTTTAGCTGACCTATTTGGGTTTTAAGATTCATTTAAACTGGATTAGATCTACTTCCTTAGATTTTTTACATGGCCCTTTAAATAAAATGAACCTTAGTTTGTTTGAATACTTCCATGACCTGAACAGTTAAAGAAGCCTTGGTGGTATGTTAAATGAAGCATAAAATCACTATCAGCATGTTTCTCAAGTAAACAGGTCTTTTGTCAGATGTAAAGAAAGGTGAGACTGTATCCTTTGCTGCAGCCTATTGAAAATTTTTAGTCTGACTATGAAAAATATTAGTCACCAGTTGTGCTCTCCTTAACAAATGACATTGTTAATATTGATCTTTTCAACAGAACTCGCTGCTGACAGCCAAAGATTTGTACATGTATCGGTTTTCTGCCAAAAAATGTTGGTGGCCAGTATTCTAACTCTTTAATATGTTTCCTCGTAGAATTACATTTCTCCCATGGCCTCTAATCTTTCATGTTTTTCCCCCATCTCTAAAAACAATGCCAGTAATTTGTTGAAAGAACTGTAATGCCATTCATATTTAATAACAGTGAAATTATGCACAACATATGGCGACTGTTAAGCAGATTAAAGACTTCAAGAGAGGTCTGTTTTTTTTTTCTCATTCTTTTATGAACTCTTTATATAAAAACTGTCACATTTCAGTCAGTGAGGTCATCATTGACAAAAGGTTTAGATGAAAAGGAAGACCCAGACGGCCTAACCTGTGTTTTAATATAGCAATAGCTGGAGGGTTCTATCACCATGGAGAGATGATCATGACCAAAGATTCTGAGCAACTCTTCCAGCGTTAAAAAGGACCTCTCAAACATCATTGTGTAATTAAATGCCTCTATAGTCATACATAATATAGTAACAATGTAGACATAACAAAGTGAAAATATGGTATGAAATGCTTTAATAAAGTCTTATACATTGCCTGCAGTAAAGAAAATTACCTCTGTCCCAGAGTGACTGGTTAACCTTGTGACACACTTCGAGGCAGGCATGTTTTGACCCCCTGGTTACCCGCTCAGCTCCTTCTTTGTGGTCTTTACCCAGTTTAAAACTGAAAGCTTGACATAAAAGCTAAGCTCTAAAATGACAAATACATTGTTATTTGTATTTTGTTTTTTTTTTCAAATAAAAACTGTGTAGATGTCTGTTTCTGACATATGATAGATGCTATTTGCATGCTGTGTACAGTGGAACTATAAGAGCTAAGAGAAAATATTCCATCCTAGCAGGAATGATGAGCTATACATTTCAAAGCACATTTATTTGATAATTTCTGTAAGTTCTGTGGGGTTCCTTAACTATTACTATAAACAATGTTGCAGGAATTCTTGAGTAAGCTGCCCAATGAATAGCAGAGTGTTTTAGGCTCTAATGTGCCTTATGAAAACTCCTGTTCCATCAGTCAATTTAGCTAAAAATTTACTTAAACCTCAGGAAGGATAGTGGACAAAACAATCAAGGTCCAAAGAAGTGTAGACAGTGAGGTTTTAAATGTTAAATTGTGTACATTGAATGTCATGATGTTTCACCGTGGATAGCGTGTAAGTAACTGAAAACCAAGGGCAATTGGTTCTGCAACAAGGCATAGCTCACTAAAACTTTGTCGCAATATTAAAAAAAATAATCCCATTCAATACCAACTTTTGCCACAAGATTCCCTCGGTGCATATATATTGTATTGTATATGAAAGCTCCGTCTTTCTCTGTGAGCTCCAACTTTTTGGGAGGGCCATAGTTTGAGAACCCATGGTTTAGGATTTGTTGTAGAGAATAGTTGTAGAAACATTAAAAAAAGCATTGTTCTAGCATATGTAGTTTGTGTATACATTTTGGTGATGGTAGCATCAGGGGCTTTGCAATTATTATCAGCTATTAAAATTTTCACAAATAAATGAGTAGTGTGCATGTAGCTATGAGTTGTAGAACATTCTTGCACCTTCCCTATTATCCTCCTCCAGTCCTCTTGTTTTATTTGCTGAGATACATATTACAATAAGCATAAACTCAACAAACAAAAAAAATGCACCCATGCAACTTACCGTAATGGATAGGTGTCAACCCAGCACTAAAAGGATGTTGGACAAAACAGGATCAAGTAAAAAGAAGTTTATTGTGTTTGTTAAATAAACTGCTTTCTTTGCAAGGGACTCTTTAACTTGTGTTCTTAGAGTGTCGAAAAGGTATGTGAACAGTACATCATAGACATACACATAAAGCATAAAAAGCTTAATATTTTTTTAAATTTTATTTTTTTACCCTTGATTTACCCTAGATCTTTACTTTTTATAATTTTTTTAAATTTTACATTGATTTTTAAGTTAGATGTAAGCTAAAAAAAATCCAAGAGAAAATCTCATATAAGCTTATTTAAAAAAAAGTGGCTGAGTCATATAAGGTGATAAATTCCTGTTATATGTTTGGCTTTAAAAGAATGTTTGCACTGGTTGAGTTCTGTTTGTATTTAGGTTCACCCTGAATAAATTAGACTTTTTTATGCACTGTAGGCCTAGAGCATGGGTTGTTAAGGCATGCTCACAATAAGTAGGCATATTTCCAAATCACTTTTAGACATCATGATTTGACACAAGACACATTCAAGTTGCAAATATTAGCACCCCAGACATTTAAACCAGTTTAAACTGGGAGAAATCTTTTTTAAATATCCAAGCTAACACATAGCTTTGTTTTGTTAAAACTTCTAACTCCTTCTAACAACATTTTAGTCTTGTGAAACATAAGTTCCTTCATGGCCTATACTTATGAATGTTTTTGAAAGTCAAACTCCACAAAATTTGACAAAATTGTTTAGGCCTTGTATGGTTCATCCCCACTATGACTTCCTTAAAAAACTTGATATATTGAAATTTATCTTTCAATGCAAAAGAAAAAGTAATTGTAATTTTCAGTATGCATGTACCAAACATCACACTGAAGAGGATCAGAAGCACAGTCTGTAAGGGATAAAATGTCAAATGAAATCCTGGTTATAATGATTTGTTCCAGTGCCATTAATAAATACCACCCAGTTTCAGCGGTTTTGAGGGTTCCGACTAGTGTCTCTTTACATTTTTTTAGATTGTGTGAAATCTTTAAATTAAACCTAAACCGTAAATAAAAACTAAATCTTTGATGCACATACTGCTAGATTGAAAGAATGTATTTTGTAAAATGTAAAATTGTATGCATCACTAATCCCCCCATGCAATCCCAAATAAAAATAGGTTTTCCATAAGATGCAGTTTGGATAAATTGGGTAAAAATAAGACTTTTATGGTATGCAGAGTTCTGAGAAATAAACTCTTCCAGGCCTATATCATTATATTTCAGTTTGATCTATTTCTTTTTTATATACCTGACCTAACAGTGTGCCTGGTCTTTTTGCCACATGTCAGCAATACAAGTGATGCCTTCTTTGGCTTTGTATATTATTTTAATCTGGTTTGTACTTTATAAATTATAGAGCACCGTGTAAAATACTATGTGTCATAAAAACAAACAAACAAACAATAACAAAAAATGTATAACAGCTACATATTAAATCAGTTGAGCCAACAAAGTATGTTGAATGCTATTGTGTACACTACTGGCTCACATAACATTCCATTATTCTCTAGCTGGTTCCACATGAACTGCATAACTCATAAGGACAGGGATTATGGGGATAATATTGTACACACTAATAGGACATGCTTAATCACAAACAAATAATCATTTCTTTGTAGAGTTTCAGGAAATGAGAGGAAATAATATAGGTAAAAAAATGGTTCTGAGGAAATTTGTCTTTTGAAGACGAGAAATGATTATGTTCTCAGACTGACTTTAAGAAAATGATTAGCCCATTGTGTTTCCAATGGCTTTTAAAGCTTTAAGCTCTAAAATACCCAAACTTGAACTTAAAGTAATAACATTTACCGACCATGTTGCAAAGTTATATTTCCTTTCATTTTGTGCAGAACGCTACGTCCATATCAGTGTGAAAATCAGCGGTCAATTTAATTCCACTACAAAATAAATCTTTGGCAGACCGAGTTTGCTGAGTTAAATAAGGCAGTGCATTGCTTGTGTGCACTCAGATGTGAAGTTAATAAAGCACCTGGACAATGATCTTATGATTAGAAGAACCTGAAGTGACTATGGCACTAAAATAAAGATGCCCATGCTTTTAAAAGAGAATTTATTTACCCAAATCTCACCAGAAACCAACACTTTGAAGGAAAGGTTTTTTTTTCTAGTCCCATACATAGTTATTGCACCCACCAAACTTTACATCACTACTAGACACAGTAGTTACAAAGGATGGCTAGAAGGACCACTGACTGCAATCAAGAGCAAGACGTATGATACTCCCTGTTGTATCAGTCTATGAGAAGATTTATGAAGAAACATGAAAATTCTGTATTCTAAAATGTCTTTTGAGGACGCTTTCTCAGCATTGCAGCAGCACAGGACTTGTAAGAGGTCTGTCTTCTTAGCACTTCTTAGTCACTTAAAATGGCCAACCGTTTGGCCTAGTATTGTGTTAGCTTTTTCTAATATTCCTTCAGTTTACCAGGGGTTGACCTTGACCTTTTGGTTTTAGTCAAACAAACTCTGGATCACAATGAGTTTGGCTATGTGTGTGTGTGTATATATATATATATATATATATATATATATATATATATATATATAGTGCATCTGGAAATTATTCACAGTGCATAACTATTTTCGCATTTTGTTATATATGGCTATGTTTCCATTGCCTCTTGGATCCTTAAGGGTCCATTTGCATCTATTTGTGATGCATTCGTGATCTGTTTATGGTCTGTTTTTGATGCATGTATTTTTTTCGGTTTCTATTATTTGAAATGTCCAATGCATTCCAAATTGATGTGTTAATGTTGTTTTTTTAAATGTGGTGCCTTGCATTTAAAAAAATGCAAAGAACCACTGAGAGTAGGGCCATACTATGCGCTTGGATGTGCTGATGTCAGAGCATTAAACAAGGCCCCCCCCCCCTGTTCACTCCAATAACATGGCCCCTTTAAATTATTGGGCTGATGGATGATTCTCAATTGATGCTTCATATGTCAGGCCTCCGTTGTGTTTATGTCGATGCAGTGCTCCGATTTAACATTAACGCATCAGAGGCTCAGACCGACAGATCAGAGGCTATGAAATGCTGTGTAGACAGCATTGTCATAGCTCATTGCTGTCAATGGCAAGCTTATGCACTGCACATTCAATGCAAGGATTTAGTGCAAGTGTAGCCACTTGGCAACATGGAACACAACATGGTAACAACTCCATTAAAAGTCAATAGATGCATTTACAGTGTGTTAAACACAAGCAAACCTATTTTAATACGATGGAAACATAGCCTTACAGCCTTTTTCCAAAATGGATAACATTTTTCTTCAGAATTCTACACACAACACCCCATAATGATGAAAAATGTTTACTTGAGGTTTTGGCAAATAAATTAAAATATAAATAAATGAGAAATCACATGTACATAAGTATTCACAGCCTTTGCTCAATACTATGTCATTGCACCTTTGGCAGCAACGCTAGCCTCAAGTATTTTTTAATATGATGGCACAAGCTTGGCACGCTTATCCATGGCCAGTTTTACCCATTCCTCTTTGTAGTACCTCTCAAGTTCCAGCCATATGGATGGGAAGAGTCAGTTCACAGCCATTTTAAGATCTGAGATGTTTGATTCAAGTCTGGGCTCTGGCTGGGCCACTCAAGGACATTCACAGGGTTGTCCTTAATCATTCCTTTGATATCTTGGCTGTGTACTTAGGGTCGTTGTCCTGCTAAATGATGAACCGTTGTCACTGTCTGAGTTCAACAGTGCTCTGGAGTAGGTTTTCATCTAGGATGTATCTGTATATCCTGCAGTCATCTTTCCATTTATGCTGACTAGTCTCCCAGTTTTTGCTCCTGGAAAACATACCCAAAGCATGATGCTGCCACCACCACTCTTAACTGTAAGGATGGTATTGGCCTGGTGATGAGCCTTGCCTGGTTTCCTCCAAACTTGACACCTGCCATTCACAACAAAGGGTTCACATTTTATCTCATCAATCGAGAAAAATGTGTTTCTCATGTTCTTGGCAGGCTGCCATGGGTCTTCTACTAAGTAGTGGCTTATGTCTGGCCTTTGGCCCTTTTCTCCCAATCACTCAGTTAAGATGGCTGGCCAACTCTAGGAAGAGTCCTGGTGATTTTGAACTTCTTCCACTTATGGATGATAGATGCCACTTTGCTCATTGGGACTTTCAAACATGAACTGTCAACTGTGGGACCTTATATAGATAGGTGTGTGCTTTTCCAAATCATGTCCAAGCTAAATGTACCACAGTGGACTCCAATTTAGGTGCAGCAACTTCTCAAGGATGATCAGGGGAAACAGGATCACACCAAGGCATCAATTTTGGACTTAATGGCAAAGGCTGTGAATACTTTCTGGATATATTGCTCTCACTATAGGGATTAAATAGTAACATTTATGAGGAATAAAGATTAGATACAGAGTTTAGTACTTTCCTGATTCTTGAATGATAAGTGACTCCTCCTCTTAGAGTCATGAAGAGAAGTTATATGAATTACCCCACACATGACAACTGGTGGGATTTCCCTGGACAGATGAAAATCCTTAATGGCATTGGTCCATTATATACAACTAAATCAAACACTGTTAGCTATTAACATGTTGGACATTTATCTGAAATAAACAATGCTATCTGTAATAACGACAAACTGTAATCAAAAGGCTTTTTAGATGACTCACAGAACTAACTTTTATTGTTGTCTTTATTACTATTGGCCCAGGGCTGCTTTTCAACTCTTTGTATTCAGCTGTCTACTCAATTATTTTAACATGATTTTTATGGAAAGCAACTCTTCAAGGCCCCATATTCCTGACTCTAAATATAACTTTATAATTTGCCGTACAAAAGGAATAGTATATATTTTTTAATGCCAATGCCCATGTTTCTACATCGGTAAAACATACAATACAAGATCATATTCGTGATATCTCCAATGGTAAAATTACCAACCTAATTGTAAGACATGTGGGTTTAAACCACAACTTTGATTTATCGGTAGTAAGATTCTTTGCCCTTGAACACATACAGGAGGACACAAGAGGTAATTATGATAAGAAAATCTTGCAAAGAGAAATAAAATGGATAAAAACATTGAAAGCATGTACCTATCCCGGATTAAATGAGATGATTAGCTACAAGCCTTTCCTTTAGAGAGTGATTTTTTCGTGGAGAGAGGGAAGGAGAGAGGGATGAGAGTGATGGTGGGAGGGGGGAGGAAGGGGGAGGGAGGAGATGCGAACAGGGGGAGAGCATTAAAAGCAGCATCTGATAAACATATACACCTATATGGCCAAACTGTATATAAACCTTATGAAGGGTAAATCCATGGAATATGCAGTATTGAGCCATGGGTTGTGTAGGTTTTGGATTTATAAATTGTATTTATGAAAAAAATTATATTTACAAAACGATTGATATTAAATGGTTAATGTTGGATGGAGGAGGCTATCAAGCTTAGATAAATTTACATTGTAGTGTGTTGTGACATGTTTAATGATTACAATGAACAATAAATGTATACATATACGTATTTTTCCAGTGATAATGGTGAATACAATTGTTTGTGATGGGATTTGGCAAAGAATGGAGATGCTATTGCCCTACATAAAAGAACCTTGGACCATAAAAAAGTGGTATTAACAAACAAAAACACAATTAATGTAAGGTACAAGATTGGAAGGAGAATTGCTTGGATGTGGACGGGGGACAGGTTTCTCATCTCACTATAGGATCGCCTTTTTGTTTGATGGGTGAACCACAGTGAGATTGAAGTTGAGTCCTGGGTGGCTGCCAGATGTGGGGTGGAATGGAGCCACTGATACCGCTGCTAAGCGGCAGCCCCCGCCCACATAGACTGTCTAGGGAGCGTGTGGAAGTACGGCACATCCAGACATGTTGTGCGCATGCGCCGTCACGTGGTGGGAGTACCCTCTTCCAACCAGCGGGAAGCGTACGTCGGGCACGGGGCTGCACCCGGAAGTAGGCTTTGGGTGTACCCTGTCATCCGGGATTGACGTCGTCGGCGTCCTCTGAGCAGCAAGGTGTTGCGTCTATTGGCGCTAAACACCAGACAAGTCCTGGGCTATACAAATGGACATGTTAAGGTAAGCTAATAAGCTGCCTCCTTGATTGGGAAAGAGATTGTGAAAACAACAGACATTGTAAACTGGCACCATGAGCAGATAAAGATGGACATTTGAACTCTGACCCTGCTAAAGTCTTTAAAGTGTAAGCAATCCCCCCTTGGGAACCTCTTGTAAATGATGTTTTGATTAGAAGATACACTCAATTTTTTTTTTATTAGAAGGCCGCACAATTTAGTTCATTGTGTGTCTTTTCAGATATAAATAAGTGAATCAAGACTTTCATGCCGTTTGAGTGCCCAGCAAGCAGTTCTCTGAACTAGAACATCTCTGGAGAGGGTCTCCTAGAATTTTATGTACCCCATACTAAGGTAAACAAGAATATTTGTGTGTTGTCCTCTATGGACCTCTAAATAAAGGAGGCAATGGAAGGAATTTAAGGTAACAATCACTGACACACAGGAACCTATTGGCTGTTGGTCTTTAAAAAGGGGGGAATAGCGTTTCCATTTTCTTGCTAATCCTGAATATTTATGTTTTGGATTTGTAGATCACCTTGCTCTTGGTTATATCTGAACCTCCTGATGAATCCAGATACAGGGGTTAAAACGCATTGAGCAAAAACCGAGCATTTGGTGCAACGTTATTGTAAAAATTATGGTTGTATGATCACACATGAATACTGTGGGATACTGTCAATGTTGTATGTATATTACTTGACGGAAAGATCACAAATGTATTGCCCTTTCTACATTTTTACTTTTATTAAGAAATTGCAGTTGTGTGTCTTGTGCTTCTGAAACAAATCTCATACTTTATATAAATATCTCTCTCTCTCTCATTTTTACGTTTTCTTCTTCCAAAATTGTCAAATAATTATGGGATCAGTCGCCAGGACAATTAAGGTCATAAGACCAGTGACATAAACAGTAATTTACCCCCCATTTAGCTCGTTAGGAGCAAAACTTTGTTTTAATTCTAAATATATATAACTTGTATATAAGCTCAGCAGCCTTTTTAATATTGGAAATATATTCCAAAGACAAAAAACAAAGTTTGGATCATATTTCAAAGATTTCTTCACATTTCTTCATTTTGAGTTTTGGAGATGCATAATCTGTTAATTCTTAGAACAAAAGCATTGACAGCATTAACTAAATTTGTCCATTCAATGCTTACGTTAAAATGATGGATAAACATTGTGAAAAGTTGCAGCTGGTCAATTTTTTTCTATTTACATTAAATAAATATGTTACACACACATTGCTTACTACAAGGTGTGGGAGGTCCTGTTACAGATGGCTAAATATGGTAAATAACTAAATGTGAAATACAAAATAAAAACGTGTCCATGAGTTTGGATAGAAAAGCTTTCATTAAAATATTTTCCAAATAAAAGTTTTTGTGCCAAAAGGCTGACTTTCTTTAAACAAGGAAATTTTCCATTCACAAATATATTTAATAAATATTTTAATTCTGTGAGATGGATAATAGACAAATCAAACTTATTTGGGTAGATGTCACCGAAAATGTATGGAAAACTGAAGAAAAGATTCATGGCAATGAGGTTTATTAGCAAAAGTGATTAAAAAAACACACAATTTCCCTATGTTAATAATAAAGACACTTAGATTGGGTTTTCTGCATAATGGGATCCTGCAAGGCGGACAGTTCGGCCGCGAACATGCATGTTCACACTCCTTCTAGCCGGCGAGCAGTATGGCTGTTCAACCCCCCCCCCCCCTTCGCCAGCGAGAAGGAGCTCACCATTCTTCCTCCAGCAGGATCAGGAGCAATAAGATCCCGCCGGAGGAAGATCACACCGGCTTCTCTACCCGGTCTACTAGTGAAAAGATTCTTTCGAGCTCTGAAACGATTCAAGCCGACTCCGAAAACTGGAAGTGACGTCGGCGACGTCACATCCAGCAATCAGAACCAGGCGTTCTAGGTACTGGATGTGACATCACTGATGTCACTTTCAGTTTTCCCATTTTAAATCCACCACCATCGGACTTCCTTAACCTCCCTAGCGCACTGCTGCGGTCCAGATTTCTGTACCAAAAGCGCACCATA
>CM070034.1:101640784-101651335 GCA_036250615.1 Ptychadena robeensis
CTGTTAGAAAGTTGGAACCACTTTGGACTACCCATGTCTTGATGTTTTGCTTTTATATATTCATGTGTATATGTGATTGCTTTATAATAAAAACATTTCAAATGCAACTTACCTTTGGAACAATTGTTCACACTCTTTTCAAATAGGTTAGACTTGCCAACAAAAAGTCCCCACTGAGGGTAACCCCTCCCCCTTTCCCCTCTTTCTTCCAACATTATTATGATGATGATTCATAATATTATGATTATTATTCATAATATTTAATTTTCTAATATAAAACAATGATCATCAAGTGTTTTTATAATATATACATAGCATTTAATGTAATGTATTTTTTTTTTAAATCAGCTTAACATATATTTACTCAGATTGTAACCCCTATAACTGTACTGGGTTAAAAAGGTAAAAAAAAAACACCTTTAAATTAATTTTATATTGGGAAGTGCCTAGAGTGAACAGGTAAAAGTTTACACATATATGTTTGTCTTTTTCATGTATTGTATGGTTTATATTGCATTTTGTGTTATGGTAAACTTTTTCCAAACATGGTAGGGATCACAAGGGAATATATTTATATAAAAAAAATTTAAAGTTAAAATTAAAAATATGCACAAACATCTAATCAATGCTATGAAATTACTAAACATTTTTATTATTTACATATCTATGTAGATTCCATAAATAGAAACCAGTCTACACCAAAGGCTTAACATCCTTCGGAACTAACCCTTTACTCTATCATCAGTAAAATCAAAATTCTGACAAATCCGATAAGCATCTGCGAAAAATATGAGTGATGTCAGTTGTTCTACATTGTCCAATATCGGCTGATGAGTTCCAGGAGACATGTTTGTAATTATTGCTTTAAAAGAACAAAACCAGAATTCAATCAGCGAAAATCTTCAATCTACGAAAAATGTTTTCTTTTTTTCTTTAGGAGGGGGAGCTTTTTACAAAATGGTTTATCTTTCTAGCAGTAAAATATACCATAGCAGGTAACAAGCAGGATTAGTATATATGTACAGATGGATAGAATATGAATTTTATAAATGGAGTTAATATAACATGTCAGAGAGACGTGAGAGACGTTCACACTATTGTAGTGTAGGCTGAGACATTACAGTAAGTTCATACCTTGGATGATGAGTTATTGCATAAAAAATCTGCAAATCCCTGACACAGAGACTGAGAGCAGGCTTTCCTCTAAACATCAGAAGCTCCAGTGATGTTAAACTTTTAAAATTATTCTTTTGTCTTTGATAATTTCTCTATATGGCATATTCCTGTTAGAACTGCAGTATGTAGAACTGCTTTATTTCCTTACATCAGGGGCTTGCCGAGCTTCTCTTAAAATGACTAGGTCAACCTGAGCTACCAAAATTGCCCCTTGTCATATCTTTTTTAAAACACAGGAGATCTTTCCGAAATCATATTTGCTTTAAACAAACTTTTCACAGTTATGTCTACTGTTTTATGAACCTTTAGCCAAATCATCATTAATTATGTATAAAAAAAACAAAAGTAAAAATTACATGGTAACAATGTTTGCTTCTAGTTTTTCAGACTTAACATTTATTAGTTACATAAAGAAAAGTATACCTCTCATTTGTATTAAAAAGCAGACCTATAGTCATGCCTGCTATGATCCTTACAGTCAACCCACCCAATTATATACAAAATCTGTCAACCTGTGATTAGTGACACACAATTGTCCTATTTCGCTTCCCTTCCCTCCAAAGATGTGTATCACAGCAGTGGTAGCTCCTCTTCAGCTGAGTGCAAAGAGATTTGTAAAGGGAGACATCACTGCTATAAAGATGCTCCATTCACCAACCTCAAGAGATGTGTTTTTGCCATTGAAACAATAATCTAGAGGCATCTAGTGACTGTTTGCAGTATTGTAGGAAGTCATTTGCCAAAACTACAAATGGAAACTGCAGGGCCTTGAAGGAATAGATGAAAAGTATTTTTATTTAGGATTGTACAGCACTACTCCATCATGAAGGTAAGAAAGTTTATAAAAAAAAATTTTCAGTATAGGTTTATCAAGAAAGTATTGCTGAGATGAGGCAACAGACCACACGACCTGCGTTAATACCAGGTCCAATTTCATTTGATATGCTATATAAATATCAAATTGTTAGAAAGTATACTTAAGAAAATAAATAATAGCAGTGTGGTCATGCAAACAACAGTGTGTGTTGAATGTACACCTATTTTCAGGGAGAATAAAGAAGTTCTTTTTTAAGGCTGGGTCTAAACTATTAGAGCTGACTTTGTGAGCTGATTGCAAAGCTTCTGAAAATGAGATCATGACCAAAATTGCTGGATATGTAGAGAAGAGTTGTGGAAACTTTGGGGGAATTGTTTTTCTACCACATGTAGTTTTTGAATAAATTAAGTTCAAATTGACCCAATATTACAGATTGTCTTAAGATATCTTAACACTCTACTTCGTCTCTGCCTTTAAATCTGTTGACTCTCCATCTAAATTATCTAAACAGACAATTGAAGCGGAAATAATGGTTATTTTAAAACTAGACAAGGATCCGAAGTTATGTCCCAGCTACCGACCCATCTCACTTTTAAATGTGGATCTCAAAAATGCCTTAACAACAGTTCTACCACTACTGCCATCCTTAGTGCAGGAGTCACTGTTTGGTTTTATTCCTGGGAGAGAAGCTAAAGAAAATAAGGTGTTGGCTATCAACTCAATCGTTTGGGCAAAGAGGCAGCAGTTTGGGCAACAGTTGATGCTTCTCTTTACTGATGCCAAAAAGGTGTTTGACCGAATAGCTTGGGACTATATGTCTGCAGTGCTACGGCACATTCGCCTACCAACAAAAATGTTTACATGGATCAGTGTAATCTACTTCTCTCATTATGCTAGAGTAAACATTAATGGTTTTCTGTCGGATGCCTTCCCGATATCTAACGGCATGAGACAGGGCTGCCCTATATCTCCTACTATCTTTGCTCTCTCACTAGAGCCTTTCCTATTTACAGTACTTAACCACCCTTTATGCCTTAATCACTAGCTTGTTGCAGTAGTGCTTTACTTGCTGTCCGCAAGGTGAACAGTTTGGCGGCGAACATGGATGTTCGCACTCCTTTTAGCCGGCGAGCAGTATGGATGTTCGACCCGCCCACCAACGCCACTTCCAGTTTTCCTGATTCAAATCAGCAGGGAATTTGAATCTGCCCACGAACAGGTGGACGTCGGACTTCTTTAAAAGTCCGATCCTCCAGTTCACGGACGGCCATCACTTTTGTTCAGATTGGCTGCAGACCTACAGAATTGGGCCTCATTGACATTTTCCTGGATGGGCCACATGGCTTTTGTTCAAATAAACATCTTACTCAGGCTGCAATAGGCCCCAGGCCCCTTTCCCCCATTATGTTTCAATTGCTATTATATATTGTATCTTTATTTTAACATTTTTCTTGACTGAATTTTTTATGTATTTCCCCTTTTTTCTGTTATGTTACAAAAATACAAAATTTCTACTGAAAAAAAATTAAGTTCAAATTTAATATTCCTATTTTAATCACATTGTATGTTTAATATTCATTAGTTTCATTATAATTAGGGTATTTTAATGTAATACGTTTGATTAGTGTTTAATTTTGACTTGACTTTGAACTTAATTTATACAAAAGCTCTATGTGTTAGAGCAATACTTTCTTTTTTTGTAGTAGACACCACCAACCCTTCACTACATCTCCAGCAAAAATTTTTTTTTCAAATTTGACCATCTCTTTGCACTATGCAAAATTCTGCTGTTTGTGATTTCTTCACTGTACCATAGACTTCTATAGTATTAATACGACCTTTAGATCTGCAATGTGTGGTTATGGCTAGGACAGTAAAAACTAAATCCAAAAAGTCAAAAGCCAAAATTAGCTACTTTGGGTCAGGGTGTGAAAAGGATACTTATTTCTGTTATTTTTGGGGGGATTTTACATTGATTAAACGATGAATCTGATCTGGTCCCTTTAATGGTAAAAATGGTAACTGATATGCCTACTAGTGATGCCGCGGCCGTTTGCAGACGGGTGAATCGAACTTTAACAGATAATACCATGGAAGGTGTAATGAGTTGTATCAGCCCCTTACTCCTTTCCAAACCATTAACCCCAGCACAGCAATAAGTGCATTAAAAAAAACACTTTTAAAATACACTTAACTAATGTTTTACTTTACTGTAGTCTAATGTAGTTTTAGTTTAATGTTTAATCATTTATTTCAGGATTACAGATAAAATGAAACAAGCATTGGGGTTGCATTAACCCCTTACACAATGGATAACCCTACCCCAAAAAAAGCTAACATCAAATTAAACTACAATGTTATATATCATAATTAAATAAATTATGACATCGAACATAAAACCGCTTACACAAATAAAAAACCATTACCCTAACGAAGCCAACAATTCCTACCCAACAAAACACTTTTACAATATCAGAAACTGGCAATTCACAAAACCCAACATTTGCAAACAAAAAAACACACACTTACAATTACAAAATCCCACATACACATTTAGATGAAACATTAACCCCTTAACCGAAAAGTCGCTAATTAAACGTATTACATTAAAATACCCTAATTACATTAAATATTAAAAATACAATCTGATTCAAATAGGAATGATATAAACCCCTATAGAAATCACTAGACATTAACCCATTAACCCAAGCGCTGCCAATTAAAAAAGAGAAAATATACATTTAAATACCGATTATAGGTAAAAGTAACATTAATTATTACCTGTAACTGATATACATATGTCATATATGTATTGTATGCGTGTATATACAAATAGATATATGAAATATACATCTCCCCTGAAAATAACATTAAACAATCATAAATGTACTTACATTTATTATGTCCAATCCAATGCTGTACTCCATTCCCAATTATAATAAAAAGATTATTTAAAAGAAAAACAAAAAACAAACAAAAAAACAAACCAAGATTAATCCAGCTTCCATCATTATTGTTAAAAAAAACAGAAAAATAAAATGAATCCAACCTTCCATTGGACAACCCCAAAAATAAAAAGCCATAAAAAATCCTCTTCCGTCCTTATAATTCTTGTCCGTGATGAAAAAAAAAGGCTTCACTACTCTTCAGGAACTCCGCTGGGCACTTCCTTCTTCATCGATATCTCATGCTGAAAGAGGAATAAATGCTGGAACATGAGCAGTATGTGGGGGAAATTTTGTATAGGGGTTAATATCACCCCTTTTTAAATTACATTGTATGTTTATATTTTGTGTAAAAGTTTGCCGTTTTAGTTGTTGGGGTGATGGTTTGGGAAGGAGTAAGGATTTAATACATGTGTAATAATTTCTTTAATTATCAATGTGTATGGAATGTTTTGTTTTTTTCTTACTGAAATTCCGGCTTTAAAAATAGACAATCATACACATTTATATGTTATATTAAAAATGTACTTGTATAAATTGTTTAGGATTTTTTAAATGGCAGCAGGGTTGTTTTACTATGGGGGTGGTGGTGTCCAGGTGGGGAAAATAGACAACTGGCTATTTTCTTCCATCTGACTGTGTGGAAGGGGTCAAACTTTGCCTTCATGTTAACCTATGGGAGGTGAACCGAACATCGTAAATGTTTGCATTTTCAGTGGATAGCAAATGGCAAACATGGCGGATGGCAAACATGATGTTGGCTGGGAACTGTCCACCGGGCAAACAGTTCGCCTATCGCTACTGCTTCCCTGTGGTAGATCTCGACACAATGCTTGTTATTCTTTGGAATACCACACTAGTACTGGAAACCTAAATATTATGTTTAATATTAGGTAGTGCATTTTCCATAAGGTACATTTGTCTTCCTTGTCTTTATTACTACTCATAAACCTTCGTTTGACGCACTACACTATGAATACAGAAACGTAACCAGTTCAAATCCCTTTCACATTCCCAACTGATAACAAAAACTGGCCAATCATAGCTCATCTCATGGGTCTGCCATTACCAATTTTTGTTAAGAAGAATGTCTATGGTTGTTAGGCTACCAGAACACCACCAAATTACAGAAGACCCATGGGAATTGTAGCCACAATACAATCAATACAAATGATGCAAGATTGCTGAAAAGATACTCCTCCAGTCTTCCTAGGATATATGGACACTTTCTGATGACTAAATAATAACATAATAAAGAAAGGCCCAACGCAAACCGAAAGAAGAGAAGATGAAGCATAGGGTCTGCATGACAGGGGTGTATAGGGAACTGAAAAGAGGGGGTTAAAATGTGTATAGTTGGAAGATTGACTTGTTTAAATGATAACAGTAAGTGGAGCCTTACCTGGGGGGAGGGGGGGGGCAGGTGTGGTTTGTAGTGTTTAGTTGGGTGGGACATCAGTGCACTGTTTCAATTGTCGTGTGGTAGCAGCACAGAACAATTCAGCAGCAGTGTAGTTTCCTCCTGCAAACAATGTTAAGAGCACAAGATGAGTGAGTTGAACGATTTGCTGTTTCCCCCCAGGTTGCTGCCTCACTGCAGGGGTGTGACCAGGATGGATCCCAATCCAGGCCTGTCTCTTTTTGTGCTCAGAGGTCCAGGCCTCTGGGAGCCCTTCTAGGGACCCTCTGGTGCCTCCTGACAAGCATTCCTCTGCTTTAGCAAGACTCTTGGGAGGAATCCTGGTCTCTGGCAGAGCCCTGAGGAGTTGGTTCCCAGCATCCCCACTGCTCTGGCCCCTCCCCCGCCAGTCACGGAACCCGCATTGCAGGAAGGAGACGTTTATCCAGCTCCCAGAGCTGGCCGGGTCTTGGGAGGAGATCCAGGACTACAAGCAGGCTTGGGCCTATTTGGCAGCAGCAGGAAGTAGGGAGCAGACCAGGCAGAAGTCTGTCCTGGGTTTGCCTGATGAGGATTTGGAGAACAGATTGTAGGAAGACGAAGTAGAGCGGGTTGCACCATTCAACCCATATGTAACGATCTCAGTTCAGGCTCAGAGTCCAATAGCTGAAACAGCAATCAGAACACAGGTGATCACAGTCCAAGAACAGAGCACAAACACAGGTAGCAGTCGGGGAACAAGCAAAAGAGTAGTCAAATCCAAGCCGGGGTCAGTAGCCAATGGTGTCACGTTAGGAATGGAGCGATGAGAGAAGAGTAGTCGATATTCAGTGGCCAAGGGTCGGTACACAAGTTATCAGAAATTGGAGCATGATGAGGAGACACAGCGAGTTATTGGCAAGGCACAATAATCTGGCATTGCATGCAGGTTGGAACATGGCTTTTATAGGAAGTCCAGGGTAGTGGCCAAGGGTTCAGGGTTCATGAGAACTAGGTGACTTGGTATCAAGGTCCAAGGGATCCAGCAAGGTGTAAAGTCAGAATGTGAGGTGGCTTAGCAGGTAGAGCTACAACGTCGGAGCATCCCTGGGTTTGAATCCTGACACCATAAGCGAATTGGTCAGGCAATCTCTTGAAATTATTTGTGGAATTTATTATACAAACATAAAGTAAATTTACAGTTAGACAATCAATTGTTTTTGCGAATACTCAACGTGTTTCACGGCATCTAGGCGCTTCCTCAGAAGTTTATGCAAGATGAGGTTCTCCTGAGGAAGAAGGGGAGCAGCTACGTCCTTTTGGGAGATCAGAAGCTATGGCTTATGGGGCACCTGTTCCATAGTCTTGAACACGAATTATTAAATCGCACATTTTTATTACAAATATTCAGACTTTGAGAATTTGCAAAGATCTCGAATATATTGCTATATATTTGTAATCTTGAATATTCGAGTTCCTGGGGAAAGTATCATGCACTATGCACACAATATCACCATGAACAAATGCTAATATTTGCAAAGAAATTCACAAAATTACTTCTTAGTGTTGTCTTATGTGATTTCAAATTTTCAGCTGCAATTTTACATTCTGTCAGAATGTCAGCTAGATGTCACTGTTACAACACACATTTCAATAAATCATATTACAACTGCTTCCAAACTGCAGGGTAGTTCATCAGTATGCTTGTTTGGACAAGGTACCAGATATTTTGCACCTCTATGCCGGGGAAAATTATTTGGGAATCCACTCTATGCAGGAACTCATTCAGGACATTTAATTAGATTTGCGTGGGGCATTTACCAATTTCATAGGGGTTTACTCTGTGATTGTCGTTCTTGGCCTCAGTCTCATTTTGTTGCTCGTTTAAACAAGGTGCGAATCAAGGTAAATAGGGAGGTAGCTTGTTTTGTAGTCTGAATGAATGGGAATGGGGGCTTGGTGGTTAGACATAGAGAATTGGAGTCAGATGGGTCTTGATACCTTAGAGTAGATGGTGTTCATTTAAATGCTGTGGGTTTTGGTTTTCGGGTTTCCACTTGTGTTGCAGTGTATTATTATTATTATTATTATAGACATAAGACCATTTTGGAAGTATGAGGTAGTGTGCCTTACAATATGTATGGAGGTTATGTGGAAATACCATGTCATGGAATATAACATGTAACTTCTTGTAGTCTACAAACGATAAGTTGAATATGTTTTGAAGTAGTTTATTAGATAGTAGTATAAGTAATCATGGAGACACTGTTCTATTGCTTTATTGTAACTAACCATTGGATAATAACTGTGAAAATTCTGTAAAAATTTCATTTATAAACTTTCACTTAACCTCCCTGGCGATTTGCCCGAACCCAGTTCTGGCAGAGTTTGTTTACAAAACAAATTGACCCCAACCTGGGATCGGGTATACCTACATATCTTTGGCGAGCACACATGCTGTTATGCCATTTATATACATATTATATAAACATTTTTCTAAATATGATTTCATGTTCTGTCACTACATAAACAATTCACAGATGGCCATTTACTTAAAAAACTCAATAAACTTATATGTTTGACCCTGCTGTTTAAATATATCTGTTACAAATAGGAACCAACTTCTAGACAACACATTGAAATTTTCTCTATTCACTATATATTATTAAGTAGCATTTTCCAGATTATACTAATCACAAGTATTGATTTAACACAGATTGTTTTTGTATAGATTAAGTTAAATTTTAATCCAAATTTCTGAAGTATTTTACAAAAAAAAACTACATATGCTAGAGCAATGCTTCTCAATAGTGATGGTTGAACATCGGCCTGATCCGTTCGCGAACAGGCGGATGCAACTTTAATAAAAGTTAGTGTTCCATATACTGGAAGTGATGTCACTTGGAGACAATAACAATAAACTTTGTCTCGTCTGTGAAAGGGGACGGGTCAAACACCCATACTGTTCACCGGCAAGAAGAAAAATTAACATGTTATGTCCGCCACAAACTGTGTGCCTCTACTTCTCAACCTTTTTAGATTCGTGACCCTCGTAAGTGAAGTCGCAAAGTGTCACTTCCTGTATTTGGAACGCGGACGTGCGGGTGCAGATTTTCACTTCCGGGTTCCAAATACCGAAAGCCGCACTCCACAAAGTCACTTCCATCACAATCAGGTAAGTGTAATGTCCCCTTGTTAGGAGGGAGGGGGCATAATTCGGAGCTGCTGCTTGTTAGGATCAGCTTTGATTAAGGTCGTTTGATCCCAAAGGGGGTCCCAACCCACAGGTTGAGAACCACTGTGCTAGAGAAATTTTGTTTCTTCAAACTTTCCCACAAACCTTTTATTCATCTCCAGCAATTTTGGTGACGAGCTTGTTCAGGGGGTTTGCAATCAACTCACAATGCACATTAAAGGGGCCTTTCCAACACGTTGAATATTTTATTTCTGATTATTCTGTTGTATGTCAGCCATTCTGTGGTCACACATTTAAGTCTAGAATTCTTTAATAGTCAGAGTAGTTTATGGTTCATTCAATGAGTTCATGGTGCCCTCAAGCTGCAAAACGAGCCCAAATCAACCCTGGCAATCAGTGTGCTTGGCAGTTGGTAGTTGTGCTTGCTGAATCTTGGGGTATGCATTAGTGCCAAACATCTCTGTCTTGGGTCTCATCTGTCCAATAGACATTGTTCAAAAAGTCTTTAATCTGTTCACATGCAAACTGTGACAGCCCTGGGTATCCATGTTAATTGTCAAAACCTGTGCCTCATAGGTAAACATTACCTATTAAAGCGCACCTAAACTAAAAAGTAAAAAACCCACCCAAAAAAGTAATTACATTTTTACTTGCCTCTAAACTGTCCCAATAGCTCAAAGTTGCTAAAAAAAAACACCTAAAAGATATATATTTAGCTATCCTGCTGATATCTGTGGGAGCCACTATTTTAGATTCAGTGTTAGCGTCCAGTCTTAAATACGTTAAGGCTGCAATAATGCTGGCGGCCACAGGGGGCCACCAGATAGAATGTGTGTCAATGGACACAAAGTGAAAGTAGGAAAAAAAAACACAACGTGACAGCTGCACAAGGAATTTAAGCAGCCAGACAGTGTCAGGAGCTCATCACTGTACTGCAAAATCCTGAAGTGGTGAGAGGGCCACGAAACGCGTTGACAAGAGCTTTTTAACCTCCCTAGCGCACTGCTGAGGTCCAGATTTCTGTACCAAAAGCGCACCA
>CM070034.1:101651435-101667715 GCA_036250615.1 Ptychadena robeensis
GCAGCACCTCGTCCAGTGCGCTAGTACCAGTTAGAGCGCTGGACGAGGTGCTGCCGTCCATAACGCTAGGGTGGTTAATCACAAATTCTATCAAAATTTTTATATTTTCAGTGTTGTTTTAGTCTACCTTAAAATAATAAACCAAGGAATTATGTACAAATAATGGGCGCCTCCATATGTCCTTTTTTGTTTTTTGGGAAACCCACAACCAGATCTATATATGGCTACCTCATAGGGACAACCAATTTTAAGGTAAAAATATGTACATTAAATTGATAATAGGATTAAAAATATGAATCACACACAATACATGAATGTAAAGAGCAAAGGAGATCACAATATCAAAAACCAAGAGGCCAATCTTTCCCTGTAACCACACTAGGGTCCAAAGGAAAATTCCTTACAATACAATACAATTTTACACACAATCCATAGACCATTTTATTCAAAAATACTCACTGTTATGTGGTGTAGGTGTACACTCCTGAGCCTTGGTGCACTCTACCCAACAATTGCAAAGGAAGACAGCAAACTGGACCCGGAAAGCACCTAATACCCAATGGGAAGCCAACAATCCAGATCGTGTGGTAAATAGCACCTGACTTTGGGATAATCCTTCACTTCCGGCTTCCACTTATTACTAACGACGGGGACCAAAAATCTAGAATTACAGATTTTGCCAAATGTTAGTTGGAGTGAGCTGCCAGCCTGACAGCACCTTCTGCAGCGCATTTAGTCAGATCTCTTTACCATCACAAAATAAAGCAGGACATTGCAAACTACAACTACCAGCACACCTGAGCTCAGGATTATAACACAGTGAACAGGTCCCATAATACAGCATACCCAAAAGGACTTTTGTGGCTCAGTAATGATGAACTGCTAGTTCCAGAACACCTAAGCTATAGTTACAGATCACTGGATGGAGTATAATAGCAAATTAGCTGAGCTATTCCTCAATCAGCAGCAGCTCTCCCTATCTATCTTGTTCTGCAGAAACATGATAAATCTTTTATTGGCTGCAGGAGGGGTGTCCTCCAGGAGGGAAAAACGTGTTATTGGCTGTACTGTCCCACCTGACTGTGGGGTGAGGGGTCAAACTTTGTCTCCATGTTAATATAAAGGGGGCTGGTAGAACACCCACGCTGGCCTTGCAATCTGCAAACATGCTATGTTCACCATGAACTGTCTGGCAGGTGAACTTTTTGGCCATCACTAATTGTGAATATCAGCACTTCGAGAATTCGCGAAGATCTAGAATATAGTGCTATATCTTTGTAATCGCAAATATATATATAAATATAGATTTTTTTTTCCACCAGTACCATGATCTCTCACTCCTTGTTGCTTGTGGGCAACTGAAAAGGCTGCAATATATTTGCCTGAGCTTATCAACAGCCCTAGCAGCCAATAGGAAAGTAGCCTACCCCTTGAAAAAACACCCCAGGAGACATTTTTTGCTGTGTTGTGCAGTTCTGGAAGAGATATGAGTATTATTGCTGTGAGTCATCTACTGTTCCTTAGTCCATTACATTAGATAGTTATATGTATATCTCCACCTAAATATATATATATATACTGTATATATATATCTGACCAGGTTACTTATTTTGTTACACTTTCAAAATATCAGGGGGCAGATATGAGGTTTATAGCTAAAATATCACCTGCTTTTGCAAAAAAAGACCTGTAATTAATAAGTTCAGTTCAGTTCCTCCTCTCTCCCTCTCTCTGATGATACAGCATCACAGTGAAGCAGAAGAGCCATTGTGACAGCTGGGAATAACCAAATCATGGCTCTGTATTGAAAACTACACATACAATTTTTCCAAATCATCATATGGTGCCCCCAGTCACAACATTACACTGAATTAACCCCCTGGAAGCCTGCCAGATAAATATAGAACCCCTGTTCCAGGGAACAGTAAGTACATTTTTTTAGGATTGTAAACTGCTACGCCACCATGAAGATATTTGTTGTACTTAACAGGGAAAATGTGGTAAATGATTTGTTGTGTATTTATTTTTCAAATACAATGTAGAACTTATTACCTCTCAAGTGAAATCATACTTTCTTCTTCCTCCTGAATGATTAAACCTATTCTTTAAAAAATATATTTTCACTACACTAAATAAGGTAAAGTTTTACAAAATTCATTATGCAATCATATTTAATCAAAAATACTTATTTAGTTTTCCTGACCCTACTCCGGGGTTTAGCAGCCCTGTCCTATAAATTTACAGTTACACTAACCCCCAGTGTTCTTTTTCTGTCGTTCACATTTCATACAACATTAATCCATCAGGCTACCGCGTCCCCCCTACCTGGTGACAGTAAAGCTGCTGCCCTCGGTATAGGTATAGGTGCCATAGGTAACAGCAGGCATTGGGCAGGTTGGCTATTTAGTTGTACATCCTTGAGTGGCCCAAAATCCAAAATTAAAGTTAATTAAAAATAAGAGTCACAGGCCAACCTTGATACTTTATGAAGAAAGATTTTTCTTCTCATCAGATATAAAACTGTGAACCTTTTCATATGAAAAAAAAAAGTTTTTGCTTATACTATGACTCTGAAACAAGCAAAGCATAATACTATAATGCATGTGACATCAAATGTCAATTAAAAGACATCTATTTACTTAATTTCTTAAATAAAATATAAGAAATAGTATTAGTATTAGTAAAAATATATAGAAATACTCATTATTCGTCGGAGACAATTTTATTACTGCCCTCACTGTAATGGCAGCAGCCATCTTAGCTGCTGGCATTACAGTGATTGGATGGGGAAACACATGGTCAGGTGTTATAAATCACCTGATCACCCCCCACTCAGCACCATTTTATAGAGACAGACAGCGGTTTAGGCAGGAAGAGCTGTGTGAGTTTCATATACTGCAACATTGATCTGTACAGACCCAAAATTTCTTTTAAGGACTATTGCTTACATCACTGACATCAGTTCATCACTCACTGTCTGACATTGACTTGGGCACTATAGGTTCAGTCCTGTTAAGGGAGACATATCTCCTATTCTAATAGGGATTCATCACTCACTGTCTGACATTGACTTGGCCACTATAGGTTCAGTCTTGTTTAGGAGGACAAATCTCCTCTTCTAATAGGGATTCATCCGTCTTTTGCAGTATTGAGACATTTACATGGCTCAAGTTGCTGCATTGCAGTAATTCATACTACTTTACAAAACAATAGTGACCTTTTTAATTAATGAAGCACAGTTTTGAAAAATGACTGCAAGAAATGTTCTTTTTTTCTGGTGCATCTGCACCTAAAAAAGAATAGTTTGTGCAGTATTGCGCCTCCATTTACATGTCTCCAGTTGCTGCATTGCTTGCGGTGTCTCAGTAATTCACACTTAATTTACAAAAAAAAGTGGAATTTTTTTATTTAAGAAAACAAAATTAAGCACAGTTTTGACAACTGACTGCAAGACATTGGCTTTTTTGCTGCATTGCTTGCGGTGTCTCAGTAATTCACACTACATTTACAAAAATATTGTGGCCTTTTTTTGTTTAAAAAAACAAAAACAAATTAAGCCCAGTTTTGACAACTGACTGCAAGAAATTGGCATTTTTTCTGGTGCATCTACACCTAAAAAAAAGGTGGCAGTATTGCTCCTCCATTTACGTGTCTCAAGTTGCTGCATTACTTTCGGCCTTTTTGCAGCCAATTTACAGCCTTTTTTTTTAATCAAAAATGAAGAAGGTCAGCAATAGAGGACAGGGAAGTGGGCATGATGCTGATGGTGCACGCAAAGGTTGCGGCCCTGGGCACAAGGAATCTGTGCCTGGTGCCAGTGCACATGAAAAAAACAAAACAAACAGTACCCAGCTTCATGTCGAAGTTATCTGGCCAGCGCAGGACAACACTGTCCATGTCTGCCCAGTGCAAACAGTTGTTGGGTTGGATTTCCAATAATGTTTCCAGTCGTTTGAGCACCACCTCTTCCACCAGGTCCAGTCTCTGTAGCCAAGAGGCTGGTCAAGGAAATATTCCATCTGATCATCCTTCCTCCCACCATTCAGAGGCTTGCCAAACCAGTGATCCCACACTCGGATATTCCAAGGAGCTCTTTACACCTCCACAATTACGTTTGGTCCTCTTGCCCAGCATGTTGGAGGAAGGAACCTGAGGTATAGTGTCCTGATTCCCAAAGTCTTGACCCTTCACAGTCCGAAGGCGATGACATTCGTCTGCAGCAGCACAACAGGCTGGAAGAGGCAGTGGTGTGGCAAAAGGGAGAAGTTGGCCCACACCAAACAGAGCTGCAATCATGACACCGAGCACCACCCTGCAGAAATCTGCCTTGCCAAGGGGTGCAGTACCAAAATCTGCCGGGGTGTAAACACACTCACCACCACCAGCATGATCCGCCACATGTCATCGAAACACCCAAATAAGTGGGTCGAATGCTTGGGTCAAACCGCTGCCTCCTCCTCCAATGTTTTGCTCACTGCTGGCCAATGCCCTGTCAAAAGCGCTAGCTCGGATGCCCCGCTCCCTGCACCTGGACCAGCAGCATCTCCATCCACTTCCCTGTGCCAGCGCAGCATCCAAAAGAAAATAAAAAAGACATTTGAGTGCAAGCACTAATTCCCACCGACCCACCCTGAGGCCATAGCCCTAAATGTGCTGGCCCTTGAAATTTTGCCATTTAGGCTTGAGGAGACTGAGACCTTCCACAGCTTGATGTCGGCGGCTGTCCCTAGGTACGAAGTCCCGAGCCGCCATTATTTTTCCTGGTGTGCCATGCCAGCTTTGCACCAGCATGTGTCTTAGAACATCACCCATGCCCTGACCAACACAGTTACTGGGAAGGTCCTCCTCACCACATTGACAAGTGCTGGTGGCCAGGGACACTACATCTCCCTCACGGCACACTGGTGAATGTTGTGGAGGCCAGGAATGAGTCATACCCTGGGACGGCACAGGTGCTACCCACGCCCAGGATTTCGGACCCTACGTCCATCAGGGTCTCCACACCAGCAGCTATGCTACAAAACTCCACTTCTCCTCCTCCACCACCTCCTCCACTTCCACTTCAAACACCAGTACACTGTCACTCACTAGCTGGAAGCAGTGTAGCACTGGAAGCACCAACAGGCTGTGCTGAAGCTGATCTGCTTGGGGGACAAACGGCACACCGCAGGAGAGCTGAGGCAGGGTATAAGGGACCAGACCGAGCTGTGGCTCTCGCCACTCAATCTCCAACCAGGCATAGTTGTGCAATGGCCGTAACTTGGTGGCGGCTTTGGAGCTCGGCAACCTGACCCACATTCTCTGCCTAGCCCATGTTTTGAATTTAGTTGTTCAGCGGTTTATCAATACCCCAATTTAAAACGACTACTAGTGAAGGTGCGTTGCTTGTGCGCCTATTTCCGAAAGTCGTCCACAGTTTCAGCCGGTCTGTCAACCTTGCAGCAGCGCTTGCGGGTTCAAGCTCACCGACTCCAGGTTCTACATGTTGTCCAGGCTGTGTGAGCAGCAGAGGGCAATTGTGGAATGCCAGCTGCAACATGGTCGCCTTCACTGCCACAATTCACAAGCAAGAAGTGGGCATTGATCGATCAGACCTGTGTGAAACCTTAACAAATTTTGATAAATCCACAAAGATGGTTAGTGATGATAATGCTATCATCAGTGTAACCATCCCACTGCTGTGTCTACTGATACAATCACTGCTCACAATTCAGGACGACGCTTTGAATTTGGCAGAGGAGGAGATGACACAGGGTGATATCGATACCACCCACAGTTGGAGCATGAAGAAGAGGAGGAGGAGGAGTTGCTGGAGACTGTTGCCTCTGGTCATCCAGATGACTTTGACATCTTGTCTGTTGGGACTCTGCCTCACATGGCTGAGTTTATGTTAGGTTGCCTTTCCCATGACCCTCGCGTTGTACGTATTTGAAAAAATACAGATTACTGGGTGTTCACCCTGCTCGACACCCGCTACAAAGAGAACTTTTCATCTCTCATTCCTGTGGCGGAGAAAACAAATGGTGCAATATCAGAAGGTATTTGTGGATAGATTGCTGCAAAGTTTTCTGTCCGACCACACAGCCGTCACAGTCCATACATACATACATCCTTAAGCAACCGAGGAAGGGAGACAAGGGGACCGCATTGCAGGGCACAGCAACACTATCCAAGGCATGGGACAGTTTCATGATACCCTGTCAGCAACTTCACCTGGAAGGACGTCCCACTGTTACAAGGAGGAAAAAAGGTTGGAAGATGGTGATGGAAACTTGGCATGAACTTGCGCTGTACGCCTTGCAGGTGCTGGCCTGCCCTGCCGCAAGAGTTTTATCTGAGCGTGTATTCAGTGATGCTGGTGGCATTATAACAGATAAGCGTATCTATTTGTCCACTGGCAATGCTGACAGGTTGATGCAGGTAAAAATGAACAAGGCCTGGATTGCTCCTGATTTCTCCATCCTGCCCTCTGAGAGCTAAGCTGATAAATTTACTTTCTCCTTCTCATCCTCCTGCTCCTCATCCAGAGTGTTTATATTCCACTGTAATTTTTTTTAAAAGGGTCATGTGCAGGCCCTCAATGTAAATTTTTTACTATGGTGCACTTAACATTGTGCATTCGCATCCAATGTTTTACAGTGTCCGCTCATCTGCAGACATGACCTTGTTATGTGTTAACTTACTGGCAGCCATGCCATCCATTCTTTGAGAGCATTAGCTCACCGGCAGCCATGCCATCCATTCTTTGAAAGCATTAGCTCACTGGCAGCCATGCAAATCAATGTTTGAGAGTGTCAGCTCACTGACAGACTGTGCCAATCAATGTTTGAGAGCCTCAGTTCACCTGCATGCACTGGCATGTCTGCTCAACCTCTGGCATTGCCATATGATGTTTTTACAGCGTCAGCTCAACCTCTGGCACTGCCCTATGATATTTTAGAGTGTCAACTCAACTTCAGCCATTGCTGTATAATATTTTAGAGGGTCAGCTAAGCTGCAGTCACTGGCATATAATGTTTTTTAACCATAATTTTTCATTTTAAATGTATTTTTGGGGGGATTTTGGACATGTTTTTTGTCAGTGTGTAAAAGTGGTATACAGCTGGGAGAAAATGGTTCCCAACAGTGACTTGTGAGTCCAAGATGCATCCCCCATGCAGTTTGTGGTCACTTTCTCAACTTTTCCCATGGACCAGACACCCTCCCCTCACCCGAGCAGGGGGTGCCTGGTTTTCTCCCGTTGAGTTACATTGGGTCTAGGTGCTTCGTAGAACACACGAATATCGCAATGTGCTCGGACCCGAACCCCAAAAACGTTGGTGTGCTTGCTTATCACTATTAAGAAACAATCTCACAGGCCAAATATAATTACACTGCTTGCCAGATTTGACAACCTCCAATAATATTTTAGATCATCTCTTGTAGTCCTATTTTCATTTAGCCTTAATCAAAGCCTTAACCTAAACCACAACAGAAAACAAAAAAGCTATTGTTTAGTAAGGTAAGATGAGACTAGAATTGAGATTCATAAAATTGTTATTATAGTGTGTGTCCATTTTGCAGACTGTCTTCACTTTTTGTCTTGTCAGCAAGGACACACGGGTAGATCTGTAAAAAGATTTGAGTACAATCGAGCAACGTGCACGGTCATGGTGCTTGACTGTACTCTATTATTATTATTATTATCATTATCATTTATTTATATAGTGCCAGCATATTACGCAGCGCTGTACAATAACAAGTACAAGTGGAGATTTACCACAATATAACACACAGGTACAGGTAATGACACTGGAGGAATAGAGGACCCTACCCGGTCGGGCTTACAATCTAATAGGTTGGGGAACACTCTAATATAAACAACTGTAATCTGTTTACAAATCTACCCGTGTGTGCCTTCCTTCAAGTGGGATTAATAGAAACTCTATTGATCGGGGTTGCAACATGTTGGAAAACCCCGTTCAATCTCCATTACTTTGATAGAGACATGAGTCTACATTGAAAGTATTGGAGGTGCTGCTGCAGTCTAGACACCGCTGTCACTGTGAAGGGGGCGGAGCCAACACATCTCTTTGAGGCTGTGTTCTAGCTGCCTTTCTCCCCAGCTGGCAGCCCATGTGTGAGAGATTCACTAACAACACAAGGCTGCAAGCTTGGGGGGAACGGGTCACCATTGAGCGGGAATCGATGTGCCCATGTGGTGCACATTGATTTCCGTTCAATTGATCCCCGGTCAATCACAGTGTGCTGACGTCACCACGCTGTGATTGGTCGGGGGTCTATTGCACAGGAATCTACCCATGTGTGCCCAGCTTAAAGGATCCATGAAGTAGAAAAACTTGACAAGAACTTGATATTTTAATTATCCACTCATGTCCCGTTGGGTTTTTAATGGGGGGTTGACAACCATCCGTGTAAATTAGCCCTGACTTTCCATACATTTTAAGCGAGTGGTCCAGGGTATTAAAAAAAAATCTAAAATGCAAACCTTTTGTCAAAACATTTTACAAAAAAATGGCCATGTTACAAATACATACATGTAATATCTCAACCAATGAAGACAAAATGAAATGACACTAAACTCATGCTTGTGGGTCCATTAAAAGCCGTCAAATGTTTTACTTTAAGTTGGCAAGTAAGGAAAAACTCTAAAGAAAACATCCATTATCAGGAGACAATACAAGGAGATACAACTCATAAAACAACAGTTCCCTGGTGTTTTGTCTTGCTGATTGCTTGCAGCACACCCAAGTCGTTAAGCTAATCAGCACAATGAGCTGACTGGAATGTCATTACTTAAGTATAATCTCTGAAGGCTCTAGAGGTGTGGGCTTTAATGCAGTCTGACTGGAAGCTTTACGTAGTGAGAAGGAAGAGATATTTAAACAAGGCTTGTAAAAGCACATTCACCATGTGGTCACAGGCACAAAGACTTTTATTTTCTGCCACAGGCAGATGATGCTCTGAATGAATGGGACCCTAAAGGAAGATTGCCACAGGCCTAGACTGGAAACAAAATCCTTTTTTTCTGAATTAAGCTTTTATTGGTCTATTCAGCAAAAACAAACTCATGAGAGAGTTGAGAATTCTGTCATATGCCCAAGCATGAGCAGAAGGATTTCTGTTGTCAAGGAAAATAATAGGTTACATAGCAAATAGCTGTTTTAATAACTATTTCAAAGATCAAGCTTGTCATTCAGTATGCTTGGGTTTTATTCCCACAAGGTTTTCCCACTTTGAGATCTGTTGCATCTTTGATGATTTTTACAAGCGTATCAAAAACTTACTTAAACTTAGATTTTTTTGAAGTTACTTTATGTGTTGCATTTCCCAATTTAAGTGGACACTGTCCCATTCACTTGAATAGCAGATGTCGTTATGCATCTTTCTCTCTGTGTTGGAAGTCAGTCCAAAAAGACGCTGTGGATCTTAGCCCTTAAAGTGTTTTATGGTCACAATTACAAAATTGCTCTGCTCTGAAAATCAGCATTAGTGATGGCTAAACTGTCTGCCCGGCATGTTCACCGCCGGGGGTCTGGGATGCTCTGGAAAAGGGGGACCATGCTCCGAGGGAGGCCGCTACGCTGTTCAGGGTTTCCATTTTCCAGAGAATACCAGACCCCTGCTAAAAGGGGATCTGGTATGCTCAAGGGAAAACGCCATGCCTTTTTTAATCCTTTATAACTTTTTTTAAAAAGCCATAAAAATGGGGGGTTTACTCTGAACTTCATTGGCATAAGGCCAGGGACTTACATTTTTTAAGCATTGGTCTAGGTAAAGATTCTGCATTGGTCTAGGTAAAAATTGCATTCTGTAAGGTTATCTGTTTTAACTCGATTTCATATGTAAACAAAAGGCCAAATGCAGTGCAGTAGTGGATAATTTTGTGTAGAAATTCTAGGATGACGTACTGTATATACTCGAATATAAGCCGAATTTTTCAGCACCTGCAATGTGCTCAAAAAATGAAATTCGGCTTATATTCGGGTCAAAAAATTACCAAATTTGAGGGAAATGTAGAGAACATTGGAACATTGGAATGAAATAATTATTGCTCTAGCATATGTAGTTCTTGCATAAATTAGGTGCAAAGTCAAGTCAAATTTGAACTTTTTGTGCAAAAAATTTAAATGCTAGAACAATACTTTTTTCTTTACAATGATCCCACATCCCTTCTCTACATCTCCAGCAATTCTAGTGATGATACAATGTTCAGGGGCCTTGTAATTAACTTACAAATCTGCTGAATTAAATAATAACACCTAAAAACAGAAGTACATTTGCTGTGTGTTTCTATGTCTTAGTTGCTGCATTTCCCTCCCTAGGCTTATACTCGAGTCATTAAATTTTTCCTGATCTTTTTCTAAAATTGGGTACCTCGGCTTATATTCGGGTCGGCTTATACTCGAGTATATACGGTATATATAAAGCAGAAGGTCCAAAATTTAAAACTTAAAGGCTCATGGGGGGAATTAAGGGTCTTTTAGGGCCATTTCACACTATATGCATTTTTTAAAGGCATGTATTTTTTATAGGCATGCGTTTCTGCACATAAGCAAAAACGCATGCGTTTTTGACATTACATATGCGTTTGCGTTTTGCGTTTGCGTTTTTGAACAAATTAATGAAAAGCGCAGGAAAAGTGAATGAAAAATGCATACAGCAGTGAGTTTTTAAAAACGCAACGCATACAGTGTTAATGGTAACATTGGTTTTCTATGTAAAAACGCATGCAGTAAAAAAAAATGCATGCGGCATTTTTTAAACGCACCGCTACGCATATAGTGTAAAAATGGCCCTTAAGCAAGTAATGGTAAAACCTAAGGACGTTTTAAACTTCAATGGGTTTAGGAATACAATTTTGGGTAAAGGAAGGTCAAATGCCTGTTTTTTAAGATAACAGGGATAGTGCAGGATTTAACCTTCCTAGCGCACCGCCCGTTTACAACGGCACGATACGGGCGATCAAGGCGATACAGAGTACACTGCCCGTCGTTTCCGGCATCTCGCCGGAGCTCTACACGCAGCTGTTGTCATTACTGACAACAGCTGCGTGAGAGAGAAAGCCGGCACTCCTCCATTAACATGGAGGTCTATGGCGCCGCCCCCCCCTGCCCCCTTCCGCGTCACCGTGACGTGATCAGGGCGGTGCCGCCAACCTGGAAATGCTGCAGCGATGTAGACAATCGCTGCAGCTTTCCGGGGAGGCATAGGGTCTCCCCGCCGCCGGCTTCCCGTGCGGTTGAGAGGACCCTGTTCACCGAACGAACAGGGTTCGTCTCAACCGCTAGGGAGGTTAATAACATATCAAATGATTAATGTATTTATTCTTTATTTATTACACCCAACTTAAATATATATTTACATATATGCAGGTTTTGCAAGGCACAGTGTTGTAGCAGGGCCCGGAGTATGGGCCAAAATTAGATTGGTTGTAGTGGGGATCTCATTATTTCTACTCGTGATTTTCACTCAAGAGATAGGGGAGGATTTTTTTCTGTTTACATTTTTGTTTTTTTAATCATTATCACCACCATAGGGATCAGGAAGAAGAGATTTAAAAATGCGCTGCAGAGAGTATTTTTATCTTTTATTTTTATTTTTGGGACAAAATATCCAAACATACACCAAGAGCATTTTCCTTTAAGAGAATTGAAAAACACAGTGTAAAAATACTGCTAAATTTATTAGGATTGGTGGGATACTTTACAATAAAAAGCCCACTTCCTGTTAATAGCAGTAAAAAGGAAGATACTTAATACAAAAATATTAATAATCTCCTCTTGCCACAGTGAGCAAACATTTACAAAAATATTTACAAATGCAATTAATGATCTTTTAATCTCATGCAATTAACATTTTAGCTTTAGTGACCTAATAACCTCAATGGACCCATATGTCAGGAATAGTTTCCTATTTGCGATATCCATCTGTTCTGCTTTACAGAACTATAATAAGTCTGATATTGGCAGTAGTGATGCATGACAGAAGACATAATCTTTTTTTCCTTATTTGCGTTTACTCTTGAAGGGTTTTCTGTATCCGGAGATTTACAATGCCATTTTTCTCTGTGCACTTTCACTAATAAAGCATATGAATTTGCAGATAATCCCATGCATCTCACCTTTAATCCTGTTGCATTAGTTAGTGTTTCACAGCTCTCAGAGGGATACATTGACAAACGTCTGATTTCATGTGTTTATCTTTCTACAGCTACATTGTGTGAGTCTTTTTCTTTAAAGAAAATTTTTTATTGCAATTAGAGCCAGTTAATGGAAGCCATTTTAGGTACTATATATTACCATGACAACTGGAACAGTTATCACCATATTTTCCATATTGTTTATTACATAAAAAAATAAAAATAAAGTTTAAATGTATATTTCACATTTCTTGGTGGCAAGCATCATTTTAGACTAACCACTGAATCTTGCTGTTTTTAGGCATGAATTCCTATGGTGTTTGCACGAGTTAAAGTGGATGTACAGTGAAAAAAATAATATATATACAGTACTGTGCAAAAGTTTAGGCAGGTGTGAAAAAATGCTGTAAACAAACAATGCTTTGAGAAATATAAATAATGATTGTTTATTGTTATCAATATACAAAATGTAAGTGAGTGAACAAAAGTAAAATCTAAATCGATTCAATATTTGCTGTTACTACCTTTTACCTTCAAACCAGCATCAATTCTTAGGGCATGTGTCCACTGCAGATTCCCTGCACAGGGAAACAAAGTGCATGCCTGCACATTTGCCAGGATGATTCCCCGCTGCTTGCGGGCAGGATTAGCGGAGCGTGCCTTATTGATGCAACCGGGGAAAATCAGTGCCCGAACAGCTGCGGGCGCTGTTTTACCGCGTCTTGGAGACACTTCTATTGGTGTTCTTTTAGTTATGTGTAGTATTGTATAGTGGCAAGACGAAAGCCTTTACTAACGAAGATAAACACCCACGCCAAGCTACATTGTGCAAAAAAAATCTGAAATCTGCCAAAAAGCATGTGGGGAAAGCAGTTATGCTCTGATGAAACCAATGTTGAACATTTTGGCCATAATTCCAAAAGATTTGTTTGGCTCAAAAACAATACTGCACATCACCCAAAGAATACCATACCCACAGTGAGGCTTGGTGGTGGCAGCATCATGCTTTGGGGGTGTTTTTCTTCAGCTGGAACTGGGTCCTTAGTTAAGATAGAGTGAATTATGAACAGTTCCAAATACCAGTCAATATTGGCACAGCCTTCTGCTAGAAAGCTTCTTTCAACATAAAAACGGCCCAAAGCATACATCCAAATCAACAAGAAGAAGATTCAAGTTTTCCAAATTCAAGCCCAGCCCAGACCTGAATCCAATTGAAAATCTGTGAGGTGATCTGAAGAGGTCTGTGCACTGGAGATACCCTCGTAATCTGACAGATTTGTGTTTTTGCAAAGAAGAGTGGGCAAATCTTGCCAAGTCAAAACGTGCCATGCTCATACCCAAAAATACTGAGTGCTGTAATAAAAATCAAAAGGTGCTTCAACAAAGTAACTCTTATGCAGCCACATTATTCTAGTTGTTTTCTTCCCTCCACCTAAAATATTTCAGTTTTTTTTTTCATTTTATTGGTACAGTTTATAGGTCACATTAAAGGTGGAAAAAGTTCTGAAATGATTTATCTTTATTTTTGTACAGCACAGGAACCTGACATTTTACCAGACTTTTTATATCAACTGTATAGCTATAAGCAATACTATAGCTTATGTTCAGGAAAGCAATGCTGTGATCATTATTTAGCGAACTGGTTACATGTGAGAAAAATTCCTTCAACCTGTTTTTTTGTAAGGAAAGATATTTAAATACAATACAACAAATAATAAATATATTAAAGCCAATTAATCAGAAATGTTAGATTGGAACATAAATACAAAGTTCAACAATGCTACAGCAAAAATGTGATCACTCATGTACATCTTTACTTGTTATCAGAGGTTTGCATAGTAAGTGTCCTTTAAAAGTCAGAGGAAACAAGTGCACAGTTAAAGCTATTTGTTTCCAGACAGCATTTCTGAAGTTATTTTGGTTCAAAGAACAAAAAAGCAGACAGGCATTATAGTATTAACCTAGTCAAAACCCCCCAGACCAAATAAAGGGCTGAGATTTCACAACCTATTTGGAAGTGCACTTCGCATATAAACAAAAAGCATGCATACAGTTGAAGTGTCGTTTTTTTTCCTATTACATAAGAATAATCATTTAAAACTTTTTTTTTTCAGTTTGACAAGTGTGATTTTTAGCTGACACATGAGCCTATATATAAACTACGGATGTCTTCATTGTACTGCACACTTTAAATGCTTCTGTGAACTTTTCCCAGATATATTAAATGAATGTGAACTAGGATTGTTCTGCCATTTGTTTTCTGATTGATTAGGCAAAACCCTTTTTTCCCATTTCCCTTGTATATGTTTAGTCAAAGTTAGGTTACTGCACCACTTTTGGCGGCTAGACCTGTCATGGGGGCGTTATCTAAACGTCCCCTGAATGCCTGCAAAGACCCTTGCAGACAGGAGCACCTGGTCGTTTTGCTGGACAGCATTCCGAGAAATGACCATTTAAACGTAGCCTTAATGTAGCTTCACCTAATCTGAAATCTAAAACGAAATCTGTACATACATATGGCAAAGTGAATATATACTTTGTTAAGGGAATAGCCATGCTTCTTTAATCTCCATGGTGGTATGATTTTATTTATTTTTTGAATCCATACAATATCTATAAATTTGTCTCCAGGTGATGCCCCCCAATGCGCTTCCATTGCATATCCTTGGCTTCATCAATGCCTCTTTAATGACACTAGGAAAGTCAGGATAAGGGACACAGATGCTGGGTGAGCATCAGGCATCAGGCACCGCAGGCAGCCACACATCCCCACTAGTGATGAGCAGCATAGGCAATATTTGTAAAATATCACAAATGTTTCACCTAATATTCGCAACAAATTCATAAATTCGAAAATTTGGGATTTTGCAATTCACATATTCACAATCAACACAAATTATGTATCGCAAATATTTGCACTATATTAAAGATATATATATATATATATATATATATTTCTTTTGAGAATGTGGGTGGTGCCCTGGGGTTTCTCCTCACAGACCTAGGTCACTGTTCTTCTAAATATTTTTGGAGCTAAGTGGTTGGTATGGATTCACAAATACATGTCACAGAAGATCTTAATTAAGGTTTATTAATGTTAAGGTTAAGAGATCCAAACTTCAAAATCTTTGGATGATATAAATTATGTCAACACAGCCCAAGTGTCTCTGTGTTTAAGGTAGCAGTCTCTTAGTTGAATAAAAGATGATGTAATGTGTTCTAAGAATTCCAGCCTAGTCCCTGAGTGTAGGAATACAGTCAGGTCCATACTATTATGACTTGGTGATGATACCATGCTCAATGGGCTTTGCAATTAACTCGAAATGGTTGCATTTTACCACCACCATGCTTCACTGATGAGGTGGTATGCTTAGTATAATGAGCAGTTCCTTTCCTTCTACATACTCTTCTTTTCCCATCACTCTGGTACAAGCTGACCTTGGTCACACATACATCTACCTCCTGGAGAGTGTTCTTGATCTGGCCAACTGTTGTGAAGGGTGTTTTCTTCACCAGGGAAAGAATTCTTTGGTCATCCACCATGTTTTTCATCGTCTTCTGAGTCTTTTGGCATTGCTAAACTCACCGCGTTGCGTTCTTTCTTTTTAAGAATGTTCCAAACAGTTGTTTTGGCCATGCCTAATGTTTTTGCTATCTCTCTGAGAGGTTTGTTTTGTTTTTTTTCAGCCTAATGATAGCTTGCTTCACTGATAGTGACAGCTTTTTGGATCTTATCTTGAGAGTTGATAGCAACAGATTTCAAATGCAAAAAGCACACTTGAAATGAACTCTGGACCTTTTATCTGCACATTATAATTGCGATAATGAGGGACAATCACACACCTGGCCATAGAACAGCTGAGAAGTCAATTATCCCATTACTCTTGGTTCCTTAACAAGTGGGAGACATCCATTGTGGTACATAGAGTCAAAGATTTTAGAATTGTGTCGATGTCCCAATATTTATGGACCTGGCCATATGTGGTGAGGTGCCAGTGGTGAGTAATATTTTGTATTGCAACAATGATAAAAAAGAAGACCTCTTTTGGCTTTAGATATATTGCCTGGTAAATCAGTAAGGAGTAGAGATGGTCGAATTTTTCGACTTGCTATCTTTGTGAGCTGATTGCAAAGCCCC
>CM070034.1:101677559-101718140 GCA_036250615.1 Ptychadena robeensis
GGGGATGGACCTTTATGGCCCTCGGGTCCTCACTCCAACATACGAGTGCTTCGGACGTGTTTTTAGGTATCCACACCACACTGATAATCTGTGAGTAAAACACGCAGACCAAGACATATGTTACGGTGGACTAGCACTGTTCTCACTTTATCATACTAACTTTAGATCTTTTTGATCCTTCATTATATAGCATTGAGTAACATAAAGATTCTCCTGAAGAAGCCTAACGGCGAAACACGTAGAGATGATGTTATTCTATTATCTGTACTAATTTGTTGTATACATACATCAATTATGTGGTTACGATTTACTTATGTAAGACCGTTTGTACTTTAATGATGTAACATTTTACTTGAACACTGTATCCACTGTAATGTCTTGTAATGTTGATATGATTGCTAGAATGACCATCTGGCACCCTCAATTACAAATATTAATAAAAAAATTTTGATTGTCAACACAGACCAAATATGATTTATACCCTAGTGCCGTGAAAGTCCCGCCTGGAGCCCCTAGTCTCCACACTGGGGAAGGTGGGTCCTCATGCTATTCTCATGTGGACCTAACTACCCAAAAACTTTGCACACTGTATATTTATGGGATGAGGCACAAACGTTACATACATTGGGAGGGAACCAGAATTTTTTCTATAAAAAACCTTCTACATCTGTTAAAGTGTGTGTACAGGGCCTTAACAAAGGACCATATTATAAATTGTTATCTTCTGATTTAAAGGCTATAAAGCTGGCTTGAGATAAAGATATTTTGAGAAAACATGGCCAACTGTCCTAAAAGCTGTCCCAGCAGTGTCAATGTCCCATTCTGGTAGGTTAACCGAATTGCACATTTAAATAGCTGTTAGTTTGCAACCCTCTCCCATGATTGCTAATTTCCCTCCAACATTTCAGGATTGGTTGTCTGAGATGATGTTGCTTCCCTATAATGAGGAACTTTCTCATTTACATTGCAACTCTTTAAATAAATTTGACTCCATCTTGGCCGGGTGGGTTCACTCTAATATGTTATAATATATGTATGTTTTTTGTACTCCTGGTGGGCAAAGTTGGATAACTGATGTTACCAGTGCGAACAGGGGTGTGGGCAGAAATGTATGCATACACTGAATAATGGGGTAGGCTTTGGGTATGCTTCAGATTTCCAGTCATCTTTGTTGATCAAGCTGGCCCTACTGAGTTTGTGTAAAAAATGTAGACTGTAGTAGGTACGTTTATAATGAGATCCTTCAGACAAGTGAATTGCTGAAACAATATATTGTAGTATATTATACATTATATTGTAGCATAATGCCTAATGTGTTGGCAATATCTAAATATGGAAAATAAATAAACAGCCATAAACATAATACTATGATTAGCATGACAATATGTTCAAAGGCACAAAGCACAAACAGACTTAGAAAGGCTGTGTGCTTTCTCATACCATTAAACTGTCATGTTTTGCAAAGTTCCAAATATAAAACGATTAAAAATAATTGTAAAATAATAGCAATATTAACAGCAGCTGATTTCTGTTTAATATTATCTCTCATAGAACATCTAATATGATCTTGTTAGAGGCAAATCCTAAAATAAATGAAGACCAGATACATGGTTATTAATATCATCTTTTTGCCGTACTTACATTTTTTTTTCCGTCTGGCTTTCTGATGAGTGAAGTAATCTGCAGAGACATCATTACTAAGCAATGCATATTTTTAGCCGTCATGTATCACAACAAACCTTACATGCTGAATATGATTTTCTCTCATATCTTATAAAGGTAGATAAATATCTAACAAACTAATGGATCAATCAAAGCAGTAGCAATAGAATAAAATATGTGTACATTACTGTATATTAGCACAAGATGTTTATATAGAATACACATGCTCTACACTGCCTTTCTCGATTCCTTACAACATTAAAGCAGCAGAGCTCCGCCTCTGCATCAAAAAGTTCCTGCTCTCATGCTGATGGACACATGTGCTTGCCATTACTCATGTTCTGCTCTTTTTTTGTCCTGATTCCACATCCCAATAGTCATTATTACAGTTAATTAAGCAACTTTAGCCAGAACTGTATCCATTTTTGAAATGTGTAATTAGGCTTTTGGGGAATTTGTATTGAAAGGTGGATTATGATTCATTTATTTTTGAAGTTGTAATTCAAAGCACATTGCTGGCCCTTTTGATGAACTAAGCAGTGAAACATGATAAAGCATGGATTTATGGAGTAATACTGAATGGATAGGTGTAAGTTACAATGTAACACAAAAGCCAAAAGTCCAGCTTATTGTACCTAATTGTAAAGCCCTATAGAAGATAGAAATAGAAACTCATCCAAATGTGCTTTGGGACTTAAACCACCAGTTATAATGTGGTACTGCTAATTCCCAGAGTGGATCTTACATTGAAACATATACTCATTATTAACACAGTATATAGCCATAGTAGACAAAGCTGAGTGTCATGCTGGTTTGATTATCAAAATTAGTAATGTAAAAAAAACACATCTATACTGATTAGCAACCTTGCAGAAGATCACAATCTTTCACTAAAACGAATGAGTTTTCTTGCCATAAAAATTAATGTTTAATAAGTTTAAAGACAATATAATGTGCAAATGTTGAATCCTCAAAAGTGAATCCTAAAAATTGTGCATTCTAGAGCTATATTCCGGCAGGTTGAATACCTACAGATCAACACTCCAAAGAAAGGGAAATAAATGCAACCTATAAGCTGGGAGGAAAGAAAATTATTAATATGTTAAAGCCCAATGCCAAGAAAAAATACGGTTTTACTTTAGAATGGGTTTCATGGTGTGAGGGTTCTTCCTGAAGTGCATTTGCTTCTTTGATGTCCTTCACCAGGTCAGAGAAGTTTGTTGCATTTAAATAAATAATTGATGAATCCAGAACTAGCTCCTTATAGCCAATTGATCAACACATTAGGATTTTAGTAACATTTCTAACAGCTCATACTGCCTACTAAAAATATATACATGACTATTACCATCACCAGCTCCTGCCACCTCTTAGTGTACTGCATTGAAATCCCTGCATACAGTGTGTGCCAAACATGGGGATTTCAATGCAGACACAAGTATGGGATCCACTGCTGGGCTGACTTGTTTTAACTACAGAGACCCTCATTGTCATTGTACAATGCCTACATTAAACACTACACTGGACGCCGGACATCAGGATGATGTAGAAAAACAGTGATGAAAAAATCTAATGGTTGGGTGTCATGGATGCATCACACCACACCGATGCCCAAAGAACACAAGCTCTTGGTATAACAAAGTTGAAGCAATTGGATATAACAACAACTCAAATCAGTGGTAGGCCATGTAAAATGCCAGGAGAATGGTACCTGCCTAATTGCCCTGTGTTATCTGTGAAGTTTGGCAGAGGTGAAATTATGGTGTGGGTTTTTTTTTCAGCGGTTGGGCTTGGCAACTTGGTGCCACTCAAAAGGAACTCTGAACATCTCAGGATACAAAGACATTTTGGAAAATGTTGTGTTTCCAACATTGTGGGAAGGGATGGACACTTTTATCCAACATCAGTCAAAGCAAGGTTCACAAAAACATGGATGAGAGTGTGTGGTTTGACAGAACACTCTTGGAGTGCATTTGTAGAGGAGACAACAGACCATGTGCCTGACCTTACAAATGGCCTTCTAAAAAAAAAAAAGAAACTCTTCCCAGAAGGGTTGAAGGTATATAGATGCAAAGGGTGGGCAAACTCCAAATGAAAGCTTATGGATGGGATACAACTACAGATGATGTGTGTGCGTGGGCAGGTGATCCAATCTTTTTGGATCAACATATTAGTCACCATGTAATTATGTGAATCAGACACTTTTACCCAATAGGTATTTTGTGGTCACTACTCTTGAGTATAGCAACTGGAAGATTTTTGGTTAGAAAATTTATAATATATTTTACAAAGCAGCATATATGCCAGCTTAAATTGATCAATCCAATTATGAATAATTACTAAAGACACAATGGTGTTATATAAATCATTGCAATGAGGCCTGCCTCTGGCTAAGGAATACTCACTAATAGTCTACATTGCAGCACATTTTCATGGTAACTGTACATTTAAAGAGATTGGTTTTCACCAAATATTGCTTATCTTAATAAAAATAAAATTCACATAAAACACTTTCCTGCATTTTTGGAAACATTTTATTGCAGGTTTTAGAGATCTCTGTCACCAACATATAACCTTTAAATAATTAGGATGTGTTTCTTGTTTTCCATCTAGTCCATTGGTGTCAAAACTTTTAGCAAAGAGAAGAAGTTTTGGTGTGGTAAAAATGTGTGGAGGCCAACTATTCATCCTGAAATTCTTTAAAAAGTTAAAGAAATAAAATTAAATTATGAAATTTTCTTCTAGTGCCAGACACCAGCTTAAGCCACTTGTAACCAAAGCATAGGATGAAAAATGCCAGTACAGAATACCATGATGCAGATTTCTTCCTTCACACATACTCGACATTATTATTGTTAAGCATTAACCATTCACTGCCATAATACTGGTTAAGGTTGCCCCTAGGTATACTGGGACTTAGGATGCCTATTCATGTATAACAATATTACATTCATCACGGAGCATTAGGGAGGTGGAAGCAGGAAGAAGAGCTGATGCTAAAATAAAGCACATGCATGCTTGCAGCAGGTAGGTACCATCAGTTTAGCTGAGTTTACAGATATATAATTAAAATCTTAAAAGTTATTATGGAAAAAAAATAATTAAAAGCTACCCAGAGCTAAACACAGGGTAACAGCTTTGGAAGCTATAGGAGTGGGCAATCGAAAAAGTTAATTCAGTACTGGACCACGGACTGATATTCCTTCACTAAATTCATACCACAAGCTCTGCATTTAGCAACATTTTCATAATTTCAATTTTGTTTTCCTTTTTCTTATACAAGCCCTATCCCTCACTGGCTTGATTGTCAACTTTTCTCCCCATTAAAGCGGACCTACTGCTAGAAAATTAGGATTTCATGAACACTAGCACTAGCACTAGAAATGCCGATAATAGGCAGGAAAGCTTTTAAAAAGAAAACCTCACGTGTAAGGAGTAATTTAAGAATATCCCCTACAGTTCCCTTTCACATCCTGGCCGGTTCATGGCCACAGGAAAGGAGCTGAGAGCTCTGAGCAGTGGGTTTGTGGGGTAATTCTGTCATCTCGGCTCTCCATTGAAGTACATTAATGAAACTTTCCATAGAAAACCATTGTGGCCACTCGTGATATTGCATCCTGTGTTAACCCTTTGTAAGCCTGGCAAAGAAATATGGAGTCTTTCATATGATTCCAGACAACAGCAGGTAAGTATACTATTTTGGGATTATGGAGCCCTAAACCACCATCATACCAGCTCAGAAGTAAGTCAAACTTTAATAACTGTTTTTGTCAGGTCCCAATGAGCTCACATAGACCTAGCTCACCTTTGATTCTGGGAAGAATTGCAGTAGTGCTGCCTATCTGGTTTATACTTTCTTTCTTTTCAAGAACATTTATTGTGGCAAGTGTCAATCCATGTTAATAAATAAAAACAGACAAACATCCCATCAATGTTTAAATATTTAATATTCTACTTGAACACATTTGGAATACCAGAATTTTGATGCACTGTAAACGGGGCAATCAGCAAGTACCCAGACGTGTGTGCATTCATTTTAATGTTAATCCCTTTGCTGATATTGACACAACAGATTAACACGCACATTGTAATTACATTACAGATGCTTCAGTTTTCTCCAGTTGATATAGGTGTCACAAATGTAAAATTCTAAAGTAAACCTTAACATAATATGAAAAAATACACATACCCCTGAAAAAAATGTCCAACATACACCCCATATACCCTGCCTATCACTGTTCGTTTACACATACATTTCTGGGCCAGCAGGTTTTTTTGTGTCAGGCCTACATTTTGCTATTGCATCTGAGCAATTGGTTTCTTCAACTGGTTTAGGTATTTACCCTGAATAGAGCACAATGCGTCATCAGTTGCATTTGCAATCATTCTTTAACCCTCCAATTATGCAGACCAGCCTACAATTCTACAAAGAAAGACAAAACTGTTACATCTGCTCCTTAACAGAGACCTCCCAATATGAACTGGGTAATCTCTATAAAATGTTGGCTGTTTCCAAAGGCTTTCACTTGTAGAGGAGAGGGAAGGGATGAGGGGCTAGTCTACATTTTAAAACTGCCAAGCAAAATATTTTCATTCATGAGTTCACCCAGCCTAAACATGTACCTAATCCTCCTTGATACCGGCAGTTCAGAAAAGGATAACACTGCTACGACAGACAGTGAACAGTTCAAAGGCAAGATGGACGTGAGGATTACTTGTATTAACACTTATCACTGAGTGACCATCAGCTTCGATATAAAATAGTATTAGCAGCTCTTTCAGCAGTTCAAAAGGTTTTCTTTGACTGTGGATTTATGAGGATAAAACTAGACTTTGTAGTTCGGCACATTATGTAAAAGGTGATGTTTTTCCTATAGAACAGGTATATAAGGGAATAATCTTGGAAAAACATGGCAAATTAGATTACAATGAAATCCATACTTGACCCTCTGCCTAAATTCTTTCCATTTTTTGGTTAATTTGTTTCACATTATGTAGAAGGTGGGAGAGACTGTTCTGTGCCTTTTGTATTCAGCTATTCATTTTAGCTTGAAGAAATTGTGATAAGAAGATTACAGAAATGTTCCCTGTAAAGCATTCCTTCCTTAATGGGTGGTACGAGTATTGGTTGACAATCAACTGAATGTTGTGAGCTTCCTTGTGGAACAATATGCACTTTCCAGTGATGACAGCTAAAACCAGAATTGATTGTTACTATGGAGAAGAGGTGTTAGACCAGAAGGGTTAAGCTGAACCATGCAATGGGGCAAAATAAAACACTTGGATACAGTCAACAGGCTAAATTTGATATTTATTAAAAAATGTCTACAATTGTGGAAGTTTATTCATATGATGAATATAATAATGAACTTTTCATATGTAAACAAAGTTAAGTTTTGCTTAACCATCAAATCTGAAATGTAGGCCAAATATAATTACGCAGCAGGCAAGATTTCCCCCCCACGCAAGAGTGTGACCCCCCGTGCTGGATGAGGAAAGACTGTGATTAAGCAATAATATTGTGGATACCACTTCCCCTATTGACTAGTGCCAATCCTTCTTTTGCCACTTCTGGACCCTTGCTATACAAGGATTAGTGGATTAGATTAAATGGATCACTTACCACCCAACAGCTCACCCATCCAAAAAATACTTTAGGAGGTTTGTGAACTAAGTGGTATTTTCTGGGCAATTCTTGAGGTCTGCCTGACAGCTTCATGATTTTTCAATTGACACCAGAATTATAGTTAATGGAGTTTGTTTAACTAGGCAGTGAAGTGTTTCAAATTCCTGAAAAATATATACTTACCTGCTGTGCTCTTATCTGTGGCAGTCACCAGATAATAGTTTTTAATGTGTTTATTTCAGTAGATGGTACAGATATCTGATCAACTTTTTTGGTATTTGAATTGATTTGTATCTGATGGTACTATGGAGCATGCACACAGGGATAAGGATTGGAATCAAGAGGTTTTTAATCATATACATTATCGGTTAGTAAAAAGAAAAAACATATCAAACAGCTTAAAACAATCATTGCAATTCACTCAAAAATCAACCTGTGAAATGTCACAATTATCATCCCTTGACTTGATTTTTGAGCTATTCTCCTATATACCTTAACCTATTACCTCTTCTGGTGGCATAGATTATCCACATTATCTGTGACAGTAAGCTAATAGAATAAACAGTATCACTTGAACTCCAAACTCCAAATGGAATTATAAAACTAACAGTATATAATTAAATCAAATATACATGAGTTCTTCTCTACAAAAACAACTTTTCAGACACTTTCATTTGTTCATAATTTATTTTCTATTAGTCCCGTAAAGCTTCCTAGTCATCTGTTTCTTTCCAGCTCCTCTCTTCCTCCACCTATCCTCCTTGATTGCATACATAAACATGTGATAAAGCTGTTTATAATTTTATCCCTATCAGTCTTCACCAAAAATCAAGGGCTCAGAATAAAGTGGAAGCAACCTCAACAAATATCAGAATGTTTAGTAGATTCTATTGCCAGGTTTTCATTTTTTCATAGCTTCGTTGGTCTAAAAAAAGCAAATCTGCGTAGCAAAGTTTAGTAAACCATTTATATGACATATCTACCGATTTTCTTTTACTATTTAAACAGCATTTTCTCTTATTATTCTGTCCAAATCCTTTGATCCTTTACACTCACATGTGTAATCTCTTTCCTCTTGATGTATTTTCTGTATCTATAAATATGTTTGCTTTTACTGATTCAGAATGCTTAGTAATAGATACAAACACCTACATTTCTATGTTAGATGTGAAAGTAAAAGCCCCAATGACGTATAAAACATGGCAATAAGCCAAGCAAATGGACAAGGACAATTTTTACAAATATGAACACAAAAACACAAATATCTGTGCAGGCACTGCTGTCTTTGTATTTTCCACTCTGTAGGTTAAAAAAACTGCAAGGAACCTATGCCCCATGGTGGCATATACAGCATGCTGAATGCCCCGTTGTGGGTGTGGGTGTGGTCATACTTTGCTGAGAGTGGGAGGGGATTAAATTGGTAAAGTGTGTCCTGCATGAATGAAACTACAGGAGATGGTTAGATGATGTACACATTATACAGAAGGTAGCAACTTCCAGGACTTTATCAGTTAGAGTGGACAAACTACAGGATCACAATCATCCAGCCATTTTGTTTTTTTTAAGGCACTATAACTTTTGTCCAAAGCTCTAAAGAAGGACTGTTGAGCCCCTGAAAACTGTTGCTATTCCTTCACTTGTATTTTAGATTCATAAAACATTCGACTGGCCTCAATAAGTACTTTGGAATGGCATTTTATACTTCTGTATCTTTTTAACAATACACATTAAGAATTTCATCTAGAACCTTGGCACAAAAAACTGCCATTCCCCAAGCATTTTAAAAGTTATTTCAAAGTACAGACGCTAATATAGAGGTCTAGCACTACAGGGTTTTGACCCACCATCCACTTTCTTTTATACTACAGTATGGATTTTGTAACTGCGCACATGCTACCAGATGCCAGCTAAAGCCACTTGTACCCATGGCAGACAATGGTAACAACAAGCACAGGACCATGGGGCATAACTCTCCTTCATACATACTTGCCATTATTATTGTTAAAAATTAGTCAATGCTAAGAAAGCTAATAAATAGTTGCACACAATTGTCAGCAGCGATTACACAGTTACAGTGATATCAGTGGCCAGAAGGGCCCTCAGTAGGTGTATGGGGCCTGGGCAAAGGTCACAGAGTAAAATTGGGTCAGTATGAGGGGTGGGTATTTAAGTTGCGTGTAGGTGTGCCGCTCAAAATGAAGGAGGAGTGTGTGTCCCCTGTAACAGACGAATAGGAACAAGGACACAAGGCGCACAACCTAGTGGAACAAAGTAAAGTACTTTGAGAGTTCTTCAGCACCTGTAACTAGGAAGTGACATCATCCTGGTAAGCACACTGTCCTGAGAGATCAATTCTAGCAAACCTCCTTTAATGTGAGTATTTTACCATTTGCAGTACTTTACTTTGTCGCAATAGGTGTTTCTGTTCCTATTCACTGCCATGCCACTGATGAATGTTTCCCCTAAGCATGCTGGGACTATCAGTTCTGCCAGCTGTCCATGTGCTCAGGGGGCATTTAGTAATGCCCCCTGTTATCCCCATCAGGTATTTGGGGTCTGGAAAGCATCTTCAGCGTTTCCAGAAGCCTGAGGGAATGGTGCCCTAATGTGTCCCATTTACAGTTGGATTTTTCTGTTTCATCGACTCAAGACATTTTTTGCTTGAATCCATCAATCTAAAGTAATGGAAAAGGAACATAAAATGGATTGAGCAGTGATCAGACATGTTGGAAAATCGAATTGATCGTTTAAGTATGTGATGGCTTTCGAGGTATTTCGATTGATTTGTATCCAATGGAGCATGTACACAGGATTGGTTTTAAAATTAATCAGTGGACTTACAGTTGATATTTCAATTGCACAATCTGATCGAACAAAAGTTGTTGTGTGTATGGACACCTTAAAAAATTGTCAGATCCACAAACTATGCAGGAAATATTTTTTTTTACATTTGGCAAAAGCAATATGGCAGCCACTGTGAAAAGAGACAACACATTCTGCCGCAAGACATAGTGACACCCTACACTAGTAAAGCAATGTGTATGTAGAGCATGTCAGACCAGGTTAAGAAAGTTGTAGTTCAGGTTTCTGTTAAATTCAGGGGACGAATTGTGAGGAATGGAAAAGTGTGAATGTTTATGATTCAATGTCATATTTATGATACGGCTGCGAACCAAAAGATAACCAGTCAATCTAGTAGACAATGCTAATGGATGTGATTAATCAGCCTATCGCTAGTCTCCATTTTCTTTTTACTTATAATGTGAACTAATGAGGCTTCTGTCATTCTCATTACCATCTCCAACAATTCTTTTTGGGTGGAATAAAGCCCACCTCTAGATCACTTCATACATTTTCCTTTAGATTTACCAACAACTATATAGTGCCGGGTCCTCCCTGATAGAATACATAGTGAGTGGAAGGTTTAGAAAGGTCCTCATGTTACATGGTTTTGGTAGAAGAAAAGTTAATTGTACAGAAATTGTATAATAAGATTGTAAGGAGTATGGGGGCCTTAAGGGGACATGTTTATCATTGCCTTCTTCAACAACATGCATTTCTTCAGTCAGTCACAATAACCTTGGTAAATGGTCATCACATATTTAATTTTTTTTACTTAACTTTTGGTTAAGTAAAAAAGTTTGCATAGAAAAGAGTATGATGACAGCATTTAAAAAAAGATATACCAAAACAAATATATATTAGATAATACAGGTCTTGTGTGAGGCTGGATTCACTTGAGGTTGGTGACTGTCAGCATCCCCTTGAAACCATAGCGGTTGCATATATTGTTTGGGTGTTTGAGAGGCAGTTTTCAGTTATTGACAACTGATCTCATGCTATCTTAAGGGCTTGCTTCTACTGCATCTGCAACACAGACACTTCCCATTCAAGTGAATAGGAAACTGTCCACTGAATAGCATTGGGTGCATTTTTTCTGCATTTTGGCTCTGCAAATGAGCAAAAACATAACCTTAGCGCCAGCATATTACGCAGCGCTGTACAATACATTAAAGTTGAGATGCAACACAATATAATGCACAGGAACATGCCATAATAAGGGAGCAACCAACCAGGGAATCTGACTTTAGCCAAAGTTTATTTCCAATTTTTTTAACATAAGGCACCCATTAATATGGGGGTTAAGGTGTGCACAAGTAAGAGGGGATTTAAGTTTGGGACAGAAAAGGGGTTGAGTTTAGGCATCAAGTTGAATTTTAGCACAGGTGCGCAACCCCTGCATCCCTATGGGCAAGAAAGGCTCAAAAAAGACTCTTAAGCAGGGTACAGACATGTAGATATGGGCCAGATCAATGGCCGCTTTGAGCTCCGTGCATGCTCACGGCCATCTATCTGTCCCAATCAATCGCGCTCTAAAACAGCCATATTGGACATGACCGTTAATCATGGCTGATGTCCGTTTGTCCGCGGGTCTTCATGCAAAGCATTGGCTAAGCTGGAGAGAGAGCAGAGCTGTCATCGCGCTGCTGCAGGGAACATCGGATGGCTCAAATATTGAGCAGTCTGTTCCCTGCTTTAGTGCCTACATGAGCGACTGTTAGAACATGATCGATATCTTGGCCTGTTGCTTGCTGTTACAAAGGAGGAAGCTACTGGTGCTGCAACAAGAAAAGTCAGATATGAGAACAGTATGATTTCACAATTATGGTTTCCAATATATTTAGAGCGTCTTCTATCTTATACCGACTTCTATTAGGCCAGGAGCCACCACTGAAATGCTTGTTTATGTTAAACGTGTGAATAGTCTTGCCAAGCAGCATTTATTATCTGCCTCATATTGCCCCTGCCTATTGGTGACTTTGACAAATCTTCTTGGCCACTGCTGCTGTTATGAATGGCTGGCAAGGGGGATATATTAATGTTTATTATTTTCAACTAGAAGAAAAGCTTTGGTGTTTCTGGATCACAATGGACCATTTGCCCAAGCTGTAACAAAATCATTATCATGGTGTTTAAGTAATGTTGTTCTAGAGAACTCCAATGATTGAGGATAACATCCTTTCTAAGTTTCGTTTTTTACATGACAGCATTACGAATGTCTTCCAGTATAATTACTCAGTTTATCTTTCTGAGGTTGACTGTCTGAGTTGCTGTGCATGCCACCCACTATTATTATCCCAAAGCACATGCCACTGATGAAGCACAAAGGACAAAGAGGATATTACAATTAATACTTCATGCAAAAATATAACAGAGCAAAGTCTGTCATTGAAGAGCAACCAGTTCACCTTTTCAATCTATTGTTTATCGGCGCTATTGATGTTGTTGTTTAGGATAAGCCTATTTATATGTAATTTGTTCAACTGCAGCGCCTCTGTATAGTGCTGGTTAGTAAAGACTTCCCTACTCCATCTGCCTTTAGAATGTTGCCGGGTAAACCTCTGCTTCATTGTATTCACTTATTAAAGGAGGTGTTTTCTGTCTGTGTAATACTGTGTAAAGTGAGACAGTTGTTACTTTAGTGACAACAAGAATTTCTTTGGAAGCACTGGAGGATTTACTGCATTAGTGTTCATTCTTTTAGGTACTTTAATACACAGTACACTGATGCAAAAGTAAAAAAATTAAGAACCATGAGCAAAATACACTTACGGTACATATATTGTGTAGCCTGTATCTACAGGGTGGGCCATTAATATGGATACACCTTAATAAAATGGGAATGGTTGATGATAATAACTTCCTGTTTGAAGCACATTAGTATATGTGAGGGGGGAAACTTTTCAAGATGGGTAGTGACCATGGCGGCCATTTTAAAATTGGCCATTTTGAATAAAACTTTTGTTTTTTCAATAGGAAGAGTGTCATATGACACAACAAACGTATTGGGAATTTCACAAGAAAAACAATGGTGTGCTTGGTTTTAACGTAACTTTATTCTTTCATGAGTTATATACAAGTTTCTCTCCACTTATAAAGATTGATGGCGTCTTGCTGACTTTTATGTCCTTTACCCCTTGTATACAAAGCAAAATGGTCGTGGCTGGAAAGTTTGGCAAACCGTATTACTCTTGTTCTAGATTACATTTTTAAGCATAACTTAAGGTTCCTCGTTATCTCTGATGAAAAGGAAAAACTTTCTCAATTGTAGAAAATAAATATCAAGGTGAGCCCAAGATTTTGTTTTAGTTTTTAATTCTGGTCTGCTGTATACTTGAGTTTGACATGCCTGTGTTAAGTGGTATTGTAGTTGCACAAATCAGAGACATTGGTCTATGTTTGCAATACACAGGTGAGCTTATGAATCAGGTATGGTGACTGCTGTTTAGAGGCTTTATACATGATGGTCACATGGTAAAAAGACGTCAGAAAATAGCTTTCTATGTAATATTTACATATTGTATGTACACAGATTAAGATTGCTTTGTTTTGACAAGGCTGGTTATTTTCAAGAATGCAGAACACAACAGAACTTATCAGCATGTAATACCTACCACAATGACAAACATCATATAATCGCTGCTCATCATACTAATCTGACAGTTGTATGTTACTTGCATATTTTACATTTCTGAATTTTCTCTCATCGTTTAGAGAAAGCACACAAGCTTAAAAGCAGGGTATCTTTATTGTACACTGTTCCTTGTGATAATCTGCATGCTACTTTTATTGCAGGGCCCTTTCAGAACAAGCACACTAGCGTTTTTATAGGAAACAGTCGTACTTTAACTGATTACGCACTGCAGTAAGCATTTTTATACTGCAGTGAAAGCATTTGGAGGAACAACGCAGTGTTTTGCGGTATACCTCCAACTTGTGACGGTGACACGTCTGTGAGTACTTTACATTGAAAACCATTGGACGCGCTTGCCCCAGAAAAAATTTGTTTCAATTACTGCTGAACTTATATTACCCTAATACAGTGGTAGGCAAACGTATTTGACCAAAGAGCCAAATCGCAACAGTGTAGAGATTGAAATACATGTTGAGAGCCGGAGGGGGTTTGTGCTGTCAAAATTAAAAAATGATGTCTTCTTTCCCTAAAAACATTCTCTAGTTAAGCTTAAAACTTTATATCATACTAAATAACAATATATATTTTTTAATGTATTACAATATACTGTGAGGACAATGACTGAAAACCCCTGTGAACAATGTTTTTGCATCTCCTTGGAAAGTTTGGGGCAAGTCAGGTTTGCATGTTGTTATTTTAGTCACAAAGCCCCCTCCATATAGGTAGACAGAGCACCTCTTTGTAGGTAGCCAGGCTCCCCCCCTTAAAGGTAGCCCAAAAGTCCCCTGTAGGTAGCCATAAAGCCCCTCCCTTAATGGAAGAAAAAGAGCTGCTGCTTATTTGTAGCCATAGAGCCCCTCCCTTAGTGGTAAACAGAAAGCCCCCACTGATTAGTAGCCACAGAGCTCCCCCTTACAGGTAATCAAAAAGCCCCCCTTATAGGCATATTTAGGGGTTGTTGGTGATGGCGTTGGGTTTTGCTGTTGGGAGTGGGATGGGCAGACATAAATAAAAAATAATACAGAACAGGTAGCAGGAAGGACAAGTCCCTACGCCACTGAGCTGAACTGAAGGGGCTAAAGAGCCAAATGTGGCTCCCGAGCCGCACTTTGCCCTAATAGATACATACAAAGTCTATAAGCTTGAGTCTTAGAGAAAAAAAAGCACAAACAGAATAAATTCCTCATATCAATATACAAAAGAACTATGCACATCAACAAATCTAATACATCCAGGTAATCCAAGTGCCATATCTATTCCACGTGGCACTATTCTATTTCCATTTCTGTTACTTTATTACAAATGCAAATGTGCTTAGGAGTAGAAAAAACAGACAGAAACATCATATCTCAGTGTCCCATGCAAGTGCTAGGCATCCACTGATGACCACACCACAGCTATCTCCCACACTTGGCAGTATCTTGGGCATACCATTGCCACCAGGAGGTTACAGTAGACACGGAAACATACAGCAAAACAAAAAGAATGGAAATATAGTAAGAAAGCTAAAAAAGTAAACAAAACAAAGGAAAGAATACAGATACAGAACATTCTTGGATAAAACAAACACTCCTACCAATGATGTTGAAGATCATACTCACGCAAAAGATTCATGGTTTGCTGATAGGTAAAATATTTGTTTTATTATGTATATATTCTACATTTAAACTTTCTTTTACGAGGATGTATTTTCTTCTTACGTGTATAAGGTAGTGAAAATGTATGGACATTGGATAGACATTGTGGTTATGGTCAATGCTAGGCCTAGAGTTTCTTTTCTAAATAAAGTGCTCCATAGAGTTATCCTCATTATTCCCAATTAGGTATCAAAAAACTGTTTTGTCTTTCTTCTGCAGTTTATTCCAATATATTGTGGGGTTTAGCTCAAACGGCGTCTGGAAATGAGGAATATCTGCAAAACAGGTTTCTTTATAGGGCCCCTGCCTGTATTTATTGGCAGCACGAGTGCAAAACTCCAAAGTCCAAACACAAAATCACCCTTACAGGGGTTAAAATAAGCCAAATGAATGTCCTGAAAATGCCAAGTCTCCTGGCTTGGCACTGATCAAGCAATGTTTCCTCTCTCTAGGAAACCTTAATGGCCTGCCTCCTGGCAACCATCAGCATGGGGCCACACACACTCTGTGTGCCCTGTATTTACTGCACCTAGCAGTATCCAACTTCCTTGAAAGCCCCTAACTCAGTGGATTCAGTCTCTTTTGTTAAGACACACCCAGCCACCTTCCTGATGTCCATCAGTTGTAGTTTCTGGATGGAATGGGAAGGCCCACCCAGTTCCTTCCTCCCATCCCAGAATCCAGAATCCCAAAACAAGAACTAAACACAACTGCACAACAACCTATTGTTGTTGGCCAACATATTCCTGGATCCGTCCGGATACACCTGATGGTCCATTTACACCGTGACAGCACCACAGTCGTCACAATATCCAGGGAGTGGCAGAATTATTAGGCCGTGGTATTTTTTTGCGGAATCATTTATTATTGAACAACAACCATGTTCTCATGACCCCCAAAAACTCATATATCAGCTGAATATTTTTGGAGTAGTTTTTAGTTTGTTTCTTAGTTTTAGCTATTTTATTGGGATATCTGTGTGTGCATGTGACTATTACTGTTCATAATATTAGCAACTTAACAAAAAACAAATGTAACCCATTGCAATTTTATGTTTTCCAGGAAACCAATATAACACCTCCACATCACCAATCATCTCCAGTTCGGACCCAAAAACAAAACAAAAACAATCCGTGACCACCATTAGCCCCTTCTTGCAATTGGACACTCAACAGTCCCCTTTCCATCCATGGTTCTGTCCAGTGTTTTCGGTCTGTTTACCATCAACATTGCTTGCGCAGCAACCACACCCCCTCCTCCCACACACCTGTTCAGATATGTGTACTGTTTTCCCTCCCTTGTACTCACACATTTTGATGATGGACCACATGTTCCTCATGGGTTCCGATCAGGTTAACAAGGAGGCCATGTCATTAGTTTTTCTTCTTTTTACCCTTTCTTGCCAGCCACGCTGTTGAGTTACTTGGACGCGTGTGATGGAGCATGTCCGCATTAAAATCATGTTTTTTCTTGAGGATGCAGACTTCCTGTACCACTGCTGAAGAAGGTGCCCCTTCAGAAACTGGTAGTAGGACGGGGTTTAGCTTACTCCATCCTCACCCGAAAAGGCCCCACAGCTCATCTTTGATGATTTATCCAGCCCCAAACCAGTACTCCACCTCCACCCTTGCTGGTTTCTGAGTCGGACTGGAGCTCTCTGCCCCTTTACCAATCCAGCCCCACTTTGCCCACCTCGTCCTCTTTCCCTTCAATACTCCCTTCTCATTCCATCAGTCCATAAAACTTAGAAAATCACTCTCTGAGATATTTCTTGGCCCAGTCTTGATGTTTCAGCTTGTCTCTGGTGGTCGTCTTTCCTCCTTTCTTACCTTGGCCCATGTCTCTGAGAATTGCCACACCTTGTGCTTTTGGGCACTCCAGTGATGTTGCAGCTCTGAAATATGGCCAAACTTGGTGCAGTGCTCTTGGCAGCTGCACGCTTGACTTTCTCAGTTCATGGCAGTTATTTTTGCGCCTTGTTTTTTCCCACACGCTTCTTGCGACCCTGTTGACTATCTGAATGAACCGCTTGATTGTTCCGATTGATCACCTTCAGAAGCTTTGCATAAAGTGCTGCATCCCTCTTCAATTATCTCCTATTTTTTTACTTTTCAAGCCTTCACAGTGCTCTCTTTTGACCAATTTTGCCAAAGGAAAGAAGTTGCCTAATAATTATGCACACCTAATATAGGGTGTTGATGTCATTAGACCACCCACCCCTTTCTCATTACAGAGATGCAAGCACCAATATTCTTACTTGGTAGTAGGCTTTCGAGCCTATACAGCTTGGCGTAAGTACAAATAAAGAGGATGATGTGGTCAAAATACTAATTTGCCTAATAATTCTGCACTCCTTGTATACACATAACAGTAAGATAAACAGTTTTGTATTTCTTCATGAAGGCCATCCCACATAAGGAATTCATTATCTATGTATTTGTGAAATATTTTTAAGCCATTTAATCACTCAAAGAGGTGAACCTTTACATAGGATGCCTGTTTATCATGGATTAATAAAGCTTTGAACTGGGCCTGTGAAAAGATCTCTGTCGGGATCTAGTACTGTGTAGACCGAGACGTTGACTGTGATCTTCCAGTCGAGTTGTCATAAACGTAAAATGTTTTGATAGAATGACAAATAGATGTGGAATACAGATAGAATATCATTCTTTTCTTTTAATTTTATGAAGAAACTGAATTTGTTTAGATCGTGAGAAACCCTGATCCAAAGATGTAGTAAGAATAACACTTGTCCTTATCACAGTATAAAATGTCACCAACGTGTATAGGTTTTGTAGTGAAAGACACAAGTGACAGCTTGTGGAATGTGATGGGTAGACAGCGTGTCTGACTGCGGTGAATAATTGACAAAACATCCGGGCAGATGCATAGCATACAGACATTTTTGCACACCCAGCGGCTTCTCAATTAGCCTTTCTGCTAAACAGACAAATGACAAAAAAACGACTAGACTAGATAATTGCGCAAGTTCGGGTTTTGTGTGCCTAAGTGTTCACCTTTGTACATGTTGGTTTAGTAGATAATAGTTATGTTTTTATGTAAAATTAAACAAAGCTGTTTAAAAGGTCAGTCTTTGTTAGAAATAAATTCATGTTAAAACAGAAAATATATATATTGATAAATTTTGCATCTTTTAGTGTAACTACTAGTGTACTACTGTAACTCTGGTTGCCTAGACTCACTGGTTACTTCAGAGTTCATTTCAGCTAGGAACCTGCCAGTGTCCAACCTGATGGATTCTGATGAAGAAGTGGCCTCCACAACAGCAGTGCAGCAGAATTCATATATGTTTGATCTGGCTGGGTGATAGCCAAGAAGCCAAGGGGACTTGCTACTTCTCCCATGCTTTCCCCAAAAAATGGGTCTTATCCCCCGCCCTTTGTGACAGCATTAAAGATTACTAAGAAAAGAAAAACAAAACCAAAGAAATATATAAAACAATAAACATTCAAAATAAATCAGCCAAACATTTAAGGAACCACTATTGTATGCACAATTCCTTGTAACTAGTGATAAGGTGACACATATTAGGCCTGGTATGCACATTAGGTAATAATACTACTATCTGGTGTGTGCACAAATGTTGGACAAGGTTGTTCGTTGAAGCCTCAAGGTGAATCTTTGAACAACTGTTGTACCCAATGTCTAATGTCGTCTATGGGTGAGGACCGAGCAAGTTGCCATTCACTCATCCACCCTTTCCACTCTCCATAGAACAGGGCAAGTACATTGCTTCTTAGTTCTCTGATTCCCAAGACCATGAGCTCAAGTTCTTAACATTCATGTCCAATATTTGAAAAGATCTAGCTTCCTAATCCCTATGTGTTTGTGCCACATCCCAATAAACAATTTTGTAGCAAGAGAAGACGTTTATGAGAATGAGGGGCGGGTGCATTTTGCACCAATGTCCTCAATGTCCTAACGTCAAGTTTAGGGACTTAAGGGAGACTTTAAAGGCACTGATGTCAACAAGGAAGTGTATCTGATATGCATAGTTTATTATTAAAATGTGAATACAGCAGTATGTTTACAGTACACATGATACATTGGTTAGTCAATAACATTATTATGGTTACAAACATGATAGTTACATTAGGTCAAATAAAAAAGATTTTTATAACATACATCCTCGCACTCAAGTATAATTGTATGAATTGTTGTGCAAAGTAGGGAATCATATCTCAAAAATATGGAACGCTTCACGAATTTGCGTGTCATCCTTGCGCAGGGGCCATGCTAATCTTCTCTGTATCGTTCCAATTTTAGTATATGTGCTGCTGAAGCAAGCTTGCCATGCTTGCTTCGGCAGCACATATACTAAAATTGGAACGATAAAAAAGAGTAATTTTTGTTCTGGCTACCTAAAAATTTTTTTTTACTATTCACCAACATTTTATGGAAATAAGATACTTTAAATGTAATCATGATGTTTTTGTACACATTGTACACTGTATTTTTTACACATTGTAGCTGTATTCAGTTTAATTTGTGTTTCAGTTGTTGAAAAATTATCTAAACTTCTTGAGTTTCCTGAGGTTAGTTATGTGTATCTATTCAACTCATATCTCTGTTGTAGTAATTATTGTTTAATGATTTGTGCAAACCTGAAGACACCTGCACAGTCTGAAAACACATGAAACTTAATGCTTTTCTGTAAATGAAGCTGGAAAGAAAATGGTTTGTAAAATCATTACTTTAATTGGTCCAACCAAAAACTTTATTTTGAAGCAGAAAGCAGAACTTTACATCTGACACTCATGCCACTCTTACAGTTATAGATGGGTGCATGACCTATGTGAATAATAAATATCACCCTCATATCAATCACTTACCTGGATTCTGCTGTAAAACTGTAGACAGAAGTCGATTCAGTGAGTCTTTACTGTAAGGCTAGATTGCCACATAGGATTAATCGCCTGCACTGGCGATTAATTGCCTGCCCTGGTGATTTTTTTTTAAAAACATCACCATTATAAAAATAAAAAAAAGAAATCGCCTCCATAGAGAATGAATGAACCCTTTGTAGATACTGATCTGTCAAAGAATTCCCATTACCAACCAATTTTTTATAGATATATTAACAAAAATTGCTTAGGAATTTCCCTATTTTCAATACATTTACAATAAGGTCTGTGTTTGTGGCTTATCGAATGCAGAATGCATTGAAAAGATATTCAATTATTTGGCTTTTTTGCAATTAAGATATTTCAGCTGAACTCCAGGAAGCCATTAAGTGATCTTTCACACTAGCTGCTCTGAGACAGCACTCATGATTTTAGCCAGCAACGGCCATAACCAGAAATAAGTCATGTGGTAAAGCATTATGATGCTATTGGTGTCTCCGATACATATGTGGAGTGGAAGCCACTTAGCATTAGTGTTAAGCGAGATTCAAAATTGAAATATATTCTACGAATATCCGATGTTCGAGAATTCACAATATATCGCGAATGTGCGCTCGGATATTTGCAATTGCTGATATTCCTCATATTATGCTTCACTACTAAGCATCGTGGCACAAAAATGCATGTTGCAAGGTGTTTGCAGTTTTACACTTGTCCCACATTGCAGTAACACGGAAACCTTAATAGATTGTTTTAATGCTAGCTGTGCTATGTTGCAGTACTGCAATACAAAAGCAGTAAGTGTGCAAGCGCCCTCCAAAAAATACATATTTGGGAGTTGCTTTACCAAAATGTCCATCCATTTTTACCAATCCATCTTACCATGCAGCCAACCAGGCTGGTAGGGTGACTTGTATCAGATAACTAAAAAAGATAGGCCCTCTTACTACCTACAGGCTATGATTGCCAAATGAAAAACACAAAAATAGATCTAGGCGCGCCAACATTTTGATGGTCCCTGAGAATTATCTGCCTGGTCATGTTTGATGTAACCTTACTCAACTATTGGATCAAATGGACTATGTTTTGTCTATTTTTCTTTGATTAAACAATATACAATTTTAATTAAAATGATCACATGATATCGCTTTCCACTCAAAGTCCCAGTGAGGGAAACTTGGTTGTTTTGTTCAAATATGTGTATAAGGGATGGGAAAGGTGGATCAACTTCTTAACTCATGTCCAGCAACTCTTTCAAGTTGTATGTAAAACACCAAAAATAGTTTATTTCCCTGCTTACTCTTTTTGCTCTTGCCAGTACATTCCCAAGCTAAGATGCTTGATCATCTAGCACCTATACAGCTTCCTCATTGGCCAGGAGAGATCACTAGAGCACTAAATCAAAAAAAGCCAATGGCCAAGTTTTTATGTACAGAACTAATAATCATTTCAGGTGACAAATATTACATACATGGCTTATTTAGAATTAAATTATATTATTTAGTGAGATAATCAAAAACAGTATCACTTCTCCTTCGTCTTCAAACCTCCATCCTAAAATAGAACCCTAAAAATTTCAAAAAGATGGTCCTATGTTTTTGGATATTATTTTTCTCAAATAATTATGTTAGGTCCGTAGGCTCACCTGAGTCTGAGGACACTGAGGCTGGGAAGTGGAGTGAAGCCCAGTGGCAAGGACCACAGGACACAGCAGGTAGCACGATAGAGCAAAAGCATAGTCAGATAACAGGCAGTAGGTCAGGGCAGGCGGCAATAAGCGTAGTCAGACAATCCGGGTTGGCAGCAGTAAAGGTAGACAGTAGTGAGGGATCAGGCAGTAGAGTAGCTGAGGGCAGTTCCGAGGTCAGCAGCGGTTAATCAGTAATAGCAAAGGAGTATAGGAGGTGTAGCACGATCAAGGCTCAGGAGCAACAATAATCAGAAGGGGAAGGTTGCAGAGGGCTGGGCTTTATAGGGGAAGTAGCAGGTGCCAAGGATCATGGAAATTAGCTAGGCTAGCAGGAACAAGGAAGATTCAAGAATGAAAATTCCAGAGAGGATGGTAGCCTAGTGAGCAGAGCCACTGGCTGAGGTGCAGCAGGCCATGGGTTCAAACCCCAACAAATTGTGAAGATATAAGCTAACACATCTGTTACTTAGTGCAGCACGCAGCAAATAATGATTATTTTTAAACATTAATCATAAATTACTAATCCCTGTTTACAGACAAATCACACTTTATAAGGTCTCATATGTTGTCTTACTAAACCCACCTATTTAATGCCTAATTTAAAATTTGAGTCCAATTATATTCTTTTATATTTATTGTATAGATTGCTTTTTGTAAATGACTGTATTAAACATAAAACATTTGTAGCAGACTTGGGCAACAAGTGAACATCATTAATGGGCTGATGATCATAGTACTTTTAAATGTTCCAAGCACTTAGGGCAGAAGATACATTCTCAACGCAAGCCTAATGAATTGGTTCAAACAGTCCTGGCACAGCATGAGATGCATAAAACAAAGATTTAGTAAGCAAAGCCCCTTAACTACACATTAAAATTGGTTGGTATTGAACGAATATGCTATAAATTATATAACATAATAATGTAAACAAACAACTTGGAAGCAACCACTTTCATTGATAGAAAGGAGTGGCTATACTGCAATTTCACATTGCCCTTAAATTTAAAAAAAACACTTAAATGTAGAAAAATTGTCTATAACTCAATAAGTTTCCAGTATCTCTCCTCCTCTGTAGTCCTCATTCAAATGATTAAAGATCCCCATACACGGAAAGATTTTTCATTTGATTCCTGAAAGATCAATCGTCGTGTGCATTCAACATGTTGGTGAATCCCTGTTCGGTCACCATTACTTTGGATAGAGACAGAGGGTCCCCATCCAAAGTGTCGGCCAGGGATCAGTTGCACAAATTGGTGCACATCGATTCACTGAACTTCGATTCTTTGCGTCACCATGTCATGATCAATCGTTTACTAATTGCACAGGTATCTATCCATGTATGGCCGGCTTAAGCCCCGAGTAAAATCACAATTGATGAGTGAAGTTTTGGACTGGTCATCAAATTTTATAGTCAAATCCATGAAAATTCAGAAATGCGGTGTCCTTATCAGCATCTAGATTAGACTAGAAGATTAACTAGGAGCATAATGTCAGAGTTTAGGACAGGGGGGTGGCCAGGTCCGGTACCATACACTGAGTACAGGGGTAAATGAGGTGCAAACAAGGTTTAACAAAATCAGGAATACAGTTCAGATTCAGGGACCACAAACAGGATCACAGACACAGTTCAGGGTTAAGGATCAGAGTTCAGATTCAGGGACCACAGTTCAGATTCCTATAGGGCACTCATTTTCAGGCCTTGTGTGGGAGGGCAAGGCACAGCTATATTAGGCCTCATGTTAAAGAGGCAGGTGTATTCAATCTAGTCCAACCCAACCCAGCCCAGGATTGTATAGGTCCATCACACATAACACTTTTTTGCATACCACTTATCCCATCTACCCCTGTGTAAATGAGATAAACAAAGGCATATTTTATATAAAAAAAAATAAAAAAGTTGGGATTTTCTTCTACTATGTTTGATTTTGAGCCTAGATGGTAATGATTGGTCCCATTATATGTAGACGAAATCAGAGAAAGTAGCCCAACAGGAACAGAAAATGTGTTGCCCTTTTGGGGATCTGGATATGCTTTATTTTTCAGAACCTTATGAACATTATTAACTGGTCTTTTTTCATTACATACATAGTATGTGTTCTTGTTCTTCGTGAAGGTGTAATTCATAAACCTCCAACCTGTTTGTGCTTATACAATGCTCAATGTACATACAATTGCCTATAATGCTGTTGAAACATAATAAGTAACAGTTCACTGAAAAACAAAACTTCATGGGGAAGTAATTTAGGAACAAACAGGAGTTGTACAGTATGTGGCTTATACCAGTTGGGCTTAAAATGGTTAGGTTCAAAAGATATAACTCAATGAGAAACTCTTTTATTATTGTCAGTTTTGGTAAATCTGCTGTTAAATTTGCCAAACCCGACTATCAAACAGACTACAGAACCTTCTGCTGAGTAAGACGCATTTTTTCCATGAATGTTTATAGAAGCAGTCTGCAGGCCTTGGTGCTTGATTTTATAAACCTGAGGGTAAGGAAATGATCACACATGAAATCAGTAATTTGAAGGAGAGTCGCGATTTTACATTAAAATGTATAAGGGGAACATTTAACTGCTGTGGCAAGTTGGGGAATTGCTCATGGGCTGGAGGGATCGTGGTTCAGAAGTATGAGGCAGAAACACTGTCCTTGAACACAAACTCAGGCATCCGCCTGTGGGCTTTATTGTCAGCGAGTTAAAAGAAAGGCAAAAACAATACAAACCTCCAAACAAAATGCACAGCCCGGCTGGGCGACTAGCTACCTCACTCAGGTAGCTAACTAACTATAGAGTACAGCACAGAACAGCAGTAGTACAGTTTTGTACTCACAGTACCTTGAGTGCTCAGTCCATGCCTTTCAGCGTGTCTGCAGCAAGCTTGTGTAAGTTCCTCTACCCACACGCCCAGTCAGCTAGCAACTAACTAATCTTTTATCATACCTGATACCTGTGTGAGCTAATCCTGGACCTGATGGACAAGGGACCCTCCCTTCTCTTCCCTTGGCCGGCTCCAGGGCCCTAAACCACGGCTCTCACTATGAGCCATATCACAAACCAAACACACTGTTTCCCTGGAGCCTCTATTACAAAAAATACCTAAACCTAGGTGCAATATATGCACCGTCCAGCACTTTCCCATGCAAATAACTGGACTCATCAACACTACATTCATTGTATTTTTCCTGCATTCTGCATTGCCATGTAGTATAAAACATAACAAAACTATAACTGTACAATTTGAAAATATTTCTATTCATATTTGGAAGTCAATAAAAAGGATCTGCCAATATGTGTTTCAAGTATGGACTACCTCTGGGAGGAAGTTATAAAAATGGTCCTTTATATTAAATTATGCCAACCTTAGAGGAGCTTGCTGAAAGTGGACCACCTCATACATCTCATGACTGTAGTTCCTGGAGCCTTGTTTAGGACATACTAACCTGTGTGTATATATAAACAGGGGTACACATAACTTTTTAAGTGAGCTACTCAGATGTGTACCAGGAGATTGTGTTTGGTACTCATCCCAAATGTAGCGTGGTTTTAATAAGTGCCGTCTTCCTCACTGTCTCCCTCACTGTCATCTGCGTCAGCTTCCTGCATGTTAAATTCTGCTGCAGATGGACCTCCCTGTTCCTAATTGATCCTCTGATCTCATACCTCAGTAGTGCAACCCTGAAATTTTCTGGGTTAATAACTAACCCCTGAGACTACCTGCAATCAAAATGTCAACCTTTCACAGTCATATTTCAACTGTCAACATTCCAACAGTGCTTTTCTCTTGTCAGATTTTACTCTTTGGGGTCCGCAGCAGGGAAAAAAATGCAGAGGGGACACTTCCTATTCTAATGAATGGGACAGTGTCCATTCTGTGTATCTGAGCAGCTGCCCGCGGTGCTGATATGAAGCTGTGGAATGCCGCTTCTTCATAGCAGCGTCTTCATTGCATCTTTGATGCGGCGGGAGCACGGCCTAAGCCTATAAATTGAATACATTTAACAATAAAAGCTGAAAGAATTTTGGCAATCCCCCCCAAAACATACTTTCACAGTGAAGGTGTTTGTACAGGTACTGAATGTGTTTGAGCTGCAATACTAGTTTCAGCCACTGGGGCCATAGCCTCTAGTAAGCACGTCAGCTTCATTCACACATCGAGGAAGGAGTGAGAGAGGGAAGGGGAAGTGGGGGAGAGGGAGCTGCAGCTGTCTGACCTGGCTTTTCACCCCATTTGCATACTGGAGGATCACTTATGTGCACCCCTGAGTATAAAAACCTTTAGTCTAAGGCTGTGTTCTATAATTACCATTTTTACTATTTAGATTACATACTTATATCCAAATATCCAAGGAAGACAAAATGTAACCATTGTTGTGTCTGCATATTTTTAGGTCCACTCTGAATGTGGGGTCACTACTGAAAACAGTAAGAGGACCTATCATTCAGAAACATCTATTATGGAGGTGCTGCTAAAAGTCTATTAGACAAACTTTATGACTTTAACACAGTTAGGTTTTCATTAGACTTACATTCGATTTTTATTTCATTGGGTTTTATGTATCACAGGAAATTGCATTTTGGATACTGTTAAATACTGTTTACCTTTCAAAAGATCACTGGTAGGTTATATCAATTGTAGTCCAAAAGTAGTGCAAAATTAATTTTACTGTTACTTTACTTGACTATAGGAAAAACAAACTTGAGACTTCATCTTTATCTCAAGCTAATGACCAGATTTTCAGTACAAGTACTACACAGATTTGTTGACTGTTTTCCAGGTACGATTAATCAGGGACAGACAAACACCTTGCTGGCTGTCTGTATTTGTGCGATGCCAGTTGTTGATTAATATACAGGCAAAGGAGAAGGATATTACAGTTAAACAATATTTATATTTCATTTTGTAACAAACTGATTTCTAATCTGTATACTTTGTATGATGAAAAAAAGAAATATTATGTTTGAACAAATATCAGTGTTTGATGATGCCCTGGGTTACCCTGATGACCTGTTTGTCTTCGTAGTGTGATATAGCTGATCACATTTTAAGCTAAAAAAAACTACTTTATTAATGGAAAGTAAAATTAAATAAAGGTTAAAATTAGTATAATAGAATACATCATATAAGGCCTAATGATACATTTTAGGCAATCATTGGACTATTTTCCTCTTTGGTGGCCAACATGAATCCAGCCTTAAAAAAACTTGCTAAAAGCATCCAGTACTAGCTGGTCTCGGATGAAAGGATTACTTATCTTTGTTCTATGCTGGCTGCACGTCTCCAGTTTATACCTCTACTCTGTCATCCAGGGTTGCATCATGGCGTGCATGTTTGACGGTGAAGGGCGAGAAACAAATATGTCCAATGTACAGCCTTTGGTGCAGGAAGTGACACCTCCCTGTAACACTAGGAAGGTAAATGATCATAATCTGAAATTTTCAATACTGAACACCTTGAATGCATAATAAAACAGGGCCACAATATTTGGCATGATTTATAATTGGAAATCATTTCATGCTAACACTTCCAAAAAATTTTTTAAATTGTACAATGCACAGAAAAAAATCATATTCAAACATGATGCAAAAACATTGCTATCTTCTTTAGGCACCGTGTTGTCACTAGCCCAGTGTGGGGGGTTCGATTAGCACTGAGTGATGCCATTTTATTGCATAGGAGGGTGACACCAAACTTTCCAACCAGAGCTGTTTTTTTTTTACATACAATAGCTTAAAGGCCTGAGGAATTACAGCTACCTCCTGAGACTCCTGCTTGTTCCTACAGCACATCTCCTGTATCTCCTGCACGTATCATGCATCCTCAGCATCCCTTTAATCATGGGAGGGAGGTTTCTGTGCTCATGCACACACTGCAAACATTTAACACTTTACTCAGCCTTATAGAAAGTGACTGCCCTCTGCCCCTGCTGTGTATATATATATATACACACACACACATCTGTACAACATTGACACACAATTGAACACTTTTATTACTTGCAGCATGCCATATATGCCACCATAGGGTAATACTATGTTGTGTCAAACAAATTGCATTCAAACAAAACATTCACAGACATAAAATCCAATGTAAAACAATATGTAACTTAACAATACATTAAAACTGACCTTTGTTAGGCTATGTTCCCACAGGTGATCAGCTGACCCAATTTTAACGATCACGGGCCAGGTGATTTTTACACGCGATTTAAAAAAAACCAAACGTCCCCATTAAAAAAAAATCGCCTCTTGTTCGCGCCAATAGAGAATAAATGGATGCGATTTTTGATCGCATCCACACGCAATCAAAAATTTTTCATTCATGTCTATAGGCAGGATCAGGGCATTGCATCTGCCCACTGCTCGTGATGTAAACCGCATCTGCGCCCGATGGAGGCCTTTAGTTGACAAGCCCATTAATCTAAATGGAAATGATCAGCCACGATCACAATGCATGATTAAAAGTGGGAACATAGCCTCTCAATTTTCTATTAAAAAGGTATAGTCTCCGATTTATATGTTTTGTATTTTTTTCTGTTAGTACAAAATAACCAAACAAAGACTGTAAAATGTTTAGAAGCTAGGATTCTTCTTCTGGGAGTCATTGAAATGTTTTTAAAAGTCAAACAATGGTATCTGTCATATCTAAAACTTATAGATGTGGAAATGTATTGACAGCAATGTATTTTATCAGGTAACTTCTAGTCTTTTTCCATGCAGTATAACCAACAGAGCATTTAACAATAAATTTTACGGTTGACATGTATGTTAGTCTTTGCTTAATCCTATTGCACTTGCCAGTGAGTGGGTGTGTAATAGTTTCACTAGCTCTACGCACACTGACATTGGTACATCCATGACAGTTTAGACAAACTTCTGTGAGTGGATAGGGAAAAGGTGGGTTTGGCGGTAGTATTTGTCTCAGGTCAGATTTCACAAGTATGTCTCTTGCATGGCAGTCTCTGTTGTATGCAAACATGGGCTTGTATTGGAATATATCTTCAAAAGATTACTCTGTTGAAAGAATATGCCAATGTTTGCCAAAGACTTTAAATCTATCCTGAGAAGTTTTAGTACTGGCTTGCTACCGTGTGCCCTCTGTGAATATGTTCTGTGCAGGATTGAGTATAGACCAAGCAAGTTTATGCTGCTCTTTTATTTATCAAGACAGTGAATAAACACAGGTCAATGAAGGAGGGTTTGTGCAGCAAGTCCATAGAAATAAATTGAAAGATGGACTGCCAATCTAACATTAATCGATCTTACCAACACACAGTGTGATCAATTTCAAACCGATCAATTTGTTCCCTAAGTCCTGTAAGCATACTCCATAGTATCATCGGATACAAAATCTATAGATATACCTAGAAACCCCTTCCATTGTTCAAAATGCCAAAATCTAGGAGTTTCAGATCAAACTGCACTCTGTATCCAACTTGGGGCAGGGTTTCCCCCAAAAAACTGCTATGAATTCTAAGGAAAGGGTCCCACTACTCATTTTACCTTATCAGTGAGCCCTGCCTAAACTTTGCTTCAGCCATGCCAAAACCTTAAGAAAAGCAGAAACATTTTGCATACAGAACCTATATCTAAGGTCATAAAACTCACATACATTTTGTTTCTATAACTTAAGCCCCCCATACACCTCACTTCATACAATTTCCATTAGATCTACCAACAACTATGTACTATAGTGGCCTCCCTGATAGAATACATACTGATTGGGAAGTTTAGAAAGGTCCTAATATTACATGGTTTTGGTAGAACAAAAGCTGTACAGAAATTGTATGGTAAGATTGTAAGATGTATGGAGGCCTTTAAGCTGTTTTCAAAGAATAATAACTGCTCTCCTCATCTACTAAACCCAGCTGTAAATGCAGATTATCATATTCAGAATCAGTAGTAAACAAGATTGGCAGCATGGTGGTTCAGTGGCAAGAACATATGCAGCACTGGGGTCCCAGGTTCAAATGACTTTTCAGGGCACTATATACATGAAGTTTAAAGTTCTCCTGTGCCTGCCTGGGATTCCTCCGGACACTCCAGTTTCCTTCCATACCTTAAAGCAGTGGTGGGCAACTGAGTTGATATGGAGGGCCACAAGTGCGGCCCTTGGCATCACTAAAGGGCCGCACATAAAATTGATCCAGACCCTCCCCCGTCGACATATCTCAACAGATGGTGGACCAGATCCCGTCAGGCAGTCAAAACCCGACAGCAACCACCCCCCTCCTGCCCATGGTTGCAGCGCTCATATGTAGACCTGTTTTCCCCGATCAACATTGACAATTTTACTGATGTAGGACCGCCAAAGTTGATTAGGAAAGCTGGGTCAACATGTGACCACTTCACAATTAAGTTGCTATGCCCTATGCATTAACAGTTAGGTTTTGGGGGGGGGGCGCATGTGGAGTACCAAGGGGGGCCACCGGACACCTCCTAAAGGGCTGCATGCGGTCCCCGGGCTGCAGGTTGGGCACCTAGGCCTTAGCATTTAGCTATAGGAGTATATATTACTAGGTTCCATAATATTTAAGTGTCATAAATTCAAATTAATTATAGCCCCCCCCCCCCCTTCAGCTATGTCCTGCAAGATGGGTGAATACTGCATACTATTAAGTCAATACTTTTTAAGTATGCAGATCATGACAGAGTTGCGATTAAGAGACTCAATGTTTAATTCAGTGCTGCTTTAAGACACATAGGATATTACAATATTAGTGGCAACCAAACATAAACCACTGTAAGTTTGCTTTGACTGTCTGATTTATTTGTTTATTGGAACTGCCACCCAGGTACTCACCAAACCACCAGTAAGTGTGCTTTCCCATACCAGCATCTATGGTAGTGACACCCAAAAACATAAACAGCGATGAACCTTCATTATAACAAATGCTATAATGTTTACATATTAACATATTTTAGATTAGTGTTCACAGAATTATATGTCAATGTTTTCGGGAACCTTTTATTTTTTCTATGAAATTCTATTCTTCTATTCCAAATTACAAGCAATACTAGATAGATAAACATTTTCACACACTTACATTTATCCATCCTTAAGCCTGCCATACACCCACCCAGACGAGTTCTGATGAGCTCTGGAATGCAGTGTGATGATGTCATCACGCTGCATTCCCGAGCTGCCTGAATCGGCGGGCACCCATGGTGTGCCGGCCATTAGCTTCAATGAAGATGCCAGAGAACATCGGACATGTTCTGTTCGTTCTCTGGCCGGCCGAGCTGTGGGGCGACAGGGATCTGTGGGCACACACCGGTTGGCAGGTGATTTTGCTGCCGACCAATGGCACGAGCACGCATGCCCGTCGGTCAGCGGCAAAATCGGCCACTAATCGTGTGTATGGCAGGCATTACTCTTACTGTCTTCTGGCAGTGCTGCTCTAAACTTACTGATTGGGGAGGGTGCACTCCTGTCTATGCTCCTTTTTCTGGGACTACATGTCCCAAGAGCCCTTGTGTGAGTTACTTTCTGTGCACACAGTGGTGGCAACATATGAGCTTCATAGTCCCAATAGCTAGGGTAGATCTGCTCCATAGTGTCCTCTCAGCCATAGCACATTGACAGCACGGTGGCTTGAGTGGTTAGCACTCTGACCATGCAGTGCTAGGGTCCCAGGTTCAAATCCTGGCCTGGACACTATCTGCACTATCTGCTTCCTCTGGAAACTCCAGTTTCCTCCCACACTCCAAAGACATGCAGTAGGTTAATTGTCTTCCCCAAAAATAAAGATTCTCCTATGTTAGTTACATGTGACCTATGTGTTAGGGACATCAGATTGTGAGCTCCTCTGAGAGACAGTTAGTGATATGACTATATATATACTCTGTAAAGTATATATGACTATACATACTCTGTAAAGTATATATGACTATATATACTCTGTAATATGTTGGTGCTATATAAGTACAGGTTAATAATAATAATGTCTGCTGTTGGTTTTCTGCAGCAGTTCCCTCACCACCCTAGCGCACTGCTGAGGTCCAGATTTCTGTACCAAAAGCGCACCATAGACTCTAATTTTTTTTGTGTTGTAGGCTTGTAACTTCCAAAAATCTGTCCATACAAGGGTCTAATAGACATCCTGACTATAATATTGTTTGAAACACACAATTATTATAAAAAAGTACATAAAAAATTATAAAATGTATCATTTGAATGCTTAAATCTCTTGAATACTTATTTTGTATGAAAGATTTCAAAACAGTATTTATGTTTGTTTATAATAACATTTTTATTTTGTTTTTGTTTTGAATTGTATTGGATACAGTTATCACTGTACCCAATACAATAGCATTTGGCAACCCTCTGAAAGGGTTAACTTCAAATATCACATCTGGAATGACAATGGGGGTGATATTCCAGGTGTGCTCTTTGAAGATATCCCAATTTGCGTATGAATATCCAAATTTGCACATGAATGCATGGGATATTCATATGCAGATTAGACTGGTAGAGAGGTGACACAGCCAGCTTGCTTCAGATCCAGGGACAGCACAGAGCAGATTGTGCAGCCGGGGGATCTGAGCTTAGCTCTATCTCGTCAGCTGCAATACTGCATAAGCAAGTGCAGGACGAGATGGTGCGGTCAGAAGCGCTAGGGAGGTTAAGGACCAGCATGTGTGTGCATGCCTCGGTGTCAAGGTCTCTGTGTCCTGCTAAGGCTCCTGATTCCCATTGATGTCCCTGTGTTACTGATTCATGCCTGTGTTCTGAGACTCTGTTACTGTTTTATTCTTATTTGTCTTCCTTAATTCTCCAGTTGCAAACCCGGACTGCCTGACCTGTGCCACCTGCCCTGATCCATTGCCTGTCTGGCTACACCTCTGCCTTGTCCATCAGTCCTGCATGGTTTCTCCTGGTTATGACCCGGCCTGCATTGTTTTGTAGCCATATTAAGCTGCATAGTATAAAACCAATGGGTGAAGCCTAGTAACCTTCCAACATGTTTTTGGAGTTTATAGGAAATCAATGGAAACACAAGAAAAACATACAAATTCTTGAAAATTTGTGCTTGGCATCCTAGTTCTTTTTGGCCAGAGTACTAAGCACTTAGTCCCCATGTCAGGTGATGTAGAAAGTCTTGAATGAATGCCTTTTTTTCTGACATATACCTCTTTCAAACGCAAGGATAATAGTATAATGAGGTTTTTGGAAATCAACCCCCATACAGGATGAAAGTAATTTAATACATTCATTAAAATGTATCTATTTAATTTTAATATTTTTTTCTACGTAGCCCCATAATTACACAATGCTTTGCAATAAATAAATAATCCTATACACACCCCATACTACATGCCTTAAAAACACCTCAATTGTATATATATGTAATTGTATCCAGTGCCAGCATCTCTTTATTAGTTTGTAGTAATAACAAGTCGAATCTCATGTTTTATAATGGGTGGCGTGCCTCTTTAGTTTGTGTTTAGTTGTTGTGTCCCAAGTTTGATATTCTTGCTGTGTTTTTCTATAATTTTTCCTGGAGGGAACTACGGGGCTATGGATACAATTTATTGAGGCATTTCTGGTGCTTTTAAAGATCATCAACCTATTGTGCTGTTATTAACTGTTAACTATTTTTTGTTAATCATCACTTTTATTTTCATTTTAGGAATTAAAAAAAAAAGGATGTTTTGACAATATATGACAATAGGATGTCAGGTCTTGTGTGTACTGCTTTGGATGAAAAATCAAGAATAGTAACAGGATGTGAATGGCCTAGTGTTTTTGCGTTCAAATACCTTATGTTACACTTTTTTAATCCACTGATAACTGCTAAAACATTATATCCTAGTGACGGATGCAATTATATAAAGGGTTGTCATGATAATTCTGTTAAAGATAACCTAAAACTTTAAAAATATTCATTTCAATGAATTGATCCTGACATGTTTTGTAGATTGGCAGATGAGCAAATGAGCAACACAATTCTGAATACTGTATATATTGAAAGCAAATGCCAAAAAGAAAGAAAAAATGGGTACGATTTGAGCAGAAAACATTCCCCATTTGTCTCAGAATAACTAAATGTAAGAAAGCAAGCAACAATAACCATTTAGAATTTATGGCAAACTAGGTTAATACGGGTTGGGGATTTCATCTCATAACTATACACTCTATGGGGGCATTTCTATCCATGAACTTAATAGGTTCTATTTTACCTCTCTCAGACCAAAGGTCAAAGCATTAAAAGTTTCCACAAACAATGACAAAGGTCAAAGAGCACAAGAAAAAAAATCAAACATACACATAACCACATATTGATAGAAAATATCTCAATGTTAATTTACCTTATAAAAACCATATGATCACTTTTTATGTCAGCCAGATTTTACCTTTAAATCAGTAATACAGTTTTAAAATATCTATTTATATATATCATGACTCTAAAAAGCCATTAAGTGCCAGGATAAAAGTTTAACTCAAGTTCATCCCCAAAACTTTTTTTTTTTACACGGTTGTAGATTTTTTCCCATTGAAGATAACAGAGTTCCCTTTCTGGGAAACCTGTCAGTCTTTTTCTCTCACCATAAATCCCGTTAACCACATGCCATATTTATTATAAATGTGATGTGAGCAGGGTCACAGCTAAAGTAAAGCTCTCCCAGCTACATATCGAGTCATCCTTCGAAAGCACGCAGTTGTTAGAAGATCAAACTCTTCAAGCAGGTGGCATGAGTTTTGCTAGACAAAATAAGGTCCAAAGGAAGTTCATGTGATAAGTAGTATGTACTAAATTTAAACCAGAGGCTTCAACTGACCGTGAATGCAGCAAGGAGTTTATAGTGCCTTATGGTCACCTGACCTGTCCTACAGATAACACAACCCAATATGCATATACTCTCCATTAGTATTCTTGTAGTAGTAGAGAACAGAAAATTGTGTGGGATTATCAAGGATTTTTAATTCATTAATATGGATATATTTTATGTGCGGAATCACCATGTGTTCAGGGTGAAGCTGATCTTGAACCACACAAATATTGCACAGTGCCTTGTTAACGCCAGCAAAGCCTCTTTTATTGCAGAATACTGCAGCCTGTCTGTAGTTTTTATTTAATTAATTTTCATCCGGGTAATTGGAAGCAGCTTCTCCCTTTGCTTTCTTAAGGTTTAATGAGCTACATAACTCTTTGCCTCCCACAGAGGGGGGCTTTGCACAGTACAAAGAAGTAACACCTTCCTGAAGCCTTTCACTCACTTTCAGACCAAAATTTTAATACAAATACAATGTATTGCTATCTACCCATGCCACATCAACTGTAGTGTGGGCTCTGGATGCAGCCAATATTGAAAAGTCTGAAAGACCTTTTATAGAGTCACTCTACCTATTAAACATAGGCGATTACCATTGACACAGCTTCACTGGTGATTTGCATTACCCATGCCTTCCCCCTATAATATCATCTCCCCCCTTTAAATAATATTTTACAAAAAAGTACACATGTGTATATCAGATGCAGATATACTGATTGAACTGTACTTTGCTAATACATTTAAATAATGTTTCAATTTCTTTGCTAGGCATGGGGATACATGGAGAAAAGCATCATGGCTTTGTCAATGCTGAGGATTGCCATCCCATACAAGCAAGAGAAAATGACAATTGTAGAGACAGATACTTCAAAATGTAATGACATGGTGCATTAAATGCACAGGAAATTAGAACTGAAACTATGAAGATTGAGATAGGCCCAGAGCCAAAAGACAGAGACCTAAGCAGAGGGACTACATGACTGGGTTAGAAGGAGCTGGCACACTAAGGGTTAGCAATTCTTATAAACATGCTTAGCTATGTTGTTTATGGTATCCATGTTATGATTATGTTTTCTTGTTCCAGCTCTATGAGATAGGTTGGCTCAGTTGCTAGGCGGTAGTTTAGTGTGTGAGGAGAATTCACCACAATTTCGGTGGAGACAAGTCTGTGTAGGATGAATTTCCCACCCTCCCTCCCTACATGTTTTATGGTTTATAAAACTTTGATTTATTCCTTTGTTTTCAAGTTTCAAAACTTGTCACGGTAGCTGCAGGGTTGTAAGGCCCTTGAAAGTGGTCTGGTCATGGAAAAGGTAATTGGAAAGGACCGTCGTAGGTATGGAGTCCCACCCTTTGTTAAGGATGTCGGAGTGCCAGGGAACTAGTTCTGTAAGGTGGTATCTGCATTTTATTGTAATTGTGTCTGAGTCGGTGTAGTGCGGCTGGAGGCCGATGTATTGGGCGATGCAGATACAGGGTGATGGATAACTGCCTTCAAGGGACCTTCATTTTAATCTATAATGGTCTGTTTAATGATTGTTATATATTATATTTTCTTAGTTACGTTGGTAATAAAAGGCTGCCGGGCCATTTAAAATCCAATCTGTCTGAGTCTCAATTATTCCAGTTTGGTTTTTGGGGAGTGAATGTTGTTGATCAATTTAGACAAAAGGGACAGCTATCTGGTATACCCTAGTCACGGAAAAGCACAATTAGCTTAAGGGGAACCAAAAATTCTTCAGAATCAACCATTTCAGGGCCCTATAAACAAGTCTGCTGCCACAATAATATTTGAAGCACTGGTTTCTTTATTACAAAAAATAAACAACACAAATTCAAGAAAAAACAAATCCCCTCCTAAATTGCTAATGCAGTAAAGTAATAATATTAAGGGGGACAACAGCTGATCTCATTAAGTAAAATCTCCCCCAAGATATTTCTAAATAGATCTGTACCATTAGAACAGACTATTAATCACTTGTAAGTATAATGTTATCATGTATAAAAGACTGGGGGTTTTACTTTGATGAGTTTGTAGTAAATTCTATAGTCTGCTGTTCACAAAATTTGCAAACTACCCTGGTTTTTCTGACACTGATTAACGTAAAAGCAACAACAAGTTAAAATCCAGCTCCTAACTTAAAGGATTATTAAAGTAAAGTATTTTTAGGGGACAGTACCAATTCCAATCAATCAGCAACCAATAGGATCACTGTTGGTACCAACCTCTGGCCATATCTACAATGGGAGATGTTTAAGGTGGACTCTTCATCAGCAATCTTGAAGAAAAGCTTAATTATTGGCTTTAAACTTTTAAAACACTTTTTATAGGATAATTCACTCTTACTTGTTACCACAATGTCTGAATGATTGTACTATATTAACTGAGCTTTTTGATGCAGAAATCCTGTGTGGATGATTTTTGTTGCATTGCATATTTGGCTCATTGCATAGAGCCCAGGTGCCAAACCTGCGGCCCGGGGCGTTTTTCAGCCCCCCTTGTTCCTCCACTTCGGGCCCTTGAAATCTAACTGTTAATGCATAGGATTACCCACCGATCCCCCACTAACGCGTCTTCGTTCGGGATCTCCTTAGAGCGGGAAGAGGGGGAGAGGTAAGTCACTTGTTTAGGCTTCAGCTGAGCATGCTGATTGGCTTATGTGAAAGACAATCAGTGACCCAGACAGCGCCTGAGTAAGTCCCTTGCCTCTCCTCCTCTTCCCGCTCTTAAAAGATACCGGGCAAAGAAGTGTTGGGGGTAGAAATCGGCAGACAGGTGAGTGCCTATGCTTCCACTATACAAGCAAAAAATGGGCGATGATTATATATTATATAGTGAGGCACATACCCTCAGAATAGCGGCACATAACCTTTGAATCAAAGATAATATGCCCCATAGATATCATCAAAAGCTTTGATGATATATATGATACAAAATGAGTATTACCATACTACAGTGTTCCCTAATGCTTGAAGTATAATTTAAAACAAGTTAACAAGTTTTGTTATTTAAAAATGAAAAAAAATGTCTTCTAGCTACGCATGCTGTCATTTATTCATTATAAAATACTTATACAAGTTAGTATCGATTCAAAATGTGTGGCCCTTGATTGATGCTGAGGGCCTCACTTGTGGCCCTCCATATCAACTTAGTTGCCCACCACTGGCTTAGAGAATGTCTTCAACGTGTATAATATTTTTCATTATTCTAAAGATTTTCCTTTTTTTACTTTAAAAGATACACATTTTTTATTTAATGATCAAAGCATATGAACAAAAGTGACAACATCAGTGGTGACCAATGGGTAAAGGAATAAGATGGAACACTTTTAGAAGCCCAGAAAATTATCACAGATTTTAGGCGAAGAGGAGTAATTACACCATTGGAGAATGCTATCAGTTCTCATCCTCTGTCCCAGGGCAGGTTGCCTAGAAATAGAACCGAGTACTTATTATTTCAGTCATACAAACTGAACAGCCAAGTTTAAGGCTACGCCTTTGGTGGATGAGCAATGTCACAGAACAATGTTGACAAAAAATATTTCATTATCCCTTTCTCCAAAATAAGCAAAGCTCTAAAACGATTTTATTTGACTTAGGCGCTTCCACTTTGGTGTCCTGTGGTACTGTTCCCCTCCAAGAAATTCTGTTTTTCAACAGCATGATTTTTGGCTAAACATTCCTTACATACATTATTATCTGGAAATGTGCTAAATCTACCCATAATGGCCAATTCGTGCTGAACTGGGTGGTACTTTTATATATGGGGCAGCCATATATACAGCCTTACAAATTTGGTAGTAAAATGCAATCAACCAACTTAGATCTTCTTATCCAATTGCTGTTGGACTAAAGAGCCTCTGTGACAGTCTGCAGTATACTGAAGAGCATCTTTCCATGCTAACTCTATAGCTGCAATTAACAACACATATTTGTGCCTAAAGCTGTGCTAGAGAATGCTGCAAATGAATATGATCAGATAAGTATTTACATCCAGTCATTGATATATCTATAGTAAGTTTCAGAGATAATAAATTCACCCTACAGTGTTGTCAGATAATTCGTAACTGTGGGATTTAGCACAATTTACCGCACCCTTGTGAAACATAGAAATAAAATTGCACAACTTTATCAATACATTTAATTCATCTAGGGTAGCGTAGTCTGGTATAGGAAACTGTTATAGAATAAATATATCTTCTACTAAATGGCAAAATAAGTCTGTAATACATAGTAATATTGAAAAAGCATGTTTTATTAGTACATCAGCTATAGCAGGGGTGTCAAACTCAGCACACAGTGGGCCAAAATAATGGGCCAGCATTGATATATATTTATATAATTTAATTGTCTACAATTCAGAAAGTTTTTCATTCACACAAAATATAAGGATTAACCATTATATGTAGAAACAAACTTAAGATTTTCTTAAACATTTGGAACTTCTGGAACAAGCAAAACAACAAACAAAAGACATCTTTTTTAAACTACATTTACAAAACAATCTCATGAGCCAAATATAATAACATTGTGGGCCAGATTTGGCCCCTGTGCTGGAAATTTGACACCACTGAGCTAAAGGTATGAAAAAGTGTTAAAGTTTCAAAATTCACAGGAAAATCCATCAAACGTTTGTTGACATCTTTCAATCTGATGGAACTGTACATTTTGATAATAGCAATTTAATAATCTTGCATTGACGTCTGTGGTAAACAACTTTTCAAATAATTGCAGGCTAGGTTCATCTGCTAGAACACTTCTCAAGTGAAAAATGATAAAAATGTGTTAAGCATGCGTTCTTATCCACAAAACAAAGTATTAGGAGGATCACTCATTTTTAAAACTGGGGTTAGGATCCAGTTAAGGACCAATCCAATGACAAGCAGTAAAAAACGAAATGTGGGTTTGGAGGAAGCAAAATAAATGCTGCTCAGGTAAGATAAATGATCAGGTAGTTTTATATTCCCCAAAATAATTTCCATGTTAAAGCACTAACCTGGCTCTTTAAAATATAAAACAGACTACATCACTTTAAGCTTGTTTAGGTTTTAATACCACCAAACTATAATACTGATGGTGTTTTAAAAAAAAAAAAAAGGTTAATAGGCTAGTTACCGTGTATACTCGAGTATAAGCCGACTTTTTCAGCCCAAAAAAATGGGCAGAAAGTGCTCCCCTCGGCTTATACTCGAGTCAGCTAAGGGGGGTCCACTCACCTCACCTGAATTGCCATGCTTCAGACAGGCAGCTTCTCTCTTCGGTAGATCTTCTGCGATCTCTCTGAGTTCCTGTCAGCTCCGTGCTTCACCGACAATCAGCTGATGAATAACAAACTCCACACTGCCACCTAGTGGCCAGTTACTAGTACAGATACAACACTTCATAGCCTAAAAAATAAGAATTGCCTTGCACAACCTATCCTGTAAGTATAATAATCCTGTGTTCTCTTAAATTTATTGATGATATGGCACTAAGATTAATCCTGTTTGATTCATTTCTAGGGGCAATGGTGCTTTCTCTATATTTTCTCATTTAGAAAACTCCACTATCTGACTGCATTTCCCACCCTCGGCTTATACCTGAGTCAATACGTTTTTCCAGTTTTTGTAGATAAAATTAGGTACCTCGGCTTATACTTGGATCGGCTTATACTCGAATATATACGGTATATATTTTTTTCTTTATATTGCTGACTGTAGTTTTCTTAAGCTCTTAAATGTTGATCTTTGGTTTGTTCATATAGGTAAATATAAAACCTAATGTCAGAGAAAAATGTCTTTTCAAATACCAAGGATGCATATACAGTGCTGCTTGAAAGTATGTGAACCCTCCAGACATGGTCACTGTTTGTGC
>CM070034.1:101721496-101747280 GCA_036250615.1 Ptychadena robeensis
CCTTTGTTTTTTAAAATTCGCCTCCCATTGAAGTCAATGGCGGGTTCGCCGGTTCGCAAAAGTTCGCGTTCGCTATTCGCGAACATCAAATTCCGGGTTCGAGCCATCACTACTCCTGATTTCAAATATTCCACTTTTTCAAAATAAACATGATCCTGCATGTATTGCCATGCATAGTGATAATAATAATCAAAATGTGATAATAAATATCTCCTATGACCAATCATTTTGAAGATAATCACAATGCACCACGATACATGCATATTTTCCAATATCGAATCAAATAGTAGTAGAATTATTTGCGAAATATCGCAAATTCGAATATTGGCTATGCCGCTCATCAATATAATGGAGGTCTATGGCACAGCACCCCCATCTCTTCTTCGTCACTTTACAGGGGTATGGTTTGCCTTTATGATCCCGGTTTGTTTGGAGTTTGTTTTTCTGGATGAACTGGGTTTTTCTTAACCACCAGGGGGGATAATGTATATGATTGTTATATGGATTAATATCACCCCTATTTTGAGCATATTGTTGATTTTTCCCATTGTATAATATTTATGTCATATAAATCTGTTTGCTTAGTAATTATGGCATATAAATGTGTATGTGGGTTTTGTTAACATCTGTTTTTTTGTTTGCAATTGTAGAATTTTGTGAATAGCACTTTTTTTATTTTGTAAAAGTGTTCTTGGTTTGATATTGTCGTGTTATAGAGTGGCTTTCCTTGGTTAGTGTTGAGCGAGAATATTCGAAATTTGAATATATTCGACGAATATGAGTCATTCGAGAATTCGCAATATTTTGAGAATGTGCGCTCAGATATTCGCAATGGCGATTATTCGTCATTTTATGCTTAAACATTGTTTACCGGCATACATCACGCATATGTGTGTGCATTGCGAATGGATATGCCCAATACACACTTCGCTAGTGCTGGCTGAGATCACAGAATGAGAAAGAGAAGCTGTAAAGCTGCATTGCGAATCTTTGCGAATCATTGCGCAATGGAAGGCAATAGAATACAGATGAATCAAATTTTATGAATTTAGAATATTTCTTTGTATATTCGCGAAATTACGCAAATTTGAATATACCATATGCTGCTTGACACTATTCTTGGTTATAAATTGTCAAGTTTGGTGAATTGCACGCTATTTTTAGTGTTATAGTGTGGGGTTTCTTGGTTAGGAATTGTCGTGTTTGGTGAATTGCACACTATTTTTAGTGTTATAGTGTGGGTTTTCTGGTTAGGATTTGTGAATTGCGTGGTATTTTAAAGGTAAAAGTGTGTTTTTACTTTGTTTGGAATTGTCAGATTTTTTACTGATTGTCAATAACTATAATAATATTGGATCTCTAAGTTTATATAAACTTTTATGTTTTATTGTAGATAAAAGCAATTGACTATATTTTCGATCTTATGTAACAAAGTAACACAACATAAATTCTAGGTTAAGGGATAGGGAAATGCTTTACAAAATCATATAAACTACCATTTTAAATTATAGTATAATAGGTTTTATTTTAGGAAAGTTTATGCAAATGGTCATCTGATAAGCAGTTACCATGAATCATTTGATAATTAAAAGTGTGAAGTATGATAAGACTAGGAACACAAGAGATCTGAAGGAATCAGCCCAATGGGAATTATGGTTAATGATAAAATTTTAACATAACAGCCTAAGTACTTTACATCCATTTCCTTATATGAAAACCACAAATATCAACCAGCCAAGAATACAGGATTGATATGGGTGTAAACATTAGCCCCATTTATATAGAACCACAAGAAAAGAATAATCAGAAGAATGTGTTCTAGCTGATATTTAAACTATGTATGTAAAACACATAGGAAATGAAGAACAGGAAAACTTATTGAGGAGAAGTTCAGATGATCAATTGGAAACTGCCTGTTGGCCTCTCCTGATGGGCCTTGAAATACAGCTGTGGGTTAGATGCAATATGTAAAATCTGACATGAAATGGGGCAGTTTTGAAAACAAAACACACAATAGAGGATTGATGTTTTGACAAATAAGCACGGAAGTATGACCAATTGCTAGATCATCCTCATATTATTTTTAGGAAACTGTGGGGAAGAGGCCACAACATTTAAACAAAAGGTCATTGCAGCCAGTGTATTGTGAGAGTATGGTATTGCCTTCCACAAGAGTGGGAATGGGGGAATCAACTGGTAAAAGATGAACTAATTGAAAGAGTGTGTAACAGTGTAGGAATTACAACAGTTTGCATAAAGGCCTCATACTTGTTAAGGGGCCAAAAGTAATGGGACAGAATAATAATCATTAATCAAACTTTTTCTTTTTAATACTTGGTTGCAAATTACAGTCAATTACAGTCTGAAGTCTGGAACACATAGCCATCACCAGACGCTGGGTTTCATCCCTGGTGATGCTCTGACAGGCCTCTACTGCAACTGTCTTAAGTTCCTGCTTGGGGCATTTTCAGTTTTGTCTTCAGCAAGTAAAATGCATGCTCAATCGAATTCAGGCCAGGTGATTGACTTGGCCATTGCATAACATTACATTTCTTTCCCTTAAAAAAAACTCTTTGGTTGCTTTTGTAGTATGCTTTGGATCATTGTCCATCTGCACTGTGAAGCACCATCCAATGAGTTCTGAAGCACCATGCTTCACTGATGAGGTGGTATGCTTGGGTGATGAGAAGTTCCTTCCTGTCTCCATACTCTTCTCTTCTCTTCCCATCACTCTTGGTCTCATCTGTCCATAGGATGTTGTTCCAGAACTGTGAAGGCTTTTTTAGATGTCGTTTGGCAAACTCTAACCTGGCCTTCCTGTTTTGTTCCTGGTTTACATCTTGTGGTGAACCCTCTGTATTCACTGGTAAAGTCTTCTCTTGATTGTTGATTTTGACACATATATATACATATACACATACACATATATACACCCACCTCCTGGACAGTGTTCATGATCTGGCCAACTGTTGTGAAGTGTGTTTTCTTAACCAGAGAAATAATTCTTCAGTCATCCACCACAGTCCTGTGCGGCTAGTGACACCACTGCAAGGATTAAAAATTAAATACTCAACTGAGTATTATTTACAGTTTATCATCCTACTACTAGAACTATACTGGCCAACTGGAAGGAACAGAAAAAATAATTATCATAAAAAAAAACTAACTGGAGGTTTTTATAATGTACCTCAATTGGATTGTACATTTGAAGTATGAATGGTTTCCAAGGCTTCCTTATAAGATCCAGAGCTTGGGCACATGTTGAGAAATACCAAGATGGTGCCAAGAGTCTCTGCTGTGACTCATAGCGGGGAAACCTTTATCCTCCCTTAACCTTTTCTTCTTCATGCTCCGCTTGAAGCAGATATTCTTCTGAAGCTAAATCTGTTTGCCCTTTTCTTTTAATGAAGAAAAAAGTACTCACAGTTACATAAAAGTATACATAACAATGAACGTACAAATGAACTAACAAATTAACTCACACCTTGAACAAACAAAATACATTTTCCCACAAAAAAGGGCAACAGGACTTGACAAAATGACTTATGTTTCAGTTTAACTTAAAATGATCTTGCACATACTGTACATTTGAAGAAAAAAAAAGAAAGAAAAGTCAGTGTTCTGTGACTTTTCATATTTTACAAAATCCAGTTTTGTTCCAGTTTGCCTGTTACATTTCATATTTGTTGTCACATGATTAAAAAGAAAGTGTTCATTTGTTTTGCATTATAGGTTAGTCTGAGCAAACCAAAATACTAGTCACACTGGATTTAGAATCCACCAAAAGCACGTTCAGAAGGCGCAGTGCTAAGTGACCTGAAAAAACATACAGTAAACAAGAATGTTATCTACACAGCAGCTTCAATTGTTCATCGGCCATAGCTGTATATATAGACCTCAGTGAATAGAGAACTGTTTGCTTATTTCTGTACATAATTCCACCTAAGATGAGTCAACATTCTATTTAAATAAATGCTCTAAACAAAAAGGCTTTCATGCCGCTAGAAAGGACAGCCCGGAGAACCATCACTGGATGGAGGGAGGAAGCCAGCTTTATAAATTATTGTACTGACCTCCTAAAGTGTACCTTCACCTCCTCCTGTTTCCAGGCAGAACTTGAAAAAAGAACAGAACAAGTGTCACCAACCTTCCAGCACATTATAGAAAACACATAGCAGAATTTAAAGCTATATATACAGTAAATAAATATATAGTGTCATTGCCAGTCAAACTCATTATATACATATTCCACTATACCTTCCATGTACCACAATTCCAGACAAAGTGAGTGGCCTTATAACCCTCATATTGTCACAATGGATGACCCCTTGTTGGAGTGTAGCTTCGTGCTGATTTTTACTCCAAGTATCATTATTTGGTATTTTTATATTAAACAAACTGTGGTTAACCATAAAGACAACTCTTACCAAAGCATCTTCCAAACATAGATCACATGTTCTATTGTAATTTTTGTAATAGTCGTTTCTTTTCTGTTTGGTTCTTTATTAAATAAAAAAGGGAAAAAATAGATTTTAAAACGGGAATTTAGTACATAAACATGCACAAATTTTTTTATCTATATCATTTAACACTGGTCAATGGTAGACAAAGACATTTAATGGTATATTGGCTTTAACAAAGAAGTCAATAATGCTTAATTTGAAGGTTGGTTTCACCAGTATTAAATTGCAGTGTGCAAAGTTCAAAACTTTACAAGTGAAAAACTAAGACTGAAACCTGAGTAAGCCAAATGCAGCTTTCATTCATGTGTACATGATGCAGTAGTACTATAGTCCCTAATTTATTTCTTGGCTAATTATAGTCTAAAATCTTTCATTTTTTCATTTTAGTTTGCTGTGATCATATAGCTGCCTGAAATCTTTATGGTTATTTTTCAAACGCAGGTAAACTTAATGAAAAAAATGATGATTGTTTTACAGTATGTGTGCACCTACTGCAACAATTCACAAAATCTATTCAATCCACTGATAATGCCCAGCTGTATACAACTTATAGTATACACTCTGGACAATACTCATAATATTCAAAAGTTAATAAGTGATGTTCATATTTATATTGACATCTGCTATCAATTAGATTTTTTTATGAACATATATCGTAACCTAATCTATTATTTTATTGGTGCAAACGGGCGACTAAACCATTAACATAAACATATCAAGGGCAACATCCTATTGGAGTGTGTAATTGCCTCACCGATAGATTAGATTTGTAGGTAGGTCTATCCTCAAATGGGGATCAAGGTTTTTAATGGTTTAAAATGTAAAATGGTTTAAAATGTAAATGTATAGGACATTGACAAAAGTTAACTATGCCTAAGCAGTTCCCTAAAAATTCCTTTCTTTGCAGGAGTTTAAAAGAACAATTAAATCCCAGTATTTCACCCCACCTAGCATTCCTCACGGTACCATCTCGTCCAGTGCCAGTATTGCATATTGCACTGGATGAGATCGGAGCCCAGCTGCGCTCCGTTCTACGCTGTACTGGTGGCTCTGAGCTTCTGAACTGGCTTCTAAAGCCGATACGTCACATCGGGATGGCTGCGGGAGATTCAAAAGTAAATCTCACAAACACAGATTTATATGGAGAAAACTGTTGTCAGTGTGATTCCCCAGATATGTCCCTTTAAAATTAACCCTCTCTCCCCTGGTGTGATGTCATAATTGTGTGTTTAAAACATTATTATATTCAGAATGTCTACGAGACCCTTGTTAGGACATATTTTGGGAAGTTACAGGCCTACAACATAAAAAAAAAATCCATTTGCGTCTATGGTGCACTTTTTGTACAGAATCTGGACCTCACAAGAGCGCTAGGGAGGTTAATGGTGACTACAGCATCTTACTGCAGGATCCTAGGATCGGCATATAGGGAATATTTAGCTACAATGAGTACCTCTGCCATAATACAACATGCACATCTTATGTGAAGCAATACTCTGTTATATATCCTTTGTTGGCAGAGGTCAAAATTTTTCTGTAAGGTTTTTACTCAATGTTGCTGTGAAGAAATCAGCTGTGAAAGCAATAATTAGAAAATGTAAAACATACAGACCAACGATAATCTCCCTCAATCTGGGGTTCCACGTAAGATCTCCCCCCGTAGGGTGAAAATGATCACAAGAACGGTGAGCAAAAATCCACACAGGTGGACCAGGTGAATTGCCTGCAGAGAGCTGGGACCAAAGTAACAAATGCTACCATCAGTAACACACAATGCCGCTAGGGACTTAAATCCTGCAGTGCCTTAAGCCAGTCCATGTCCAGGCCCGTCTGAAGTTTGCTAGAGAGCATGTGGATGATCCAAAACGGACCAGGATGACTAATCCATGTAAAGGAAAGAATGAATGGGGACATGTATCATGAGATTTTGAGTGAAAACCACCTTCCATCAGTAAGATCATTGAAGATGAAATGTGGCTGGATCTTTCAGCATGACAATGATCCCAAACACACCACCCGGGCAATGAAGGAGTAAGAAGCATTTCAAGGTCCTGGAGTGGCCTAGCCAGTTTCCAGATCTCAACCCTATAAAAAAACCTTTGGAGGGAGTTGAATGTCCATGTTAACCAGCGACAGATCCAAAACATTACAGCTCTATGGAAGTTTTGCATGAAGGATGGACCAAAATATCTGTAAAGTTTGACCTCTGTCATTTCCAACAAAGTATTAATATGAACTTTTCATATTGTAAATAAATTCTGTAAAAAATTCTACAATGTTATTTCACGGATTCTTTCCCCCTATTCTGTCTCATGGTTGAGGTAAACCTATGATGAAAATTACAGGTCTCTCACATATTTTTAAGTGTGAAAACTTGCACAATTGGTGGCTGACTAAATACTTTTTTCCCCACTGTACATTCAAGTCTTCCTTTTTCAATGTTTTCAGATTCATAGAATTTTTCTTTCCATTTGAGCTGGAGTTTGTGTTAAGCCAAGCTCTTTTGTTTATTTTGATGATATTTAAGAATGAGCTTCCTTTCAGACCTACATGAAAAAGGGGACAATCATGCCTCTTAACTGTGAGAATCTGCACAGCTTGGTGTTATTTCTGAACATGCTCATGAAGTTAAATAAGGAAGCAGATTATCTACTTTTAAACATTGTAATCATTGAGACATGAGAGTAGTCACAACAATAACCATTGGCTTCACTCTCTAGCCTAGTTTAGACCACTCCAGTTTCTCCTAAATGTAGAATTACTAAAGCCTGCCATACACGCCGTTTAGTGGCCGATTTTGCAGCTGACCGGCGGGCGTTCGCCAGCTAAAGGCTTGTTCACATACTACAGAATTACATTTTCGTAGTATGTGAACAAGCCTTTAGCTGACAAGCACCACAATTAATTGGTTCATTTGTTTTTAGTTTTCCATAAGACTAAAGCCTGCCATACACCTACTCCCTATTACTGTTCCCTGCACTACACACAAATTTCTTGTGATCACAAAAATTTGTCCCAGGCTAAATTTTGGTGATCACAAGAAATTTGTGTGTAGTGCAGGGAACAGTAATAGGGAATTGGGAGCAGTCCCCTTTATGGATCTTTTCCATAATCCTTCATAGGCCTGTCAGCATATAAAGTTGGCCTGCTCTCTTGATGAGTCAGCTCGAAGTGGACCAGCCTGATGACATGGGATAAGTTGGGCTAGAGGAAGTCAAGGAACACAATTGCAAACTGGAAGACACAGTTACAGTGAGTTCTTGGCCCTAAGGTCTCTGTAATATAATAAGTGGGGTCGCACTTGAAGGCTCTGGATGCTGCCATATAACCTGTTTGCAACTTGTAACTATAATCTTTCCGAAAGCTGGACATGCAAAAAGTGGTTTCCTGTTATAAAGTTATCCCTGGCCCTAGCTGGGACTTTTACAGTTGGCTTCTCCATCTATGTATCCTATTAAGGCATGAAGGTCTACCCTCTGTACCCCCCTATTGTCCCTGTATTAATAGTTTTTAGGGGTTTTCTAACCTCTGCTGCATCTCAGTTGTATCCATCTCCTATATGATATTTACACCAAATCTGCACTAAAGTAAATACTGCTTGACATTTTCTGTTGGATTACCTGATGACAACAGTAAACCATGTCTGAATAATGTAGTGAAAAAGCTACCTCCATACCTGTATTGGAGCTGTTATGTAAATATAAGATGGGGAAACTAATCACAGTATAAGTCAACAGATCCCCCCACCTATTGTATACCTTGTTCCCCAACCTATTAGATTGTAAGCCCGTCCGGGCAGGGTCCTCTACTCCTCCTGTGTCATTACCTGTACCTGTGTGTTATACTGTGTTGTATCTCCACTCTAATGTATTGTACAGCGCTGCGTAATATGCTGGCGCTATATAAATAAATGTTAATAATAATAATAATAACAGATCTAATGTGCAATGGGACCAGGAAGTAGCAAGAAACCAATTCAGGTCACGTTAAACCTCCCTTTTTATACCTCAGCAGAGGGGTAGAAGTAGATAAGAGTAGGTCAGCTTACTTTATAAATCTATATTATTTGTGATTCTTAATTATAATTGTCATAATACTATCATTATTAATTTAAGAAATTTTTAATAGTGTTAAAAAGTTCTAAGCTTGTTTTTCCTTTTTATGTCGGTGGTAAGTACTGAAAGTTTGGAGTTCAAATATTACCTTTATTGGCTAACTAAAGTAACTAAAAAGCAAGTTGTAGGATGTCTCAGATCCCTTATGAGTTATCCTGAAAGCTTGCTATTTGAAATAACTTCAGCCAATAAAGGATATACTTTGAACTCCAAACATTCTGTATTCATCAATGGCTAACACTGTACAACATGCTACTAATGCTGGTGTTACACACCACGTGTCCTTTCTACTGCATCGCAAATAATTTTCAAATATTTAGACATAAATATAAACTTGAACATAAAAATATATTGATAACAATGATACTCTCTGGAACTGATACAATTATGATCCATTAATTGTCATGATAAAAAATGTAAGCAACTGAGATAGAACATCATGTTGCAGAGTAATGCCTGCCATACACACGCCGATGTGTGCAGGCAGACTACTCCCGATGTCGCTCCGGGAGGCTAACGTGATGACGTTATCACGTTAGCCTCCCATTGCATTCTGGGGCCCCACAATCGGCCAGGCACCCTTTGTGTGCCGGCCATAAGCAGCAATGGAGACGCCGGCCAGATTTTAACCTGACCGACGGCGAGAGCGCGCACGCCCGTCGGTCAGATTAAAATCTGGCCGTTTATCGGTATGTGTATGGCCAGCATAACTGAGGCATTATAGTAATAGGGTGGTATAGTGGCTGGCTTCATGTGCTTGTTATACAATGTAACATCAATATCTTAAAACCAGGAACTACTATTAAACCATCTAAGCTAACTCATAACGCAAAGTCTCCTGAATAAGCAGAACCACTGAAAGCCAAAAAGTCAAAAACAGGATTTAGTCAAATTTTATAAGATAAGATCTTATTTGATTTTGTTATAAGGGTTCTTTGTATTTTAACCGACCTGTAAATAGATTTGTAGTGTGTAAAATATTTTCTGCACTGAATACACTGTCTCTTAAATGTCACCTGTAATAGTCATGGAATAAATGGTTTATAGAATCTAAAGTACTTTATGCCTGAATAAAACTGTTCAACATCACACAAGAGTGGCGACTGCAGATAGATATGTTACTGGCAGGGTGGGGTGCACCATTCTCAGACAGCTACACACAGCAACGTCCTCCTCCCATGACAGTAACTTTTCATCACCTCCCACCCAAAGAGAAAACAAAGATCTTTTTCCAAGTGTGACAGAACAATTTTAAATGATGTTTCCGCAATCCAGCAGAGACGTTAACTCCACAGCCGTTTTCATACGGAGAAATAAATATTGGCCTATGACTAGAAATTAAATGTACATTTCTAAATTCTTTGTAAAAACCTACATAATTAGACGGGAATCATTTTGTGAAATCTTTAGCGTGTGATAAAGTATGCATCATGTATTGTTAACACAAACTGCTGGGTAATTTCTAAAGGCCCCAATATACCTTAAAATTTTAGCATACAATTTCTGCACAAACTATTTTTCTTCTACCGCAACCTACCAGAACCTTTCTAAACCATCCAATCACTATGTATTCTATGAGGGGGGACACTATGCTACATAGTTGTTGGAACATCTAAAAAAAATTGTATGGAGTGATCTAAAGGTGTATGGGGGGCTATACTTATTCGTTTTACAAATATAAGAACTTTGCCCTGACAAGTGATGGGACATTGTAGTTTTTTTTACCAGTGGGACCAAATGATTACTATCTAAATATGTATGTCTAAACCGCCAACATTTCAAATTACAAACAGAAAATTAGTGAGCATATCAGCACTAACGCTCAGTAGGTTTGGAGGTGGCCAGCATTCAATCCAAACTATTATAAGACGAAAGTATTGTTCACAGAGGTGAATCGCATATAAATATTGTACACAAATATTAAAATCTTAATATACAACCAAATAAATAAAAAATGTATAAATAAATAAGTGTTATTGGCAACCAACTATCCGATGGATCAATTCAACAGAAAATATCATTATAAACCTGTACCTGTACCTAGTAATGTTGCATTGCTGGTATAAAGATCAGAAAAGTCATAACATGTACTCAACTTAAAACGTAAATGTATTAATTACTATTTACATGTACCTTAAAACAGAGTATTATGTATAAATGTTAATAACCGTGTCCCCATTGAATTGATGTGCCCATGAGGTACACATTGATAACCGTTTGAATGACCCGCGATAAATCAATGCGTTGTGACGTCACAAGGCAGTGATTGATCGCCGGTCTTTTGCACAGGAATCTACACATGTATGCCCCATTTAAAGTGATAAAATCCATATGTTAGAAGTTATTTGATGGCCATTTGGCTAGCAGATGAAATAACCCTAGCCACCACACTCTAGAGAGAGCAGCTTAAGGGAGAACCTAAATAAAAAAACACATACCAAAGAAGAAAAACCCCAAAACAGTAGTGAGCTGAATCTGAAAGGAGATAAGGGGATGTGTACTGTGGTTTAAACATATTCTTTATTGGACATGAATAAAACATAAATACACCCAAAACCCCAACAACACAATTGGTGCAGAGCCAGGTTAAAAAGTACATTGTAAACAGTGACCAAAAGTTGACCCAGGTACCGCCGTAGTCCACAAAGAGCTTGCAGAGCCGGCACTGGCTGTGCTTGACCCCTTGGCGAAGGTATCCCTCGACTTGTTTCGCCCATTTTTTTATGGGGAAAAAAGGCCAGTGGTAACCCAGGTATTGTGGTCTACATTAAAATACATGTCAAGGACTTCCGGTTCCGGCGCTCTATGTAGGAGCCGCATAGACAGAGCTCCCGCGCCCGGAGGCGAGATAATATAAAGCTGGCAAAGAATCGCCCCCCCCCCCTGGTCATCGCCCAATATCTGGACTATAATGAGAAAACTGAGATTCTCAGGGCCTTTCGGCAGTCAAAGCGCCTGGTGATTCAAAATCGCACCCTATTGATCTTTGCGGACTATTCGGCAGAAGTTTCCCGCAAACGCAGGGCGTTTTCATCTACATGTTCCTGGCTTTACAAAAATCAGCTTCGCTTTACCCTGGCATACCCGGCTGTATTGCGTTTCCAATCTCCGGATGGAGAGCAACATTCCTTTGATAACCCTGACAAGGCTGAAAAATTCATCCAATCTCTGAAGCTGACACCATCCCAGCGCCCACCCGAGCATCCACCGGAAGTGATGACTGCTGTGTCCCCGCCGCGTCAAGAACCAGCGAGAGAATCGTCACCTCATTCTTCTGTGGACAGCGACGGTTGATCCTTATGGACTACCCCAGCAGATGTTTGAATCACGCCGTTTCCCTCCAGGATGCTTGTTCTCAGTGTGTATTCGACTATGGACCTACATGGAGAAAAAGTTAAGTCCCTAACTTAATGTATGTTTTTTTCTTGATTGGGGTTTTTCTCCTCATTTTCTGGCCTATGGGACATGTTATGGTTATTAAGTTTGTTTCTGTTTTGTTTGGTCACTCACATGTTAGTGATATGCAGAGGTATGTGGGTATGTTTTTCGCTTTCCATATGGGGGTCACGCCTCCAGATGCTTGGATTCTACGTCATTCTGAGAGCAATAGTTTTCTTAACACACCGCATGTTATCGCTTATTTCATTCTGTACCTCTGTAGTTTATGCGGGTAGTTTCTTGGAATGCTAGGGGTTTACGTACTCCTCAGTAGGGATGGACCGAACTGTTCGCCGGAGAACAGTTCGGCCGCGAACTCGGCATGTTCGCCGTTCGCCTCGCCGGCGGACAGTACGGGTGTTCGACCCGTCCTGTTCGCCGGCCAGAAGAAGATCTAAATTCTTCCTCCGGCAGGATCAGAACCTGCGAGATCGTGCCGGAGGAAGAATGTCTTCACTACAAGACCGGGCATGAAGCCGGTCTTGTAGTGAAGATTCCGGCTCAGAGTAGGAAGTGACGTCAGTGACGTCACATCCGGCTCCCGCAACCAGGAACGATGCGTTCCAGGATGCGTTCCATGGACCGGATGTGACGTCACTGACGTCACATCCGGTTTTTCCGATTCAAATTCCCCGCCTAGAGGCGGGGAATTTGAATGTGTCCGCGAACAGGGCGGACGGCGGACATCTTTAAAAGTTCGACCCGCCCTGTTCGCGGACACTCCGGGCTGGTGTTCGCCCATCTCTACTCCTCAGAAACGCTACCAGGTGCTCGGGCACCTGCAGCGTTTTGAAGATGTGGCCCTCATTCAGGAGGCGCACCTCTCGGAGACTGACTTTGGGCGCATAAAAAAGTTGTGGGTGGGAGAGGTTATAGGATCGGCAGCAGCTGGCAGGAAGGCCGGGGTGCTTATATTGTTCCGCTCTAGTTTGCAGTACTCCTTAATATCACAAGATTCCCTGCCTGGTGGGAGAGGGGTCAGAGCGGTAATTCAGACCGCTCAAGACTTGATAACCATTTTTAATGTCTATGCACCCAATTCCCCTACATCCTCCTTTTTTCAGGAGCTTAGTGGGTGGATTGCGTCTGCACCATCAGAGGCAGTCATTGTCGGGAGGGATTTTAATTTGGTTATGTCTATGGGGGAGGATCGCAAGTCTGACACCTCCCGTAAGAGGAATTTAGCTCACGAGGCGGTACCCCATGCAACCCCATTGTCATCATTTGTTGAGGCCCTGAATTTGCTGGATGTGTGGCGAGTCCACCATCCGGCTGACAGCGAATTTTCCTTCGTTTCCATGGTTCACCACTCCCTGTCCCGCATAGATTATGTCTTTCTGTCTCCAACGCTTCTGCCACTGGCCGTTCGGTCTGAGATACACGACTTGGTGATATCGGATCATGCCCCAGTGTCAGTGGATCTTCAGGACAGACAGAGACATGCTTCTCCACCAATTTGGCGCTGTCCCTCTCATTTATTTGTGGATAAGGAATTTCCCAGGATCCTCCAGGCCGCATGGCGTGAGTACGAGGAATTTAATGCTCCCCACCAGTCTAACCCGGCGCTCTATTGGGAGGCGGGTAAAGCATATCTTCGAGGGAAGATTATCGCATATGCTGCGACGGTCAAGAAGCGAACTCATAAAGCCTATGTGACAGCTAGTGCTGCATTAAGAGCCGCACATGCGGCACTCACAGAGCGGCCCTCTAAGCCCAACAGGGACGAGTGGTACGCCTGCAAACAGAGTTTTGACCTCTGGGCCCAGAGGTTGGAACTAATCAGGGAGGCACATGTCAGGTTAAAATTTCATAGGATGGGTAATAAGGCGGGCCGCTTGTTGGCTAATCTCACCAGATAGAGCAGGAGGTCTACCTTTGTGGCAGGCCTTAGGGATTCACAGGGGAAACTATGTAGTTCTCAGGACGAGATCATTAAGGTATTCTTGACCTATTATCAATCACTGTATTCTGAACATGACCCCACTCCCCAAGGGGGGTTGGATTTTCTCTCCTCTGTGGAGATTCCCAAAATCTCTGACCATCACGGTGGGGTATATAACTCATACAGTGTCTCAAATGTCTTCGTCCAAGTCCCCAGGGCCAGATGGCCTTCAGGTAGAAGTATACAAACTCTTGCTGCCACAGGTGGGAGACTCCCTTAACGCACTGTTTATGTCAGTATAGGAAGGGGGGCACTATTTCCCCACAGGTCAAGAGGCACACATCCGCGTTATACCTAAACCTAATAAGGACCCCTTACTCCCCGGCTCTTATCGCCCAATTTCATTAACCTCCCTAGCGATATGCCCGAACCCTTCTTCTCCGTCTTCTTCCGGGTCCCGGAGTGACGTGTGACGTCACGGAGGCGGGACCTGGTCCCCGGTCTTTTTTAAAATCTTTTTTTCTTACTTTTGAGCTGGATTATAGAAATGTCTTTCTATAATCCAGCTCAAAGTGGATCCCGCTAGCAGAAACGCTCGCGCTGTGCGTTCCTGCTAGTGGGACCATCTTCGGCTGCACACGAGCCGTTCCGGAAATAGCCGAGGTCTTCGGCTATCTCCGTGATCAGCTCTGGTGTGCCGATGACATCATCCGGAGGGCTGGAGATTTAAAGGTACAGACATTTTTTTTTTCTTAGATTTTTTTTTTCATTTTTTTACATTTGTTTTTATTTTGATTGGATTGGATAAATATATATAAGTGTTTTATCCAATCCAAATCAAAAGAAAAGAAAACAAGTGTAAACTTTAAAAAAAACAACTTCTGTACCTCTAAAGCCGGCCATAGCGCTTTATTCTGTGGCCGATTTTGCGAATGATCACCATGCGCATTCGGGGTAAGCGCTTGGTGATCAATTGCAAAATGAACGCGCCCACCTGGAGCAAGTACTGGCGTAGTCTGATTGTGAATCAAACTGGGCCCGTGCCGGAATCAGGCGCAACCGCTGGCTCTCTGTGTGCCTGCAGCATTTCTACAAAGCTGCAGGCACACAGAGCCTTTCCACCCCTATCGGCGTCACCGGTGACGCCGATGGGGGCGGAAAGGCAAAACACTGTATCACTTTTGGTACAGAAATCTGCACCACAGTGAACCGCCAGGGAGGTTAATAAACACAGATGCCAAAATCTTATCCAAAACTGTAGCTGACCGCCTGGCAAGGATTTTGCCCATGCTGATCGATCCTGCGCAAACAGGTTTTGTGCAGGGTAGATCGGCCGTTTCCAACATTCGTAAGGTGCTTATCGCTTTGGAATACGCAAAGGTTCATCCTGAGGAAGATGTCATTCTGCTATCCCTAGACGCTGAAAAAGCGTTTGACAATGTGAACCTGCACTGGCTCTTCACGGTACTACAACACATGGGTTTTTCGGGCCCTTTTGTCCATTTGCTGAGGCAGATGTATCTTAACCCCAAAGCCAGGGTCAGCTTGGCAGGGATGTTGTCAGCGTCCTTTCCACTACAGAAAGGGACGAGGCAGGGGTGCCCCCTCTCGCCTCTATTATTTGATTTGGCCATGGAACAGCTGTCCCGTTATCTTTTAGGAGAGGCGGGTTTGAAGGGTATACCAGTGGGTCAGGGGAAGTTGTGCTCAGCCCTATTTGCGGATGATGTTATTATATTTTCGGCTGCACCCTCTCACGATGTACCTATCATCCTGGACACCTTGGCCAGTTATGGGTCGTTTTCGGGGCTTCGAGTGAATGTGGACAAAAGTGAAATTTTACCCCTGACGCTGATGCGAAGGGGGGATTGGTTTGGCACGGTACCCTTTGCGAAGACGAACTCCCATATTACCTATCTGGGCATCAAGGTGGGGAAGACACCAGCTTCCCTATACACGTTAAACTATCCACCACTCATTCAAGCAATGGGAAGGTTGTTGGACATGTGGACAAATCTACCCCTCTCGCTCTTTGGTAGAATACACTTGCTAAAGATGACGTGTTTCCCAAAATTATTGTATCCCCTCCAAACGCTCCCCCTGCTGTTGCGCCATAAGGATACTGATTGTCTACAAAGGATGTTTACTAAATTCATTTGGAAGCAGGGGAGGCCCAGGATTGCGTATAAACGGTTAACACTTCCTAAGGTGCTAGGTGGTATGGGTGGTATTTGAGTTAGATTATTAAATTACCATAAATAATGCTAAGCTAATCAAAAAATAAGTTGGCAAGTGGTCAACAGGTTTCTAATCCTCAACCTTTAATACTTTCATAATCATTGACTCAGAAGGTTACATGTTAGGTGTTCAGCTATTTGTGGCTCATCTTAGTCATAGTTAGAATATGAAACACATTTTAGGACCAAAGAAGTTCATAGCAAACACTTCTTCTCAAAGTAAATTTGGACATTTCAGGTAAAAGTAAAGCTGGGCATAGACAGTTAGGTTTGTGGTCGATTTCAGCGCAGATCAACCACCATGTCTGCTTGCGGCAATCGATCTGTCCTGAAATCAGCCACATATCTAACGCGCCCACCTTAAATTGACCAGAAATCCATCGGCCAAATTACAGACATGTCCGTAATTTTTAGATCGTTCTCATTAGTCTTACTATTAAGTAAATGCCAGCACACAAAGGGTGTGCGGCCAATTATTGTAACAACAGGCCGTGCGTGATTACATCATACGGTGTGGTTGATCTGCTGAAAAATCGGCATGGATTTGAAATGTCTATGCCCAGCTTAAGGCATGCTTCCTAATGTCAGTGAATGGCACTTGATGCAGAACTTGCACAACTGGCTGAAGTTCAATGAACTGATGTATGATGTGTAAGACCACACATACATCACAGCCATTATATGTCCTGCTAATTAATGTTGTACATTACTAGAATGTAGAGTATTTGATATCTACAAATTAAAATGAATAAACAGATGAAAAGGACTATACTGGTTACTTTAGCACCAGAAAAGACAGAAAGTTTAACAACATGAAATGCAGATGATTTGTTACAGCAGCCAAGAAGTAGCAGTAACATAAAGCTACGCAGAGTAGAGTTTGTGAAAACATTCCATCAATGCAGCCTAACTTCAACTGCCAATGGTGAGAGTGGTCTTTGTGAGATACATTTCTTGTTCATGTACTTTGGCTAGATCCTAATCGTGCTTAGCAGCTGAGTCACTTCTCTCACTTGACTCAATGTTTCCACAACTATGAATGAAGAGAGTGTAAAAAACTTTTTTCATCAATGTTTTTCACAAAATTGCACCACACTCAGCAGGTATTTACATAGAAGGAAAGGAAGACGTCATATGATGCAGTGTGTGATGGATTTTTTAAATGGAATCGATATCAGAATCGCATGTACGATAGTTCATAAGATCGATCACTGGGAAATATAAAGATCTATGTCCAGCTTAAGGCATTTTTCCTAATGGTAAACATTTTTATGGAACTGCATCAAAATGTGCATTAATGTTTGCAACATTGAGTGAAAAAAAAGATGTAGCAGACAATAAGTTGTAGTTTCAGAGTAATATTTGCCCCTTCACACCCCTCTTTGGATTCTCAACTTTTATTTTATTTCCAATTAACTGCAATCAATGCCCATCTTATCCATCCAGTGTCAACACTCCTCGTCATCTCGACCTGCCAAACTCATTTTCTGCTGATAGACATCCCTCTATGGCTGCCGTATGCTCAGCTAACTTAAGCTAGCCATACACGTGTCGGATTCCATGTCCGCTCGATCACCCATCCGATCGATTCCGGCGATCTCAGCGGGAATCGGAGCTCCGATCGAGCGGCCAATTAAGTGATCCGATCGCTGCATACCACCTTGTCCAGCTGATTCCGGGACGGATCCGTGTCCGATTGTCCACCTCACAAATGGCAACTCCCCCTGATCTGTGCAGAATCAATCTGATGGAACCAACATGTTGGTTCTCTGTCGGATCCGATTCTGAGCCCCGGAACGGACGGACCTGATCAATCGGACAAGGTGGGCTGCACGCGATTCCGGCACGATCGTTTGGCGTGCACGCGCCCGGAATCGATCGGCCCGGAATCAGACAGGAATCTGACCCGTGTATGGGGGCCTTTACAGTTAGGTCCTAAAATATTTGGAAAGTGGCAACTTTATTCTAGTTCAAATGCTTAAAGGCATTGCAGCGCACATTTTTTGCAGGCACAGTGCTACACTTGTATGGGGGACACAAGCACTGCTCAGTGCAAAATGTGTTTTTTTACTTGTGGTTCAAAGAAAAACTTAATGGTTTGGGTTAGCAGGTGCATTCAGGTGCATGGTTAAAAACCCTTTGCTCATTTGCTGAATTTACGGACATCACCAGATGCCGTGTTTCCTCCTTTTTAACCTCCCTAGCGGTTCACTGAGGTGCAGATTTCTGTACCAAAAGTGTGATACAGTGGTGTTGCTTTCCGCCCCATCGGCGCTACCGATGACGCGCATGGGGGCGGAAGGGGCTCTCTGGGTGCCTGCGCTTTGTTAGAAATGCTGCAGGCCCCCGACAAGCCAGCGTTGTTTTTGCGCCTGATTCCGTCACGGGGCGCAGTTTGGATTCACGCTCCAGCGTGCGCCGTAGTACTTGCTTCGGGGTCACGCTAGGGAGGGTTAACCCAGCCATAGACCGCTATGCTTGGCGGCGGCGTTTATCGAACACGGCCACAGCATGAGACTCTATCATGCCATGGTTCAATCGTTCGAATTACACCTTTCGATTTGACAACCATACTTGGATGGGGACCCTTGTCCCCATTCAAGTTACTGCGATCGGACCAGAGCAAAACCGTTTGTTTCTGGCTGTGATCAAAGTTTTGTGCGGATACGACAACGGTTGCTCCAGGTGGGCGGATTTGCGATTGATCACCAGCGATCCCCCGATGCGGCCTGGTTGATCCATTCGCCAAAGTGGCCAGAGTGTAGCGCCTATGGCGGTTTCAGAGGTACAGAAAATTTTTTTTTTTTTTTTTTTTTTCATAGTGTCACACTTGTTTTCTCTTTTATTTTTGATTGGTTGGATAAAACTTTAAAACATTCTATCCTAATTCCCTCCATCAACAGAAAAAACCAATGTGACAAAAAAACAACGAAGAAGCAAAAAAAATTCTGTACTTTCTTAAATCTCCGCGCCGTGACGTCCATCGGCACAGGAGCACAGATCACGGACGCAGCTGAGACCTCGGCTATTTCCGGCATCTGCCGTGCCGAGAGCGGCTGATTCTGCTAGCAGAAGTGCTCAGTGCGGAGCGTTTCTGCTAGCGATATCCACTTTTTTGACACTGGGATTTTTTTTAGAGAACGACATTCGCGCAATCCAGTTTCAAAGTAACAAAAACAGATTTAAAAAAAGGAAAAAAATTTTTTTTGTCTTTTAGACCGGGTACCGCCTCCGTGACCGTCACTCCGGGACCCGGAAGAAGCCGCCGACGGACGGCGAAGATGGCATGGCGGCGATGCCGGCGGAGCAGGTGAGCTCCCACGATGTGCCCGAACCCAGTTCGGGCATATTGATTATTGCAGTGTGCCTGTGCCCGAACTGGGTTCGGGCATATCGCTAGGGAGGTTAATGTGCGGCCAGGCCTTTACTTTCAGTTGATGTGAAATGCAGGTCTATTGGGTTGAGAGCAGGTGACTGAATTGGCCATTCAAGAATATTCCACTTCTCTGATTTAACCTCCCTGGCGCTATGTCTAAAGCTAGTACGTGCGTAGTTTGATCTCTGATCAAACTGTGCCTGTGCTGGGATCAGGCATAATTGCCGGTTCTCCATGAATCTTAATCACGGAGTTATTCCGCCCCCACAAAGGGGACGTCGCCATAGACCATATACTGGCATTATGTAGAGAGGCAGAGGGAGGGCAGGGAATCAGTGTACTCTGCCACGGTTGCCCAGACAGCACCTTTTTGCGCCATAAAAAATGGCCCAAAAACCCTGTAATGCCAAGGAGGTTAATCAATGGGTTGCTTTGTTCAACTGCATCTGAGCTGTTTCATTTAAAATTAGTTATGGTAATGTACAAATCCGAAATAGGTAAAACAACTTTTTTTCTAATTTTCTATAAATTACAAAAAACTAATATAAGTAGTTTTGATTTTTTCAAATCCAGATTTTACTGCAATATTATAAAATATGGACGACTATCAAATGAATTTGCAACAATACATTGTAAGCTGAATGTAATGTAATAAAGGGTAATATTTTATGAATGATATTTTCAAAATATCCAGTAAACATTTTAATTCACATAAAAACAACCGCAAAACTAGAATATCAAACACTTAAGATATATACATGCATATGTTGTCATTGACACTTGTATACTTAAAGTCCATTTCTAATGTAACATATTTAAATTAGGGCAAACTAATCCCAGAAAAACTGACTTTTGAATTTGGTGAAAATATATTCTTTAGCTGGTGCCATGGTCTGGTCACCTAGATATTGTCATTCAAAACGGATTGTAGTGACTAGCGTTGAATAATACATGGTATGGGAGAACATTCAGCTGTGATGTCTCCTGGGATATCAAAGAACTCTTTTTTTTGCTTGTTATTTCTGAAATTTCGTAGCTGGATTATTCCCCAATAATGTTCAATGTAGGATTGCTGTAAAATAAAAAAAGTCACATACAGAAGTTGCAGGAAGCTGGTAATCCTGGCCTATATAAAAGTATATAAATTGCAAAAGAGAAAATGCTGGGATCTTTAAATGAATATAATGAGTTTAGCTCCTTGGTTTACTATATATTAGGTTACTGGGAGAATGGATTATAAGAAGACAGTGTTAATGTGCAAGTATGAATGACTGACTGAATGGGAATCGCCATGCCAGCTGCAACAGTAGTGAAGGGTAAAGGATTAGAAGAGAAAATGAATTCTTGCTCTGGAATGATCTTGAATGAAAAGTAATATGAGGTGGAAAATACATCCATAACAGAGGGAAGAAAATATTAATAACTGTGACATTGCGCTTTCCATAATTTGTACTAACAAGAGATTACAAGTTCTACTTCTTTGTACTTTTGCAGAGCCAAAAGATTTGCATGATCTATGATTATTAGTATTAGCAGGGTTTTAGAAGAGAAGATTTATGGTGTTAAGGCCGAGACTGTGCAAAGACCAGTGCTTAGTGCAGAGAAATATTCAGTGTCTGGATAAAAGGGGATAAAAGAGGATCATGTGACTTTTTCCCCTCAGTTAAAGGAAAGAGGAATTCTGTCATCTTCCCAGCTGTTAGGATGTAATATGGAAGATAATGCATGCTATGATCTGGAAGAAAAACAATAATTAGATATGTAAATAGAAGAGCTCATGCATCCGTGAATGTGAGTGTTCATTTGTACAATGAGTATGAAAAAGTCGAAAAGCCATCGTACATGGAAATGTTCTAACTTCTGGCCAGCGAAAGCTTAAATTCTTCCAGTGTACTTATCTCCTTATCATCCTGGATTTGCACACCCTAAACTGAACCACAGAGTAGGAATATAAGGTTTTGTAAAAGGAATTGGCACCATCTTCTGTGTTTGCACTCTAATTCAAATTTGCACAGAACAAATTCGCTAAAAGAGAAATCCATACTGTATTACATTTAAAAGTTCTATATATACACATATACACAGATTTATACAGAAAGGAGAGAAATTGCTAGTATGGCAACTATTTAACACTTTATGCTAATGTTTTGTATTGAGTTTTGCATCTAGTCTTCTTTAAGTATTTTGAGCAGTTTGTCATATTACACTTAAGCCTTTTTATATAGTCCAGTAGCGTAAGCTATGATTTATATATACAGGCAAACTTTTCTGGTCCATCCACCTATCCTAAAACCTGGCTTCAAGTGATTGTATACTCAAAAACACCCTCCCCAAATTATACATGAATATATATTTATGTATTGTGTTTCGTGGCTTGCGCTATATCGGAGGTTAGAGTAGAAATGGCACCCTCCCCCCACCTCACCAAATAGTGAGGATTTTGACAAATCTATGGATAGAGGATCATAGATTACATAATATGATGGGGGTTTCCGAAGGTGCCTTTTCAATCAATATATGACACAATGAAATACTTAAAAAAGATTCACATAAATTTTTTTTAGGGTAAAAATACATATATTCTTTAAAAAAATAAAACAAGCAATTTGTTGATATACAGATATAGCCAATCCTTATACATTTTTTCTTTAAATAGCAGCCCCAACAATGGGGGTGATGTCCAAGCTGTGTATGGGAGTGACCTTCGACGTGTTTCGTCCCTTTGGGACTTTATCAAGAAGACCCATTCACTATAAGCATTAAAAAACATTCGTAATAAACAACAAAATATTAAATAATGTGCATTTGTCATTTTACCTTACCAGGGGTTGATGGATAGTTCATTTTACCTGTTATCATCTGTGCATCAACTTCTCATTCAGGAAGTTTCTTTTCATAGCTTTTAATCTTGAAGTTTATTCCCTCATTCCCTTCAGAAGATAAATAAATAAAATAGTTTGTTTCCCTTTCTATTTCTGGAGCCTTGTCTCTTATTTTTACTCTATCTTCTCCAATTTTCTATGTCTATGTTTTGTGCTCTTTTACATAACAATTTACTTAGTGTACATCTTTCCTATATACTACTTCTCTATTCCTTAGTGTGCAACCCTTCTAGGACACCCCTATCTTTTCCTTATCTATGTGCTAAATTTATGCTAGACATTGTATACATGTGAATTCTGCTCTAAAACAACCTGTGGTATGTACACAATTGGTAGGAGTGTGTAGCTGTTTTAAATGTACTCCTTATTCAACCTCAGCCACTGGCAAACCACTCTAAACTTTTTAAAAATGGGTATACCATTGTTACCAATTTATTTGGCAGACTGAAAAAAGACTAAAGCAATGAGGGTGCTCAAAATATTGGATGGAGCTATGTGGACCGATCATGAAGAAGACATATGGTAGACGGCAGTGTGTAAGTCTTGGGGTCACACAAGTCCAATTTTTTAAGGCAACAGGTAACCCTACTTGAAACCTTGAAATAAAGGGCTACCATGTGGTTCTGAAACATCAGAATTTCATATTTAATACCATAAATATGCATGAAGACACCTGCTGAGGTCTGTTTTACAATTCTGGTAGCAACTAGCATCTTAAATCAGAAGTGTCAAACTCAAAATTAAAACTTGGACAAAGTTGGTGACCAACTCTGACATTTATTGAAGAAAGGTCTACAATTAAAGAATAACAGCATAATGATGAACCTTTTATCTGGAAACAAATGTAGGTTCAGTCTAAGGGATTGTTTCCACTATGTCTTTGTCCACTAATTCAGTGCGTGCTGATTGGGTGGAAAAAGATGTGGACAGAACCCCTTATTTGAATGGGTTCCACTACTTCCTTAACAAAGTTAAGTGGGGTGCGAAAAAACCTGGGTCAAATGAAAAGGGGGCGTGTTACCACCAATGTTGCAGTAATGCACTTTAAATTGTGGGCAACCTGCTGTTTGGGTCGTATGGACATGTCACGAAGACGTGTCCATGTTGCCCAATGGACACATAGCATAAAAAAGAAATCTGGAACAATAATAAACAGAAGTCTGGAATAATATAAAATATGTGATATCAAATATCCAATAATCACATATGTGCCATTAATTTCTTAAATAAAATGGTATCAACAGTCCAAATAATATAATATAATTATACCGCAGGTGTAATTAAGCCCCAAGACTAGAGTTTGAGACCTCTTTCCTAAACCATTATACCATCACAGTTTTCCAGATCATCTAGTAGGACCTCTAAATATGTATTACACTGCACTTTCAGAATTACTCCTAAAAAATTGCAGTGACCTAAAGACTAGACAAACTCTGGAAAGTCTTTTTACATTTTAAGTAATCTTAGAGTATCTGGCCTACAGGAAAATATAAGCTAAATCTGAGAAAGGCTTGGCCAAACTAAACGTCAAGTAGTATAATTGATGGACGTTCACAAAGACATTTTAATGATGAATTGTTATTGGATTACTGGTGCATGTTTATAGAGAAATCCATTTTATTACATCCTTGGTGTTAGAACTTGAGAAACGTGTCGAGCAGGACTGATGGTCTGTGTGTCTCTTGATGGATTCTGTATCACAACTTTATAATCTTGCTTCTTAAATCTAGTCTACTATTTCCAAAATAAACCATGCATTTTTGAGAGTGAGATTTGTGAGATTATGGTGACGATGTCGGACAGGTGGCACAATGTGGAGTAGACATAAATGTAAATTGAGGAGGTTTGTTTTAAAGGACGATGGCTATGGCTTAATTATAACATAATAAAATAGTTTTCTGCAGATTTTTCTATTGTTTGTTATATTTACGTGGCAATGTTTGTTCTCTGTTATTGTCCCTTTGTCAACAAAAATGTCAATGGGTTTAATTTTTATTTTCATGAAAACATATTTAATGGGGTTATGTTCTAGATGATATATATTTTTAAATAGTTTAATAACAAACTATATAACTTCCGGTTCCGGCGCCCGATGTAGACGGCCGCAGCGCGAGGCAGCTCCATCCCTCCACAGCCACACGCGGCTGGCCGGCACCGATCTTCCGCCCTGACACACTCCACACCCGGGCAACATCTTGGGGAGTCGGATGGATCGCCTTGTAGCGCGATCCGCTCCCGGAAAGAGCGCGCGGGAGCGCAAATCAGGCCGACAGGCCAAAGCCAAGATGGCGGCGGCGGACATGTACAGCGACGAGGAGCGGTCGGATGAGGAGGCTCCCAGCACTCAGGCACAGCGCATCGATTATAAGAAGCTGGCCAGTGCAGTGGCACAGAACCTGAAGGATGATCTCCTCACCACTCTGCAGCAGTCTTTTACACAATCCTTGCTTGAGATGCAGCATGAGATCAAATCCAACTCTACCAGGCTGACAGAGCTGGAGTCAAGGGTGAGTGACAATGAATCTGCCCTCCATTCCCTGCAGGTGGCCCACACCGAGCTGCAAAAATCCCATGAGACTATAGTGGCCAAAAATGATGACCTAGAAAACAGGTTTCGGCAAAATAATGAGGGTGGTGGGCCTGCCAGAATCTTATAAGGCTGCAGAGCTACATGACTTTTGCCAAAAACTGATCCCCGAATCCCTGGGACTGCCGAGACCCTGTAGGGTGGAGAGGGCGCACCGGTTGGGGCCCTTTCAGCCTAATCGCACCACTCCCCGCCCGATTATCATCCGCTATCTGGACTTTAATGACCGGTCTGAGATATTGAGAGCGTACCGGGCCGAACGCAACATGGTGACGGATGGTCACAAGTTATTGCTTTTTGCTGATTACTCAGCGGAGGTGAACAAACGCCGCAGGGCGTTTTCTGAAGTGTGCAGTGAATTGGTGCACCATAGATGGAGATTTGCATTGCAGTACCCGGCGACCTTGCGGGTCACCCTCCCTGATGGCAAAATCTCCACATTCTCTGACCCGGACGGGGCCAAGCGCTATCTTCACCGTCACCCTACATTCAAGCCTGGAGCATCCCTCCCACCGGCGGCGGAGGGAGAGGCCTCTTCTTCACCTGCCCCACCGGAGTGAGACTGGTTATTAATGGCGTTCTGGCCGCAGTTACTGGATCTTAGCTGATGACCGTTTACAAGTGGATGGAGCACCTGTCGAATGTAATGCGCACTGGGGTTGTGGCTCCCTGGCGGATGGGAGATCTACTTTGGGAAAAAAGGAAGTCCTTGCTGCAGACTATACAGTTGGGTGGGGGTACCGGGGTTGGGTGCTCCCACTGGTGTTTTGTTTTTCAGTTTTGTTTGATTTTTTGTGTTATTTT
>CM070034.1:101754218-101768762 GCA_036250615.1 Ptychadena robeensis
TGGGATGTGGCAGACCAAATTATGATATTTGTGATTGAACCCCTTAAACTAATCTTTGATCAGCATTAAATATTGGTAGAGAAAAGGGAAAGAACTGTGTATCAGCAAAAAACAGAAACAGTACTCACAGAAGAAAAAGGGTTTGTACTATTACTCTTGTAAGAGTAATAGTAAAGAAATAGTAAAGGAAGAGTCAATACATCTTATCCCGATTAGTCTGGAAAGAGCTTCACCAGTCAGGTGGATGGGATGTCTATGAATGTCAATATCAAGTAAAGAGCTCCTGTAACTCCACCAAATAAATCCTCATGGCTACCCCCCAGAACAGAGGGCGACCACTCAAAACAGCCCCTGACTGCGCCACACCATCCCATGCGTGGAGCACTCTAACGGGAAGGAAATATCACAACAGCAACCATTTTTTTCTGAAACAAAATCCAAATGCTTCTAAATAATCAACCTATCCGATTATCCCCCTTAGCCCTGATGAACTTGAAGTCCTCTATTGGGCTTAGGTTTCTGCCCATCAGTTCCAATTAACATTTTGAAACAGATCTAAACCTGTTTGCCCGTAAGCTTACTCATAAAACGATGTATGATAAGCCCACTGAACCCTCACATGTTTGTAAAACTTCAGAATTGAAGCATTCAGGGTGGTAAGAATCCTTATGGAACCACTAAATGAGCAAGAAGATCATGCTTTGGAAACCACACATATATCTGAGAATGTCGATTCGGTTGTGGACATCCAACCTTTACCTCCTAGATCCTTTAAACCTAAATCAACTTTTTTCCCCACCATTAAACACCAATCCTACCATTGCAGCTTTCCTCAGACAAGTAACTTATCATATTAGTATTAATATAATAATAGGCCAAATAAATTCCCAAGAATCTGAATAGACAACAGCTGTACAAACACTTCAAAACAGTCCAAATATTGTTATAAAAGGGGCTAACAAAGGCAGCAATAAAGTAGTTCTTTAGGTTCAGCAATATGTCCAAATGTGCAAAAAGATTCTAGATAATAAAGACTGGTATTGGCCAATTCATAAAAACAAAATTAGTCTCTTTAATCGACAGCCATCATTGGCCAACTTTACCATTAAACAACAGGTTTTTCAGTTTTTACATATTCTATACCCCAAAATACCAACCTTTTATGCCCTTCCTAACGTTCATAAACAACAAAACCTACCACCAGGTCGTCCTATTATTTCTGGCAATGAAAGCCTCACTGATGAAGCCAGACAATTTTATAGATTACCATCTGAGACCCTTTGTGTTGAACCTTCTGTCATACATACGGGATACTTTCCATTTACTATAATCCATAGAAAACCTAGAGGTCTGCCCTGGCACCTGGCTCATGGGGATAGATGTGGAGGCTTTGTACTCCAGCATCCCCCATTAACGGGGTATCAAGATGGTCCGTGAATATTTTTTGCCCTTAATGACCCCATTGACCCTTTGCAAGAGTTCATTTTACAATTATTGCACTTCATTCTTTCCCATCATGTTTTTATGTTCAATTCTACTTATTATATACAGGTGCAGGGAGTGATAATGGGCATGTGCTGTGCACCATCCTATTCTAATCTCTTATTAGCAATTCATAAATTGTTCTCATCCTTCAATTCATGCACCAATAACAACATTTTGTTTTGAAAGAGATACATAGATGATGTAATCATGCTATGGTCTGGCAACAAACTTGAACTTTAATTATTCCTGGAGAAATTACTCCAACCAAGAAGAAAGACCTCCTCTAAAAATTATGTTAATTTAATCTTACCCTTTAACTCTTACTAGCAAAAAACACTGGATATTCTGTCGAAACATTGACATATCCTTCTGGCTGACGATATTGTAGCATAACACATTCCCACTAAAGCCTCAATCACTTAAAGACGCATGCGTCTTTGAGGGACTGATTAGTTTAAATTAATTTCTCTTCACCACAATCTACGCAATCTGGGGGCCTGTTCCATTGTAGATCATGTGTACAATGCCAACATATCTCAGAATGTATACAATTTACCCTACCCAATGGGCAACTCCATAAAATCTCCCAGAGAATCATTTGTGATTCTAAGGGTATTGTATATCTGGCTGTTTGCCAATACAAACGATTTTATGTAGGCAAAACCAAGAATAGTTTCAAAACACACATTTACCAACATATCTATAATATTACCAATGGGTTATTACTACACCAATATTGGCCCATATGGCCATGTGCCATCATTTTAACACTCATATTACATTTTATGCCCTTGACAGAATCTTGGAAAGTGAGAGAGGGGGTAATTTTTTAAAACTATACTACAATGTAAATCTTAATGGATCTTCAATCTGAAGGTCACCTCTTTCCCTGGTTTGAACAAAATTCTTTAATCTTTTTGTTCCAATAAATTTTTATTGTAAAGAAATGGAAACATATAACAAGCATACAGTAAAATGCATTACAGTGAACAGAACATTGGTCAAGAGCAAAACATACAGGGAAGGAAAGTACAGGGGCTTGTGGATGATAGGATAGTGTGGCACAGTTAGGGGCTGTTTTGAGTGGTCGCCCACTGTTCTGTGAGGTCCCCTACAGCATTTATTTGGCAGAGTTGCAGGAGCTCTTTACTTGATATTGACATTCATAGACATCCCATCCACATAACTGGTGAAGCTCTTTCCAGACTCATGGGGGTAAGATGTATTGACTCTTCCTTTACTATTACTCTTGCCAAACCCTTATTCTTCTGTGAGTACTGCATCTGTTTTTTGCTGATACACAGTTCTTTCTCTTTTCTTTTTTTTCCATAATAACTTTTTTTGAAAATTATCAGAGTAACATACGAAAGTAACAATCAAGTACATTTTTGTACATATTACAATGTATACGTAGGCATCCAGAATTGGTCAGTCAAGTTAATACAGAAGTGCTCTAAAAGTGTTTTTAAATTATCAGTATTTGTCTTTGGGACATAATTAGTAACACGATATAATGGGTTATGTGATGTATTTTTTTTAGGTTGTATTTATCTAGTGTTTACACCTTCTAAAGGCCCTTTCACACTATATGCATTTTTACAGTACTGCGTTTTCTCATCGAAAACCAATGTTACCATTCACACTGCACGCATTGCGTAAATGCAGAATTTTCACATTTGTGTTTTTATAATTGCCCTGCTGCATGTATTTTTGAAGCATTGTTAATTCTTTGTTCAAAAATGCAAATGCAGATGTGTAATGTGCAAAACGCATGCTTTAATTTATGACTGCAATCATGTAATTCTGCTTACTCCAAGAATGAGCTAAAACAGAATTTAAAGGATGCGATTTTTACCATGGTTGTTGGGCCACTATATAGATTGGTTTAAGTGGTAATCAAATATTATTTGCCTTTACTGACCATAAATGTTTACATACACCTATATAACTTTTTCTGATTTATGGGCTTTCAAATGAATATATGAACATGCTTTATACTAATTATAAATGTAAAAATAGTTTTTGTCTAAAAATAATATTTATGCCTAATATTATGGATACACCTGTATTATCTGCTATGCATAGGCGACCCAGGAGTCACCAGACAGAAGAAATCCCTGGCCTGCACCACTGGAGGATGTTGCGGTATCACCTGGAACTGGTAAGCATGACTCTGGGTTAGCGCTTTTTGCAGTGAAAATTTACGAGCCCCACTCTGGACTTCTCCAAGAAATTTAATGCATATTTACTATAAAAAAGTAGAACTTATGTGATTTTACTTACATTATGCAATGTTATGTATTCGATTTTTCTGGTATAATGTAGTCACGGCCATTAGTTAAATCTCCATCCCTATTAGAAATGGTCGCAAAATTTGGTGAGTCAATTGCAAACCCCCTGAACATGGCATCATCCAGCCAAAATAGTTGGACATGAAGGGAAGGGTTGTAGGGGAAAAAAACATGTAGTTTTCGCATAAATTAAATTTAAAGTTCAGTCAAAATTTTGACAACCTCCCCTACAACTTTTATGTTGGTGATGACATTACGTTTAGATGCTTTGAAAATAACTCACAGATTAGCTAGTTGAAATTTTGTGACCATCACTAATCCGAACATGACAAACGCAAGTCTGTGTATTGGACAACATAATTAACATGATGGACCTGTGATTAAAGAGCCAGCTAGAGCAGTGCTAACATCATGCCCCTCTTGCATATGGTAAATGATTTGGAAACTTGTAAAAAATGTTTTGTTACATTTCAATATTAATTAGAGTTATTAAGTTAAGATATATTAAGAGTTACACTAAACATAATTAGCCATTGTACACTTGGTGTACATTGTACAATTAAGCAGATAACAATAAGCACACATACATCTTAACCTCCATGGTAGTATGCCTGTAGAGCATCGTTTGTGTTTCCCTCCTCTCTACACATCACCTCTACAACCATAAAAAAAAATATTCTGTGGCAGTGGGCACTAATTTGTTGGATTTTCTTTAGGGATTAAGAATTTGCACCATATCAGATTCCCATGTCACACGCGGAAGCCTCCAAACCACTCCAATAGTAGTGGCTTTTTAATACAGCGCCACATAAGACAGATAATGAATGCAGTAGAACGAAAGAAAAATATTCAAATATTTTTGGTAGACCAAGAGATACATTGATTAATATGATGTATAAGATGTTGACCTAGAAATACCTATCATCATAAAATCCAAGCCAAGTGCATTTAGATTATGTACATTTTTGTTATTACACAAGGAACCCAAGCTCAATGCTCTGTGAGTCTAATCTTTATGTTATATATTGCATTAGATATACATTGATGCAGCAATTCTGATGTATTCAGTATTGTACACTGAGCACGTCAGCTGATGCACTGGGAATAAGGATCAGTCGGATGGTGAATTAAAATGAGATCAGATGGCTTATCCTTTACAATTTACTTTTCAATGTTGTCAGCAGGCAAATTATGAAAGCTGTCCCAAATGGATATGTTTGAAGTTTAATATGCATGATCACCTAGAAAAGGCAAACTTTTGATCTGTCATTATTAAGTTATCATTAATATCTCACTACTTTGTATCCCCCCCCCCCCAATATGATTTCATTAAATATTATTCCTGTTAGAATTTTCCTTAGTGGCATATGCTTGCATTAGACTTTTTTCTGAAAAAGGGTTAACACATTTAATAAAATATCCTATAGCTTAGCTTTAGTACATAATAATAATTGAACCATCTCTATTGATGGTGGTAGAGGTTAGTTGATGACTAGTTAATTGACTGATAGAAGGTGTAATGCACTTTAGTAGATTATATCCACAAAGCATAATCATATGTAATTGTTTCTACCTTATTTACTGTATGATAGCAATATACCCAAATGACATGTTGTACAGAAAACTTTTACTTTGTGCTATAAATATTTTCTTCATATTTCTAGATGAAAATTTTTGAGGAAAACCAGATTCTCTCAGTAACACTTTATCTGATGTGCCTTAAGAGTCACACGTTAAAAATCTTAATTATGTTAATTTCAAAATACTGAACATGTTTAGCATTTCTGCATTTTGCATTTAAATAATTTCATATTAGGTTAGTTACTTCTCTTAGTAACCACTAGTAGCTAGAGAAACCCCCTAAGATAAAAGTATCAAACCCATGCAGGGACGTGCCACGCCCCAAAAACTGTAAAGAGTACATACACAAAGAACCATAAATGGGGCAATGTGGGGCTTTAAAGGCCCAAATAGTATATCAAACACAATTAAGTATAGTTATTTAAAACAGGTCTTTATTGTGCTGACCCAATAAATGTATAAAATATCCAATAAAATTCACATACATAACATACATTTACAACATATATGTTAATGCCATACACGACTTTTATACAGTAGACCTGAGAGACATCGGCGAGTTCTGGGTGGCTGAATGCGTTTCGCCCCCTGTTAGCGGGGCTTCCTCAGGAGCGAGCCCAGAATTAGGCGTGTACGCTTAAAAACAACACCAATATTAGTAGATTGCATCATACTATTGTACATAAATATAGGTATAATTTGCATACATATTTCACATAAACCGTCATCATACATTGTGTATCTTCATAAACATTAGATCAACAGGGATAAATTCTTGCCCCAGGGTGGTCCCGTAGTTAGCGGTCCCCCCTTTCCGCCCCCCACTCATACGCACCATCCTGTCCCCTCCAATAAAGGCCACCCTCCCGAGGTTTGGTTGGACCCCTCTGACAGCATATAAATATATGTATATACGTGTCCAGCCTTGTATAACCCGTTTTTGACCCAGCTGTTGTCAGGAGGGCAATGAGTATTGGATATTATATATATCAAAGGGTAAGTATTGCACTTAAGTGTTAAATATTGGGTATTGTATATATCAAAAGGTAAGTATTAAACTTACCATAGAGATAGTGAATTCCTCACTTCATTGCTCCTCCGCTGAGGGAAGAGATTTTCCAGGAGCCATGTAGTCTTGGGATCTATAGTAAGAGGGTTCAGGGGTACCCACGTGGGGGAAGACCCACCGCTTGTCAACTCCAAACCACAGTTCTAGAGAGCAACGACACGACCTCCAAGAGCCACCACTAAGAGCAGAAACTAACGCCTACGTGTATCGCCCCCATACACCCCAATTACCCACCCAACTGAGAGATAAGAGATAAAACAAAATAGAAAAAGCAAAAGCAAAGAGCTGTTGCCAGAAAAAGTGTTGATGTCAGTGAGGTGTAGTGAAAATGTATAAGTGGGGATGTATGAGTGATGTGGTATGTGTGTGCGTATGTGTGTGTGGGGGTGGGGCCGGGCCAAGTGTATGTGTATGTGGGTATGTGAGAGGGTGTGTATAGATGTGAACGTTAGAAAAATTGGAAGGGATAGGGCATGACCACATGCCAAAATAGGAGTGACAACAGTGTATAGAGCACCCGTGAAGTAGAGGCGGCCACCAAAATTGAGGGGGCCAAAAGGTCAAATGAGAAGATGAGTGTACCAAAAACACCCCAACAGCACACCCAATGTGGGGGGGGGGAACACAGGAGAGAAATACACGGGGGAGGGGGAGAGAAAAGAAAAGGGGAGGACAACATAAGTGTACAGAAAAGACATGCCTCCTCATATATGCACTCCCAGTACATATCACTGCATTCACATACATCAAACACATCATACGCCCTAGGGAGCATGCATCCATGGCAGGCCCCCAGTCATCCCCCCTCACACACCCACAGCAGCCTAGGGTCCAATAAGGGAGGTGCGGGAATCGCTGGGGAAGGCTATAGAAGGAAACATTGTGTGAGGTGCCTTGAGATATCCATATGAATACCCCATAATACGGAGTATATACTTGCCTGTCGGTGCCACAACAGTGGCTGTTCGGGACGGTGTCCACCACTATCGGGGGAAACAGTTATCCAATCACCTGAGCACAGGCGTCCTGATACCAAAATAAGGCATATCAGCAAATAAGTCTACCAGTGTCCACGCTCTGGAGGTATATGCCTTCCCCCATATTCAAGGGTGTCCTACCTTAGTGTAGCAAGATCAGCAATGGCGTAACCGGGGAGTCCACCTCTCGTCCCCGGAAGCTGCAGTGCTACCAACTATATGTATGGGAACCGATTACCCTCCTCCCCAATCAGGGAGCGGGGGCGGTGGCCGCCGGTACGCCCACCCACGTGGCCACCAAACGCCAAACAGTCGGCCACTGGGTATGGAGCGCGCCAGGACCCCGCCTCTCACAAACTCCCTGTGTGGACGTCATGCTCTCCCGTCCCCCGGGGCGGGGCCGGACACCGGGCACGCACAACAGATGCTGTGTGCTGGTACCCGCGTCCGCCCCGAGGGGCGGGAACAGCCCCAGCAAATGCGTGGGACTTGGCATACCTGGCCGATCCCTCCCCCACCCACCCCATGCAATGGGGGGGAGGAGAAGGAAGAAGATCGGGCCATGGCAGAGACTCGGCGGGCTGAGAGTCCGCAACGGGTCAGGCCAATACCCCCAACCTATGTGGCCAGGCTCCCCAGATGGAAAGGGGAAACGTCCACCTCTCTCTTAGGATCAGTGGGAGGGACAAGGAAAGGGGGAGGGCAAGACAGCCACCCCCCATCAAACAAACCACTCAGCCACACCAACACATAGATCGTCTACACCCCCCCTCCACCCCCCCCTCCGCACAGCTGCGGGCGAGGGATCCCCAAGGGGAATCCCAGCATACATACAACATACGAAAACTATAAGAACCACAGAGATACGCAGATATAGACACAGGGACAGAGAGATACACAAGGGTGTCAGCAGCGAGGGGATGGGAGGGATCGCGGCAAGAGGGGGGAGCGTGGGAAAACAGGGGAGAAGTATGAGGCACCACCTGAGGACAGGGGGAGAGGAGGAAGAGGAAGGAATATACCCCACAATCCACATAAACACCATACGTGAAAAATAATAAACACAGAAAGCTAGATGGGTCCCCATCCAGAGGGACAGCATGAACAGGATGGGTCCCCATGCAGAGGAATGTTACTTCTCTTGTTTGCTGGTGCAACTGGTTACAAATCATTATTGGGTATATCAATTACTTTGTAAGGGTAAGTTGAAAGGAGTAAGGAGAGATGCAAAAAAGAGGAAGCTTTAAATGACCAGGAAACATTTGCTGTTTATGTATTTTGCTGTTTATGTATTGGGGTCAATGGAGAAGGTAGCATTAGTAGTGTTAGTGGTGGTGGGGTATAAATGATTGGAAACTTTTATTTTTGACCACCTCCCGTAATCCATATTTTTTTTATGTATTTTACTAAAAAACATACTTTCAACTTCCCATTTTCTGGCAGTCTGGCACTTTTGGTAGATTGGAACCATTCTGGTTTCTTGAGGACCGGATAACTTTTTACACATAACAAAAAAAATTTCCATTAAAAACCCCAAAAATCGCAAAGTCCTGATGCGTTGTTACTTTGTACCTGATTGCACTTCTCACATGCACCTGTTCTACTCTCCCAATCTTTTTTTTTTAGGGACTGTGCCAATGAAGGTGATGCTTCACATCTAGTGGACCCATCCATTTTTTCACCTTTTGGAACAAAGTATTTCAACAATAGCTAAGCTACTGCAAGTTAAACTGTTCCATTTCAAAATTGTAACTCTAAAACATGTACAGGATAGGTTGGTACATCATTACAGTTACAGCTAATTGACTATAGCTAGGAACTAAAAGAAGCAGTTCTTTCACTTTCATGAGCTTTACACAGGGTGGACACTATAATTATTAATATGAAACTCACTAGTATACAGGAAGACAGACACAAATGGTTTTTGGATATCTGTGACCTGTGGATTCAGTTATTTTATCCTACCCTTAACAGATAATGTCTGTCCTATCTCTAAATTTGGTTATCAGATTTTGGGTCCATCCTGGTACACCTACGTACTAGACACTGGTCTGTGATCAAGTCTCTGGAGTATCTTGTTTATGTGACTTCTCTCTTTCTATCTAAATCCTCTCTCTTTTTGGTTTGTTTTTGTGTTTTGTTGTTATAAAAATAATAAAAAATATTGCATTTGAAAAAGCCCAATAAAGTTTATATGCTCCTTCAACATCACTTCTTTCAAAAAATGTGGTAAGATGATTTATACAATATTCTAAATTTCAAAATGGTTGCCAATTAATTTTCTTTGCCTCAACTTCATGTACTACTCCATCTAGGGTAACATTTAATAATTGATTCTTCTATAGATTCATAATGGTACATAAACCTGTTTGTTCAAGATGCTAATGATCCATGTGTCGTACTCACATAAGTCTCCTAAATTATTAAAAGGTTACGGACTCTTAAACTAGGCAGTTAGAAAACCTTTAGTTTTACATAGGAATTGCTTACACCAAGCAATTCATATTTGGGTCCAGGCTAGCCAGAAAAGTAAAAAATCTAGTAACACTTCTCATAGGAGAACTTACTATGCCTATTTGTTACGGATTCAGCTCAATGTTCATTGTTGATTTGTTATGGTACTGTAGGGGCATATATGGAGTTGCTTTCTGTGAGATCATCTGGTGTGTTGTTTTAGCAACTTGCAATCACTGAATTGTAAAGTATTTCAGAAATTTAAGGGTAGGGTCAACCCCTTCAGAGGTACCATCTTGTAAATGGTTCTCTATTCTAGTGTAAGAACAATGTTTGCACTGGTACCTTTATGTGACTAATTACAACTTTGGGGATAGTAATATATATTCCCAGCAAAACTCTAGGCAACAGCCCTGAAGGAATAAAAATTACCTAATGTGCACCAAATGCCTTTGTAAAAGCCCATACCCATAACCCCATACAAAAAAAGAGAATGTGGTTATCACAGGAGGTTTTACTCTCAGATGAAAGGGCAAATACACAACACAAAATAAGCAATGAAAACTTTTGTTTAAGGGAAAAAATTGTTTATAAAAAAAAACCTACAGCGTATCGTCATTTTTGTTATGTGAATAAAACAAACTTTCAGCTTGTCCCCCTAATTTAAAATATTGAAACATTTGTAAATATATATAATTTGTAGACTTTTTTTTGGTATAATTAGGCTACAAATGAATTGAACTGTAAATTTCCTTTATTGTGTTTGGCCTCTAAATATGTCAAAAACGTAAAAGAAATGGATCAGAAAAGATAATAAATCAGAAACCTAATTACAAATAACATTTTATAGTATATAGCTAGTAAAACCCATGTGGTAATTGTTTCTGTTTTCAATTATTTGCTGCAGGTTTTAGAAAAGAAATACATTCTGTATCCATATTTAACAAAAATGCCATCTATATTTTCAATGTGAATTGCCCATTTTATTGAAACATAAGCTGATTTTATAAAGTTTATTTTTTTATATTCTCATATAAAAAATATATATTCACATATATGGTTAATTATCATATAAAACTTAGATATCTATTTTTACTCCAGTTTTCAATAACATCAATAAATCAATAAATTTGATTACATTTATATCTACATGTAAAGACACAATTTTGCAAATATATAGAAATGAAAATACAGTTTTCCTTCAAATACATAAAATAAACCAATTTGGGATGCTAAAATTTATGTAAGAGTTGTAATGTAATGTTCAAGAGAGAACTTTAGATCTTCATCCATACGAAAAACACAACAGTTTTCATGCCAATTCTTTATTAAAGTCATTGAAAAAGGTAAAATCACAAGTATCCATGAGAGACATCCCAAAACAGCTCTAGCTATTTCCGTCAAAGTAAAAAAGGCAGATTCATTTGACAGCTGTCCATAACAATTGTGAAAAGAAACTGTATAATATCAACTATAGATAGAGCAAAAGTAGCAGAGGAAAGAAGGAAAAATGAGCTTGTTAGAAGATTCTGTATTAGAGTTCTTTCCCTTGACAATATATCTGTACCCTAATATGCTCAACAAATTGGCAACCTGCACTTATAGCTCTCCTGTATTTGCATCCAAATTCCCGTTGGGGGAATGTCTATATTATTCAGTTTTGGATAAAAGAAGCAATTTGATATGACAGGTGGGTCAAGTGTTTCCTTAATAAAGCAAACTGGTAGAGGAAAATAAATGTGCTATTGTGAGAAGCTTGACAAATAGGTAGATTTATCTCCCTTGAGTATAGCCAGTGAAAGCTACTAAATAAATCACTTGTGTTACTTTGATTTAACCACTTCAGTGTTGATGGATCTGAGGTTCCTTGTAGAACTGCAAGATTTGCTACCTTTATTTCCACATGTATCACATTTGCTGTGCATACCTGACAGCTCTCAAAGTTGTTGAAGTTTTACATCACCAGTTCAGCTACGGGACTGTAACTCATTTCTATAATCGGTGTGCTTATTAGCAAACAAAACTGAAATTAGCGCCTTTGTGTATGAACTTAGGTAAGCGGTCATGAACACTGTTGTGTTTAGCATTAAAGACTGCCTATGGAAATGGATTATCCTAGAACCCCATACAAACGAAATCATTTATCGTAATGTTGTGGTAAATCTTTATCATTATCATATCATATGTGATGAACAACAAATTGTTCATCACATATGATTTATCAAATAATTTCATTATCACATATGAAATTATTTGACTGACATTTTTGGAAAGTGAACAAAATGAAATGATATAGGCTCTTTTTTGAAGGTCACTGTTGTCCCTCTTCCTAATAGACAAGCTATTTGCATACACCAGGCATGGGATGCCCCACATAGCTGTGCCATTACCAAAAAAACTCAACACAATGAAAAGCAGAATTGTTCTGAAGCTTCAATAGTGAAATGGAAAATACAGAAATTATTTCATTCATTTCATTCAATTAACACCATTCATAAAGTCTTTTATATCTACCAGACTCTCTAAGCGTGAAAAGAGTAGTTATCTTAAAATGTCGTTATCTTCTTAATGTTAAGAGAGCACTATATTTATTTATTTATTTATTTGTTGTAGGTATCTGATCACAACTGTTAATTTGAATTTCACAGCAAGAGTCACTGCAACATGGGCTTCCTGGGAAATCACAGAAAGCTCTGTGATTGCCTAACCGATTTAGTCCAGTTAAAGGTTGACAAGGTTTGCTCAGGGAACTTAGTGGTATTATTTTATATAAGATATCACAATTGAACAAACCATGTTACAGCAGCCCTTCACATTACCTATTACCCTTGCAATATTCATGTCCTCAATTTGGTTGCCCAGCATTTCTTGAACAAGTATATAGCACTAAATAACCAGCCAGACTAGGCCACAAGAATTTGCAAATTGTACTCATCTCTCTGCACTTTCTTGGTCACCTCTTGCCATGAATAGATATAGAGGGCTTCCCAAGCTCTTCTAGCCTCCATTGACATTTGAAGGTGATGCTGTTGAGAGAGTAGGCTGGGAGGTGGGTAATATGAGAAAGCATGTGATTTGAGCCATTTATCTGAGAAAGAATATCCACCAAAAAAGACATCAGTTTGGATGCATGCTGACAAAAGCAATATATGCTACACACTGCAAGGTCACTGTTAAGCAGTGTACAGACGTGTAAATGTTAAATAAAATCGATGTTCGATTAGATTTTCTAGTGTGATGAAAATATTGTATCTCGATTTTTTTATCTTGATTTTTTTTTTTTAAATGTGTATGACGATAAGGCAATCGATGAATAGCATTAATCTTACGATTTTTTTTACTTTGATCGGAAGTGATGTAGTGTGGGCGTGATTTTTATTCCTATCTTGATCGAAGTATGTATTAAATCGATTATTTTAAAAAGGAAGTGATGTATTAAGTGTCACTGATGTCGAAAAAATCGAGCAGAAGTAGCAATTTTAAATCTAATCGAGACTTGATTATTTTTTGAAACATTATCGATAAATTTTAAATCGACAGGAAGTAACATTAAAATTAGGCATTCGAAAAAAAATCCATTTTGAAAATATAATATGTCGATGACAATACAATCGATTAAAATTGACAGACATGTCCGATAAAATTCCAATCGAGAAACATGACGATATCGATCATTTTTCTCGATCTAATTTAATAATACAAATTCAATTAAAATTAAAATTGATGTAAATATTGATCTTTTTAATCGATTTGGCCTAAAAGTCTACACGTCTGTATCCTGCTTTAGTCTTAGTACCTTCTATCAATAGGTTCCTGTAGTTAATGCCTGAAGGTGTTGGGCCAAAAGAAGCTGGTATTTCGAATTATTCCAGCTTGGCTAAAGCCAAGAGCCTAATACTTTCCCCATAATGCTTCACTGTGGGGATGGTGTTCTTTTGGTGATGCAAGCATACCTTATGTAAAAAAAATTCAACTTTGCCCTCATCAGACCAGAATACACATTTCCAAATTGTTTTCCGATACGCGATACTGTCTTGCAAACCTTAGCAGTCCCGATATTTTATAAAGTATAACATTTAATGAAAGATACATTTTGTATCAATACTGGTGTTTTCTATTTTCTATTTTACATTTTGTATCCACTACTAAACTGTGTTTTAAATTTTTTTGTCCCAAAGTAGCTAGTTACTTTGGTAATTAAGCACCTCTGTATGGATTTGACAGTGTGTTCTGCCAAAGGATGTAGAAATGTGGCCAGCCACTCTTGGGATATAAAAAAAACTCTGATTGCTGTTACTTTCTAGTTTAGCAATGTTGCTTCCTGGTTCAAATCTCAGGAGATGATTTTGATTTGTGTCAGGCAGTTAAAGGCAGAAAGTTGACAAAGGAAGATGTAACTAAAGATGCATTTCTTAATTAGAAAATACATATGGCCTTCATCTGGCTATGAAATGTGGAAAGTACATGTAAATAAAATGATTGGCTGGACAACATTACAAATGCATTGGTAGATTAAGCCATGAACAAATAAAATCCAAGAGGGGGGAGGCTAATGGTTGACTCTGTGCTCAATGGGTTAGATCGCCCATCCCCTTTATAGACAAGATAGAAAAAAGAAGGAAAGGGCGAAGGGGTTACCCTCAGTGGGGACTTTACATTGGCGGATCTACCCTGTTAGTTGATATAG
>CM070034.1:101768862-101783980 GCA_036250615.1 Ptychadena robeensis
AGAGGGGGAAAGAGACTAGGATCCCAGGTACTCACTGATTACTTTAACTCACTTGGCTGTCACTAACTAGAATTAGCTCTCAGTGACCTTCAATTAAATATCCCTCACCTTATACCACCCTTATATTTTTAGAGACCCGGACCCACACCTGTGAAGGGCTTAAGGTGTACGTTTGGTACGCCGGCGCCCTCCCCCCTCCGCCATTACTCTCCGGGCTACTTTGGGGCCGCTCTGTTTGGGGCAGCAACTTTCCCTCCTACCCCCATTGTATGGGGGCACGCCAAGTCCATCGCGCTGAGTTCGGGCTTGCCGCGTCTCATCAATCCTCCGTTCCTGTGAGTTTATGTTCATCAATGAGCCCTTGAAGTTCCGGCGGTCCAGGTGTGTTAAATGCACTGTAACAACAACACAGTCTCCCTTTTTGTTTTTTACACATGTACAGATACCTATATTTCTAACTTTCTATATAGATACATATGTGTTCAAAATATATATACAAATATTTATTTGACTATTAAGATAAGGACATTTTTCTGCTTTTAGGTTTCTATGTTTTACTTTTGCTGTTACTTGTTTGTGTTTTCTTTTGTATCTATTTATATATACATATGATACATGTTCTGTATTGAATTCGACTTATCCTGGGTCTGCGCTACTGATGCATGCAATTAAGACATACAATCTCTTTGAGCTGTGTTAGGTTTAATTTACCACATGCTTAAATTAGCTTGTTATGCCTACATTTGAGATACCCCCTCTTTTGAGTTTGCAAATAATTTCATTGAAATGATATATGATATATTATGATACTAACAACGTAATTAGACCAGACCAGCAAGGTCTTTGGAATTTTTTGCTATTAGACCATATGTCCTTAAAACCATATTATGAATTAATTCCCCCCCCCCCCCTTTTGGGATTTCGAACAACAGATAACTGTAAATGTCCTGAGGAAGCCCGTATTATAGGGGCGAAACATGTTGACTACTTACAGTCTACACTTTGGAATCCAATTACTTGTCTAACATCTGACACTCCACTATTGAATAATTGGGACTTTTTGGGACCACCCATCTTCTGATGTCTTGATTTTATATGTTTATTTGTATGTGCAATGATCTTAAAATAAAATGTCAAATTAATTTAATGTATTTATGAAATAACTGGCTATATCAACTAACAGGGTAGATCCGCCAATGTAAAGTCCCCACTGAGGGTAACCCCTTCCCCCTTTCCCTCTTTTTTCTATCTCAAATAAAATCCAAGAAAAAAAGGTTATGGTATAGGTTTGTAGTATATAAGGAAGAAAAATTTAGCTACTTTTGGACCGCAGTGTTGTCTGCTTGTAGAAAGGGTAGGGTCAAATGAGCTATTAAATACTGGAAAATATGAAATATTTTAATATATATTTTTTCCATTTGAAATAAAAGTTAATCGTTTATGCATCCATGCTAGTGTTTATTGCAGGTTAGGCTTAGGGCATGACACAACACTCAAAGGGTCAACATAAATTGTGATATGTATAAAATGAAAGCTTGATTGTCAGAGAACAAAATGGGTTAAAACCAAATATTAAGCTAGTCATAGATGTTTAGATGTGTGTCTGATTTTGCCACTGATTGACGGTCAATCTGCCGTGAAATCGGCCACAAATCAAATGTCTAAAAGCAAAATTCAGCCGTATATTGGCCAGAAAACAGATCTAAGAAATTACGGACATGTAATCGTCATCACGCACAGCATATCTGCAGCAGAATCATCAAGAAAACTAAACCTCTATGGCCAGCTTTAGGAGTGGCTAGAACAGAGATTGGTGCATTATTTGTGGTCAAAAGTAATAGACTATGTGTTGGCACTTCCTCTAAAGAGGCCCTATTCATTCATCAGCAACCTTTGTAGAAAGATATGGAGAGTATTCACATTGTCTCCACTACAGTGTTTCTGGTGTGTTGGTGGCCTGTGGATAACAGACAGTGATGGGTGCTTGGTCCATCAGTAGTAAGGATGTGCTTAGTTGGAGTATTCCACAAAAAAATAAAAAAAGATTCTGTAAAGGCTGCTGTTTGTTTATTTTAAATTTATAATATTGGTAAAGATAATTATACAAGGAGCATCGGAGACATCAGGCACTCTGATGCTCCTTGTAAAATTACCATTAGCAACAAAGATTTATTTGACACAAAAAAACGGACACCCTTTCAGAGCCTATTGTTTCAGTGGGATACTCCAACTAAGCACAAAATGAAAGCTTGCATGTGACCTTAGTATTACAGGAAACAACTTTTCTACAGAGGTTATTAGATAATCTGTGGTCAATATTTAAAACCAATGTGCTGGTCCTGATGGTGGACACCAGTTGTGGTCTGGTTAGACAAACAATCAAATGGTTGACCCAGTGCCAAATGTCCTCTCAACTCTTGGTTTGGCACTTAATATCCCTTAACAATGCTCCTTAAAAAGCGGACAAAGACTAATGCCTGCCATACACCCACAGACGGGTGCTGGACTCCTTCATAAATGTGTGATGTTTTTGTTCATTTTAATACCAACAGACAATGGAGAAACTTAATTCTAGGATGCTAGCTTGTATAGCTTAAATCTAATGGATCAAATTATCTGGGACAGGATGTCTATTTTATTAAGAATAGGGGCATGTCTGTGGTTTAAGCTATAATCCAATTTTTTTCTAGGGAAACATGTATTGAGCCATAAAAAAGGAGAATGAACTACTAACTATATTAACATAACAACTATTGTATTCTATGGATAAACTACATCTTATGTGTAACGTCTTTTTTGCCCATAGATCTACTTAATAAGTGGATGATGACCCAAAGGAAAAGGACTCTAGAATGAACACAGCAGTACATGCTGCAGTTATTGACAGGATAAAGCATGGGCTGCTGGGCCCATATTAGAATCCCTTTGATATCTTTGTATATATGCCTAAAATAACATAGTAACAGACATACAGACCTATAATTTACATTAAAATGACATTTCTATTGTCTTGCATTGCTGGTAACAGAACACCAGAGCATTATGTTATATTTTAAACATTTTTTGTAATCATAGATGTCCAAGTGGATTTGAGAATGACTGTTATTTAAAAAAAACATACACTAAACAGCCACTAAATACATGTATCCTCCAGACTGGACAGCTGCAACGCCTGAGTGTTTCAGTCCTCAGGCGAATTATGTCAAAGTAACCTGATTCACAGTAGCTTTCTACAGCCATACCAGCCAGACAGCTGGGATGATTATGTATGATGATGTTAAATCGGGAATGTTAACAGTGGATATGAAGTATTTATGAGTCTTGGGATAAAATGTTAGCAACATCATTCAAAAGGATGGTGTCATTTGTTCTATTAAACAAACATTAAAAAGATGATAAGATGAGCTAAAAACAGAAAGCTTCTGGTCAAGCGTTTGTTCTTTGTTTGGCACATAAGGCAAGTTGTTACTCCTAAAAATGCGTATGTCAGGCTTATATTTTTTTGCCTTAGTTAAGTTTTATGTCAATAAACCCCAAATGTAGAAAAACACAAAGAGATTTTTAGACAGTCCTACCCAGCTCAAATGGGGGAGGTCTAGAAGCGGGCTTTCAAGGCACTAATTTATGAAAAAAAATTTTTTTAATTACATTATTATATTTAACACATGATTAAAATAGAATATTTCACTTATAAATATCAAACATTTTATTAATCAATTATATACAGAAATTGTGTCTTAGCTCTCCAAGGTGATATTCACCAATCTGACGCGTTTCACCCCAATAAATCCAGGGGCTTCCTCAGGGAGTATTGTAATGCCTGGCACAATCTCCCTTACGTGGACTTCCTGCTATTGAGGGCACACAAAGTACCGCCCAACAACAACATGCAGACCTGCTTGGTCATTGGCTAAGCGGGTCAGAACGGGTAGGATAAATACCTTTACCCCAGTCTGTCTCGCACTTACCAGTGATCGGTAGGTTTCCTAGATAGTACGAGCCCCTGCTGGCTCGTACCTAAAATGTAATGCAGTTCTTTTAATTTAAAGCCATTTTTGTAAATGAAAAAATGCTCACACATCAGGAGTCTTGACATAAAGTGGACCTACCACCAGAAATCTATGTTTTTATGAATGGCACTAGAAGTGCCAATAATAGGGCGGAATGCAGTAAAAAAACTCAAAAACTTACCTGTAATGACCATTTTAAGAAGATTACCCCACAGCTCCCCTCACTTCCTGGTTCGCTGAAGGCAACACATGAAACTGGGGGTGCAATATCGCGGGTGGCCACTGGGGGGGACTCAGTGATCTTCTATGGGAATTTTCAAAGCAGATCACCGAGAAATCTAAGCTTCCTGTGACGTCCTGCCTATTTCTGCCTAAAGTGAACCAGGAAGTGAGAAGAGCTGTGGGATTATCTTATTAAATTGGTCATTATAGGTAAAAAAAATTTCACTGCATTCCTCCCTATTATTGGCACTTTTAGTGGCATTCATAAAAACATAGATTTCTGGTGGTAGGTCTGCTTTAACTTATACTTCATCCCATTCAAAACTTAAATCATAAAATGTAAATCAAATCAAATAAGTGTTTACCAACATGTTGCGATCAATTGGGCTCAAATTGATACAAAAAATCGAGCTGCATATGTCTAGCTTTAGCTTTTAAAAAACATCTCTATCTAATCAAGTATGGTTCCATAAGATGAAACCAAACACTTGGGCATTTATAAAGGCACAGACTGCTGAGACAAGAGGTTATTGCTATAAATGTAAAACATCTTTATTGTGCATTACTGCTCATGTTAAAAATTCAATTTTGTTACAATTCATACAAATCCACAGATGTTGGATCACAAAACCGTATACATGTTGTGTATCTATTTACATTAAAAAACATCAGGATCACCTATGTTTAACTATAGTTAGTTATGGGATATTTGTTTGATGTTTGTTGCTCATCAAAGGCTTTCCCATGGCATATCATTAGTTGATGAATGAACTGGTCCAAAAGGGGCAGAACATCCCTAATAAAAGTAAGCTACTCGAGTTTTTAAGGCACAGAAAGTCCATGACTGTAAAGTTAAGCGGTCTTTATTGGGTGTATGGGACCAATAAGAGCAATCTAGGAGCAAAGGGCAATCAATTCCTCATATTTCATACAATAAAAGATAACGGTGACTGTGCCATTATTCATATGTTGCAGAATCATATCACGAGTCACAGATGTTCTCTAATAGCAAATTGTACCATACATATGTCAACAGAACTGAGCAAGCTCTCTAATGTGTTTCACCATACTAAAGATCTTATTGATTACCCTGGAAAACCACCCACATAGGTTATGTCTATGGTTTTTAACTCTTCCAATAATCCAATAACACACTTACAATACAAGAGTACCAATAACAGACAGGTGATTATGTAGCATATGTGGCACAGCTGCTTCCAGTCCAACATGGCCAACCGGTGATGACAATTATACTTGAACTTAGAAGTCATCCCTATCAATTAAAAAGTAAATTTGATGGCCAGCAAAATGTATTCAAGAAAACTTCAATCCAATTGCTTTGACTTACTAAAACAGAAATACTTTGATTTGTATCAAGGAGAATCTTCATGGACATCCCTGTGTAGGTTTTCAAGAAACTAGAAATGTTCCTCTTGAGTCACACTTGTCATTCTTTCAGGAACCACAGCACTCAAAGATATTTTAGAATTGTGAATGAATAGTGATGATGTCATCATGCTGCTGCAGGGTATATCGGACGGCTCGAATATCGAGCCATCTGTACCCTGCTTAACTCTCAAATATTGTTCACAAATATTTGTGTTAGTAAACACTCCTTTGCCAAGATAATGCATTCTACCTCACAAGTGTGGCATATCAAGGTGCTGATTAGACAGCAAGAAAATTGCACAGGTGTGCCTTTGACTGCCAACAATAAAAGGCCACTCTGTTTTGCTTTACGGGGGGGGGGGGGGGGGTCAGAAAACCAGTCAGTTGATTGTGGTCTATAGAATGTTGGTCCACTTCTCTTCAACAGCTGTGCGAAGTTGCTGAATATTGTCAGGAACTGGAACACATTGTCATATATGCTGATCCAGAGCATCCCAAACATGCACAATGGGTGACATGTCCAGTGAGTATGCTAGCCATGCAAGAACTGGGATGTTTTCAGCTTCCAGTAATTGTGTACAGATCCTTGCCTCTCCAACCTGCCAGACACCATAAAATGTCAGCATTTGCCTACTCAAGTCAGTTACGACAGCGAACTGCAGTCAGGTTCAGACCCCAATGATGACGACTTGCATGCAGATGAGCTTCGCTGTGAAGGTTTCTGACAGTTTGTGCAAAAATACTTTGGTTACCGATTGTGGCGGCAGCGGTCCAGGTCGCTTGTCTCAGGTGATCATGGAGGTGAACATGCTGGATGTGGAGAGTCTAGGCTGGTGTGGTACGGTACATGTGGTCTGCGGTTGTGAGGCCGGTTGGATGTACTGCCAAATTTTCTAAAACACCTTTGGAGATGGCTTTTGGTAGAGAAATTAACAGAATGCTATATAATATTTAACATAATACGATGTAATTTTCAATTTATGTTTACAGCTTTTCCCTATCCTTGTTCCAGTCCTCTGTTTTCATCTACAGGTTACAATCCTCCATTTTTACCCTGTCTAACAGGACACCAGTGGGAGACCCTAATTATGCAATAAAGGACCACTATAGTCATCATGAAGAAATTTCTCCTCACTGTCTCTATTTGCTAAATAACTGAGTAATATGCTATTTGAAAGTCACATTGAGGGTGAGTTTCTGATTTTAAATTTTATAGATTTCTTTTCAAATGAGCAATATTGTATAGCCATAAAAGTGGCCTGAGGGGCGTAACCCATTTATTCCTGCAGATCTGGCTTTTATGGTCAGCTTAAAGTGGAGCGCTGGTGAGGATAAGCAAAAAAGTGGGAAGTGTTTTCTTACTTCAATCTTGATTTTGTGTATTTCTTCAGAACTTCTGTTCTCTCTCCTTGTTCATAGTCACCAGGTGGGACCTGTTTGGTTCCTCCCAAAGCTCTGCATAGACTGTATACAAAACAGTGATGATGTCATTCTACAGTGCTTTTAGAAGATATGTGTTACAAACCAAGTAGGTTTATATTATATGTGGCACAGTACCATATTAGATTGTTGGTCTAATTTTATCTCTATTTTGCTATATGGACCATTCAAAAATCACTGTTTTCTAAGTTGCATAAATAATTTGTATTTAGGTTATGTGATCAGATATCCTTCTTCTCTTACTGCAAGAACTTGGTTAATGGGGGTACCCAGTATAAGCAGGTCAATTGACCTGTAAGGCAACAGCTGTATTTAGAATAAGAGCATTTGCTGTCACATGATCTCAGTAAGTGGAAAAAAATGCAAATATGCTAAGATCAATGTGGGAGATCTGAGCATGCTCAAACAGCTGTCCATGCTTGCACATTACCTTAAATTGACAAGCCTTTGGAGCAACATCCAATTAAAAATTCTCAATTTAATAAGTCATCAATGAAGGAGTATGTGTGATTTTCTTCCAAAAATGTACAATCTGCTAAAAACCACGTAAATTAACATAATTTCAGTGTTAACTGTACAGTTTTGCAGTGTTTGTTTCAGTGGTCACCTAATATCTGTGACAATGCTTCCAGGTTTCACACATCAGGAACACAACAGTGATTCCAGATTTCACACTTCAGCTCCACAACAATGTTTCCAGATTAAACACTTTAATATAAACGGTTCTCATTGAACAGTAGTTTTCACACAGACAAGAATCTCTTCAGTTCAGTTTTATTGCTTGCCCAGCAGAAACACTCATGGATCTGTCTTTGCATGCAGCCTCATTTTTTATAGGTTCCTGGTATAGTATTCAGTGGGGACACGCTCCTCTCAGTGGGGACACGCTCTATCTTACTACTTTACCTTACTAACTAAAAACCTAACCTGTACACCAATTAAGGATAATCATCTACCATACAGTGGCCCCTCGTTCCTTTTGTGCGGTTTCATGGCGGACTGGTCTATCCATTGACTTGCAACACCCGAAACCACACCTCCTGATGAAAACACGCTTGTTGAAACGCGCGTCAAGGTTGTTGGGACAAAATGCGAACCTAACAGATGTTTTGGATATTGGATAACACTTATTATGATTCTAGTCCGGAGGAACTATTGACACTTGTTTTTATTTTTTGAAGAATAAAGGACTATGTTCTATTTTTACCCATGAACTTCACAGTTGGACTTTATTAATCTCTTGTTGATTTACCATTTGTTACACTGTTTTGCTACTTTGACCATGTTCTGATTGGTACCCACCAGGCCAATTTTCATTATTGTATCTTAAATCCCCACATGGGGTGATGTACATTAAGTAGGATGGCCTCGAGAAAGTCCCCTTGCCCTTACCCAGGTAAGGAAAAATTCCGATGTTTGGTGAGACTGGGACTTCTAGTCTCTCCATCCATCAACCCTTCTGCTATATGCTATATATTATTAAAAACATAACCTAAACAGCCAAATTCAACAATCTTTCACACACAAAAAATCACGGGTTGAGCGCTCTGGTTTGTAATAGGAAGGACTTTGTGAGTCATTACAGAATACTGAATTTACTCTATGAGGAGGCGTGTTTGCTATGTGCTGACAGCTTAAGCTGTTGCTAGCAGAGCTGTAGTGGCTAACGGATCTAAGTATTTCATTGCAAGGATCACTAGTGGTGACTGAATGCAAGCACTCACTAAATGTTCAGCTTTCTACAGACGCTAGATTTGCGTTGTGGTCATCCACCTGAAAACAGCTTTAGCAGTCCGTACAGGCAAAGGGCCTCCCTGTCAGTCCTGCAGGGAGGGAGCAAAGATGCAAGTGTAAATATTCTGAATTATGTAAAAAAATAAAAGTTTCTGGGGCTTAGTTACTGCCTTAGGTTTTGACACTGCAATTGGTTCTAAAATCCACAAAGCCTTGATAATAAAGCCAAAATTTGAATTTAATATGCGTCAGAGGGAGGAGTAGAGTGTCAGAAGAAGACATTTCAACCAGCTGATTATGTGAGTTAATGGCAAAGGCCGTCATTTTGTGCTCCTTCAGGTTAGATTTTTAATAAAGGGATCCTAGACTTTTTAATGGCCCCCATACGCCTTACAATCTTATCATACAATTTCTGCAAAATCAACTTTTCTTCTACTAAAACCATGTAATACGAGGACCTTCTACACCTTCCATTTACTATGTATTCCATCAGGGAGGTCAATATACTACATAGTTGTTGGTAGATCTATAGGAAATTGTATGGAGTGATCTGAAGGTGTATGGGGGGCTTAACAGAGTGTACAATTTCCTTTGGATGTACATCTTTATTTTTCTTCGAATAACAACCATGAAGGTCATTTGAGGAACGATAAAAGGAATCGAAAAGGCCTCAACTCAAGCAGTGTGTAGCACAGTCAAGCCTTCTTCACCCTTCACAGTCAAGACAGAAGGCGTTTACATGTTCCAATCCAGCACAAATCCCAAAAGATAAGGAAAAAAGTCCTCACTTCAGGACAGTGGGTAGAGCCATGCAATTACTTGTCTTCAAAAAAATATTTTTTATAGTTCCTATTCTGAAGAGCAATCTTGCCTGGTATCACCTAACCATTTTCTATAAATACATCTCTAAATGTGATCAATTTATATCTGTGCATTATGTGCTGTACAGTCATTTGTTCTCTTTACTTACATAAGTATAGCATGATGTTTATCTGTGAGGTCAACATAAGTTAAAGAGAACATTATGGTAATGACAGTGTGTTTTAGAAAGTTACACAACTGCAGGAGGAGTTACAGGTATATTCACTTGGGAATTTACGAGATTATAAAACCTGAATATACATATTCATTATTGTATTACAGATGATGTTTTGTTGGGAGTTACAATTCCATGCCAACTCTTACTTAGGCTGCCTACACAGACTTTTATTAGATAATATTAAAAGATTGATCTGCAGCAGTACAAACAAAATGGCAATTTACATAGAATGCAAATATGGTTGTTAAAAGTTTTGAAGATATCTGCTTTAAAAGTTGTTAACTTTGTCTGTTATGGAATATTCATCACTATTACTGATTATCATGACCATCAATAAACATTCCTAATTATCAAAAGCCACAGGTAGTAGAAGTTTGTTTTTCTCAACTTAATAACATTTCACAGCTAATCAAAGAAACGAAAATTCTTAAGAAGTACTTTGGATAGACTATAAAACGTCTTTGCAGAAAATGTAAAATTACTTCTAGCTAGGACCTGGATGGATGAGAACCCTTCACACATACCAAAAAAAAAAAACACTGCTGTGCTGGTACTTTATTAGTGATGGCGCGGACCCGGATTTTGCCGTTCGCAAACGGCGAACGCGAACTTCCTCAAAAGTTCGCGAACCCGGCGAACCCGCGAACCCGCCATTGACTTCAATGGCAGGCGAATTTTAAAAAACAAAGGGACCCTTTCTGGCCACAATAGTGTTGGGAAAGTTGTTTCAAGGGGTCAAACGCCTGTGTAATGACATGACAGAGGGGGATCCATGGCAAAACTCCCAAGAAAATTTTTTTTTCACACTCTGCACTAAGGAATTCTACCATTATAGTCATGGGCTTTGAGCCTGCAGAGCCAGCCTTCCCCGGCCCGTGTCACCCGTTTTGCCCTTTCCCTTTGTTTGCCCCGTGTCTCTCCTTTGCCGTGTCAACCTTGCCGGGTCACCTTGGCCCGTTTCCCTTTTGCATCCAAAGTAATTGTGTGCAGTCCCCATACCAAAGTATTTGCGGTCAGGTACTTTGGATGGGGACTGTGCACACTCTTACTTTGGATGAGGACTGTCACCTTACTTTGATGGTGACCGTCACACATGTACTTTGTATTGTGACTGCACCTTACTTTGAGGGGACCGTCACACATTCTTGGGTGGGGACTGTCACACATACTTTGGATGGGGGACCGTCACAGCATTACTTTGGATGTGGACTGTGTCACCAATTAACTTTTTGTTACTTTGGATGGGACTGAGTCGCACATTGCCTTTGGATGGGACCATCCACATTGCTTTGGATAGGGACTGTCCAGCCCTTACTTTGATGGGGACTGCCACACATTACTTTGGATGGACACGTTCACACATTACTTTTGGACTGGTGGTGATGGTCATGTGTGGAGACCTGGGGGTGATTGTCAGTGTGGGAGGACACTGTCACCGGTGGGATTGGTGCACTATGGAGTACACTTGTGTGATGGTTCAGTCAGGGGCCGACACTGTGTGGAATGGTCATTAATGACCTGACACTGTGTGGTGATGGTCAGTTTGGATGGACACGTGGTGGTGCCATGGTCAGTATGGCCGACCCTGGTGGGATGGTCAGATGTGGTGAGCACTGGTGGTAATGGTCAGTTTTGTGAGGACACTGGTGTAATGGTCAGATGTGGAGGACACTGGTCACTGGTGGTGATGGTAAATAGGGAGGGACAACTGGTGACATGGTCATTAATGGCCCCGACCCTGGTGGTAATTTTCAGTTTGGATGGACAGGCTGGTGTTTGGATGGTCAGTGTGGAGGACACTGGTCACTGGTGGTGATGTTCAATATGTGGCCACGGTGGTTGATGGTCAGTAATGGCTGACACTGGTTGCAATGGTCTTGGTTCACACTGTGTTGTCTGATGGTACAGTGTGGGGACGGACAACTGGTGGACACCGGTCCCGTAATGCTGACACTGGTGTGATGTCAGTAGTGGGGTTGATGACACTGGGGGGACCTGGGTCAGTATGGCCGACACTGTGGTGATGGTCGAGTTGGAGGACCTGGTGGACCTGGTCCCGATGGCCGTACACTGTGGTGATTGTCAGTGTGGGAGGACCCTGGTGGTTGATGGTCATTGTGGGAGGCACACTGTGGGACATGTCAGTATGGCCGACACTGGTGGTGATGAGTCAGTGTTAGGACACTGGTGACATGGTCAGTAGGGCCGACACTGTGGTGATGGTCACTTATGGAGGACAACTGGGGGATATTGATTCTGCCCCATGTATGGAATGGATGGATGGATTGGATAGTCAGTGAAGACTGCTAAGACACTGAACACTCGAACACTGCCGTCAGGCTAATGGTTCCCTATGCAGCAGCATCACTCTGTTCTAACTCGCTCCACTCTCTCCAGACAGTGAAATGGCGTCTCTCCCTTGCTATTTACTATAGAGGGGGGGGGGGGTGGTCCGTGAAAGGTGGTGGGTGCTGATTGGCTGGATAAACTGCTGACTGTGACTCCATGGTCAAAGTTTGACATGCAACAAAGATAGGGGGCGGGTCGAACTTGCCATATGTTCGCGAACATGTGTCGAAAGCGAACATGTGATGTTCGCTGCGAATAGTTCGCTGGCGAACAGTTCGGGCCATCACTATACTTTATATGTCTAGGTTCTAAATAGAAAAAGTCTAGATAGGAGTCGAGTGAAATTTTCCCCAGTGGCTCTACGGTAAAGCTGCCATTTGAAGCAACATACAGTATACCATATATATTTTATTATATACAAAAGCACAGTTTAACTCCTCCCATAAAATATATTGGTAAGTGTAAGAACCTTGGCTGTCCCATGTACCACCTGCTGGTGGCGCTGTGCTAGCGCTTCCCATGGCTAGTCATATCCCTAGTCACCAGCAGGTGGCTCCCTGCAAGGGTGGGCTGGGTTGGGGACACCTGCCTTGTTAGCCTGAGGTGTGCCTCACACACTTGCTTAGCATTTTTACTTCAACCTGAATCTGTATCTTTTTTTTTTTTTCAAAATCCGCTTTATTGAATAGGAAAGAAAATCGGAGAATACACTCCTGTTTTACAAACAGTGTAAGGAATAGGCACAACATTAACAAATTACATATGAAAAAGCAGAAGCAATTTTTGTAACATAAAAAGGTACTAAATAGTACATGTGTACACGGTACATTGAGAGCAGAAGAAGGCACTGAGGAAACAATAGTACACAATTAGAACAGAAAGAAAAGTAAAATTGTAAAACGAACATAACTTTATGTATATCAGTGTTGGTTACAGAGTGCAGGAATACATGTCACAGGGAATCCTCAATAACATAAGGGTCCAAGAATCTAGAAAGGGGAGTTCGAGTCACATTCAGTTAGCTAATGGTTGGAGCGGTGAAGGATCCACTGGGACCAAGTCTGCACATATCTAGGGAGTGTATCGTGTGCCATATGGATTAGACATTCCATTTCTTCAATCCGATCAATGCGTTTAAACCATTCTTCAAGTGTCGGTGTTCTAGTTTCTCTCCACAAAGTGGGGATTATTAATTTGGCCGCGTTAAGCATATGAAAAGGAAGGGAGCCTTTATATTGCTTAATATGGAGCGGTGAGTGATGTAGTAGGAAGCAGCCCGGGGCGAAGTTCAGATCATGGCCAGTAACGTCTTTGATGGTACTATGGACCTGCTTCCAGAAGGTGCTGATAAGTGGGCATTCCCACCAGATGTGCAGAAAGGTTCCCTGATGTTTCGAGCATCGCCAACATTTATCATCTGTGCCGGGAAATATTTTACTAAGGGTATTGGGTACTCTGTACCAGCGAGACCTCAGTTTGAAGTTGTTTTCCTGCGTGTGCACGTTCAGGGAACCTTTTTTTAGTCAGCAGATTGATCTGTTCAGAGTCCGTAAAGGAGGTTGCCAGATCTGATTTCCAAGCCTCACGATGAGCAGGAACTGCTGGTTCAAAACCTTCTATTATGTGATTATAGAGTAGTGAAATGGAATGTCTAATCGGCGAGTTAGAGGACCACAATCTTTCAAAAAACGATTGATCCCTACAGATATTGTGTTTGTTGCGTGGGTCGTTTAGATAGTGTCGGACCTGAAAGTACTCCCAGTGTTTCAGGTGTACACCTTCATCAGCAAGTTGTGTTCTGTCCTTGAATAGCGAGTTTTGGAAGAAATCTGCTCGTGGCGGTAGGTGTGGGTTCGAGCAACGTGTGAGCCGCATTTGGTCCCCGGGCGGAAAGTCCTTGTTGTGGGACAGTGGGGTCAAGGGATTGGGGTAAGAGGTCAGGTCACAATGTTTCAAAGTTTCGTGAAAGGTTTGTAGAGTTGATAGCACCGTTGGGGTTCACAAAAAACTTGTTTGTCACCCCCTTGTCTGGATCCTGACTGTAAGTTTCTTGTGTAGGGGTTTTAGTTTTACAATTTAATACATTTTAGACAATTCTTTAAACTTACCTGGCCTTTGAGTTGGAGACCAAAGGCATAGCTGCACAAAACCCAACACCATATTTTTCTGTCCACTAGTGTGTGGAATGCATTAAGGAAACTCCAATAGTTTATCCAAATATGCTAGACCTAGTGCTATGCTGCGTTTCACCTTCAGTTGCCCTAAAGAATAGAATTGTAACAGTCAGGGTAATTAGCAGCCACCCACAACAAACAAGAAATGGTCATTACAACAGTCCAGTTGTGGTTAGAGTTGTAGCAGTGTGTCTAAACATAGCCTTGCTTAGTTGCATATAACATAGTATTTAATTTTAAATCTGAAATAATGGACAGTTAAGACAAATACATTGTATATTTGTCTTAACTGTTCCCATACTAGCAAAATAATGGCAATCCTTTAAAACAAAATGTATCTTTTTTATTTCAAATTGGGTTTTAAAAATATAAAAATATATTTCAAACTGTCAGTTACCAGTTAACTATAACTAACTGGCATTTTAAATAACACTTCTATTTGATAGTTAATATGTTGAGAGCAAGTGCAGTCAAATCATTCAATAGCAGATACAAACATCTTTAGAAGTAATTTAATTCAATTTAAAATAATAGTTATATAAATATATAGAGAGGAACTTGAGGGGTCCAAGGGTTTGCGGTCACTGAATTTTTTAAAGATTTTTCCTCAAAAATACTTTATTGCACAAAAGTCAACAATAAGGCTTAAAGCGGTTTAAACATAGAATATAAAAACAACAAAAAACAAACACATAAACTTACTTGCCTACAGGGAGTGCAGAATTATTAGGCAAATGAGTATTTTGACCACATCATCCTCT
>CM070034.1:101784080-101799035 GCA_036250615.1 Ptychadena robeensis
TAAAATTATTCCTCAAAAATACCACTTGCCTAATAATTCTGCACTCCCTGTATATGAAGTCTTGAACCAGGCAAAGCAATCCCAGCAGAGTAAAACCCCATCCTTACCTTCACCACTTCCTCGCTCCAGGTCGGACATGCCTGAAGTGTTCTGTCCTCCAGCATGTAAGATGGAGGAGCGAGAATCTTCCAGTCTCCGCCTTGGTGGTGATGCTCTGCCCTGGTGGTGATGCTCCGCCCCTACAGCATCACTGGATGCAGATCTAGCTGGCTGCTGGGCTCAAGAGAATTAGGGGAGGCAGACATCAGATGTCTACCTTCCCAAAATCCACTTGCAGGCAGAGCCAGAGCTGCAGCTGGCCGCACGTCACAGGACGTCTAAGCAGAGGCCAGATTCACCAGGATGGCCTTGGTGGTGATTCTTTTTCACCTCTCTCACTATCCTCTTGGCCAGCACAGGTGTCACTTTTGGCTTCTGACCATGTCCTCTGAAATTTTTCACAGTGTACAATGTACTTGTGTATAGCTGGCTTGTGCATACCTTTGTTGTTTGGTCTTGATTGGCCATACCATCATAATTTTCTGGCAGCTCTGATATGAGTCTAAAGGCTCATTCACACTAGCTGCATTGTGGAATCGTACAGCAGTGCAGGGCCGCTAGGATCAATGCAAGCTACATAGTATACCTATACCTTCCACACAGGCCTGCGCTTGCAGCATGTTACTGAAAACGTGCTGCAGCTCACATTATTTCTGGCGCAGCACAAGCATCTCCCATATGGTTGTATGGGAGATACAAGTGCACCACGGTGTAAAATGTGTTTTTCTTGTCGATATCTGCAAAAACTTGCAACAACAAGCTTAGTGTGGATAGTTTGAAAGGGCTCTAAGCCTGAATTTACACTGTCGGTTCTCGAGCTGCTTTCAGCTCGGGAACCGACAGTGCGCTCCCACAGACGCGGGAGAAACGACTCCCTGCGATCATCTGCAAAATAGTACAGGCGTTCGCAGGTCGTCTAATTTAGAACCCCACAGAGGTCCTATCAGGCGGCAGGATGCCTAATGTGGCACCCGTCTGTTGGTCACGTTTAAGAGTCGTTTACCTGGCGGTTAAAAACTGCCAATGTGAATGGACCCTTAGTCTTGACCCCGGCATTACAATAACTGGCTGATTAACCCAAAACAAATGACACAAAATATATAAATAATATATATATGAATTTAAATGCAATAAAATGTTCTAGTGGTTACATGTTGGGGGTTTCTTTACAGGAGAATTCATAGAGCTATGTGGGAGAGTCTTAAGTTTAATAGATGAAGTAAAGTTATGCAACTGACTTTACAGTCACCAAGAATTAGATTTCTCTTGTTTATCTAGCTCTGGGGCCATCTGTTTTATGGAGTGCAAATGTGGGTTACCATGCCATTGAGAGCAAAGTATTTATCTATTTTTGTAAGGACAAGAAAAGGTATAATAACCAAGCCAGCAAACATTTCAGTAAAATAGACATCTTTACTACCTGCTTTTGAGAGGGTATTTGGGATTTCACAGTCCTGAAAAGTCCACCTTTCATTGTATCCCTTAGTTAAGTTTTCAAACTAGTTTCCCATCCAGAGCTCCAAGCCAGCAGCAGCCAGCTCACCAGCTATTTTTACAAGTAGACACACCCTTTAATGCCTTTGCCTTTTCTAACAATGCCAGACCTCCGTTATGCCAGGTGAAAAAAATGTCTCTAAGATTGCAATGGTATATAGTGGTTTATCAATAGTCAATATTCATATACTCATTTTCTGATTGTGATTGAATAACTTCACATCTGTATCAAATGTAATACTTCTGGATACAGTGGATCATGTGGCTCAGTCCCCTCTCCCATGCCATAGCAATTGTCTTTTGCAATTTCCCACTGTTTTTTTATTGTTTTTTAAAAATGTTAATTCCAGCATGTTGACATATTTTCCACCAAAAATATCAGAGAAGAATTTAGCACAAAATGCTTTCCCTTGCAGCTTACATCCATATATAGCAGGGAAGAGTAGAAGGAAATCCCATGGGGAAATTGATGCTGCGTAAAAATTACATATATGTGTTGTTAGGATTGTCACCCCCGCAGATCCTGGGTTGACGCGGGGGTACCAGGAGCAGGGAGTCTAAGCCACCGAGGGTCTTCACCCAGAGCCCCCCTAGCGGGAGATAGGCAGGAGTCCCTTGAGGGGACCCTGTTGGCTTTTCCCGCACTCGGATTGGCTAGGTCCTGCTTCCCTGGTGAACCCCCCAGGAAGGTGCGGACCAGAGAGTGTCCCTTTAAGGGGGAATGTTTGAAGGTAACCAGGAACTGGTAGGTGGTATACCCAGAGAGTAGTCAGAGTCCGGAGCGTTAGTCGGGGCTGGCGGCGTTCGAGACGTAAACGGGAGACAAGCGTAGGTCGTGGCAGGCGGCAGACAATACGGAGTATCAGGAACGAGCGGAGGTCAGGGAGCCGGAGGTCAAGAAGTAGTCGGGGACAAAGCAGGGTCGGATACCGGGAGATCAAGCTAAGGAAAACAAACGCTACCATTCACAAAGCACAGGAAGCTGTAATACACCAACACTGGGTGGAAGGACGGGCAGGCTTATATAGGGAGTGCCCTCCCGGGGCCGCCCAGGAGGGAGGCACTGACACCTGGAGCACTCCCCCTACCAGTCCTTTAAAACTCGGGCGAGGGCGCGCCACCGTCACCGTCCCGCGGGTCTACAGTGGATGAAACAGGAGAGCCCCCGGATGAACCCCGAGTGTCCCCAGAAGCAGCCGCAGTGGAACTGTCCCCAGGAGAGGCATGAGGTACAGGTGAGGAGGGGACCCGCGCTGGTGGGGGCGACCCAGCAAGACGGGATGACCCAGGGTCCTGACATGTGTACATTAGAAATTAATATTCTTGACCGGACTACTGAGATGCTATACAGCGTGTCACCTATTACAGGAAAGTAGAAAAAGGCAACTGTTAAGGAATTTGGAATCAGCTGATCACCTATGATCGCAGTCATAGAGATGAATTGACACGGTTAAAAACCACGTCTCCATCCTAACATGGACAAGCTTATCGTAATTTTGCACCAAAAGAATTATTCTTATTTAAAAAAAGTTTATGTTTTGATAAAGAAGGGCTATTGTTTTGAGACATGTATTGTGTTAATATGAGTTTAAACAAATAAAAATGGAATTTCCTCTCCTAATTGCTGTGTAATTCATTTAATTCACTGTCTGCATAGAAAGGAAGTTCTGTGAAGGTCAATAATTTTCCCATATTGGCTTACAGTACAGTAGTTCAGTCTAAAGTGAGTTTACAGGACACAATCTGAAAATGTAACTTGATTCTAGTGGGGAAGGATCAACACCTACCAACAGCTGCTTTACAAGACTAGCAAGTCACGGATCATCGCTGATAACCATCTATTTATCTTTTATTATTGCTTTAAAGACTTGCAAACATTATAATAGCGTTCATGGACTGTTAATATAATTACAGAAGCAATTCTTTTGTACAGTGTGCACAAAACAGTTCACCATATCCCAACTGAAAATTACAGCTGAAGAGCTGACCATCTCTAGGATTGAAAATGCAAGGCCTGAATGCATGCTAGCACTTCAAATATATAGTCAGATAGATTTTTCAAAGGCAAACATAACAAACAAAACTGTATGCTCTCTGAGTTACATTGCCTTGGCCTAGGAATTCTTTGTGAGACACTAAATCAGTTGACAGGGGTGTGAGGGTACAAGACAATTGATTATAGCAGGCATAAAGCAGAATTTCTATAATCTTTGTCTTTCAGTTAATGCCAAACATTCTGGTCTGGTCACTCGTCCTGATATTTATATTATTATTACAAAATAACATATTTTAAATACGAGTATCCGAGTGAACACCAGAGAAGAGAAAAGATAGAGGTATCCGGACCAGGAATATGTTCTTTTAATGTAATATTTAAGTAACAAACAAAATGTTTAACATTTTAGGAAAACAAAATTTTAAACAGTATTGAGACATAAATGTACTGTAGGAGAACCAACTTGCTGTCTTACAATTTGTTTCTGAGGAGACTTTGGCAAAGACCATTCAGTAGGTTTTACCGTTTCTCAAAGGATGCAGAATGGAAGTTTTTCGTCTGGCTTGGTTCATAAAAAACAGGTCACAACACTTCTTCACAAACTAGATAGATTGTTTGGGTGACACTTATTTAGCATGTGTCAATGGTTCTTTTTCAGAGGATTTCAGATCTCTAGTCAATAGTCAATAATTAGAAAAAAAAAATTGTACTCATGCATTTAATTGGGCAAGGTTTTAACAATCTAACTTAATGGTGGAATGGCTTCCTATTACTTAACTATTTGCTAAACAAACAACATCTAGCCACAACTAGTCACATTTATGACATCAGTACAAGTAAATTACAGGATGGGGTTCAGTAGCTGCCCGCTAGCTCTACAGAACCCTACGTTAGATGGCCCCTTTCACAGATAAAGTGGCCATGTTAGTTTTCAAGTGATGGCCGAACTTCGGCCTGGACTGTCCGCGAACGGGCGGTCGGACTTTTAAAGAAGTCCGCCGTCCGCCTGTTCGCGGACACATTCAAATTCCCCGCCTCTAGGTGCGGAATTTGAATCGGAAAAACCAGATGTGACGTCAGTGACGTCACATCCGGTCCCTGGAACGCATCCTGGAACGCATAGTTCCTGGTTACGGGAGCCGGATGTGACGTCACTTCCTATTCCGAGACGGTATTTTCACTACAAGACCGGCTTCATGCCCGGTCTTGTAGTGAAAAGATTCTTCCTCCGGCACGATCTCGCAGGTTCTGATCCTGCCGGAGGAAGAATATAGATCTTCTTCTCGCCGGCGAACGGGGCGGGTCGAACACCCGTACTGTCTGCCGGCGAGAGGATGGGCGAACCTGCTTGTTCGCGGCCGAACTGTCCGCCTTGCAGACAGTTCGGCCATCACTAGTTTTCATAAATGAATACTGATAAAGTCAATGTCAAGTATGTGAGTAAATATAACTTATCTTAAGCCTTTATTTTACAATTTGTAAATTGTAACATGATAAATCAAGTAATGCTTCTTCTACTCAAAATACCCAATGGCTATGAATCAATAAGATTTCTTATTATTTACAACATCATTTTGTCAAACAAACATTCTCTACACCTTTAGTAAACCAGCCTCACTCTTCCTGATTTATTCAGACATCTTTAAGTTACAAACATGTTGAAATCTGATAATTAAAAAAAGGATATGCCATTCTTTTTACAATTACCCAGCTTGGTTATGGTCCCAAACATGAGGTCACTGGACCAGATGTCCCACTGAATCATTTGATTATATTAATTTTTTTAAGTTCTTAATTGTACAAATAAGTAATGACTGAGTTTTGGATTAATTCTTAAAGCAGAAAATGAAGCATGTGATCGAATAAAAATTATTATAAGCTGTGTTCCTGTTAATAAAGCCGTAATCCATGTTTCTGTTCATGATTATAAAAAATAAGTCACAAAAGCACAGGATATCACCCCTAGAAAATAAAGCAATCCAAAGAAAATAAAATGACTGTATGCCCTTCAACCATTAGGGATGTTTGCCAATCTGCCAATTCATCACACTGAACTTCATTTATTGACTTAAAATGATGACTCAGACTACTATTATTGTTGCAGTTCCACAGTTGGCACAGTATCTTGGCAGAGATTAAAAAAAAGTCTCCTGCTGTTGGTACATGGTTTTTATTTGCTTTGTGACAACAGAAAACTTTGAGATAAGTTGATGTATCATAGCTATGTAGGACTAAGGGGTTTGTTCAATTGGCTCTTATGCAGCCAACCATATCTAAAAGCTTTCAGGTCAATAGGAGTTTATGTGCTGTGGAGCACTTGAGGGAACATTGAATAGGCAGCTCAGTGAATACATGCACTTGAATCTGAAAGAGTAGTTTGGACATCTTTCAGGAGGAAACACCCATTCATTTAATGGAATTGCTGCTTCATTGTCACTTACTGTTGATTTCTACAATCAATTTAGTAAATTGGAATTTATAGGCTTTTTAGCTTGTTTTAGGTCTGCTTGTTTGGACTTTTCGATGAGTTCCTATTTTGAAAACCTAATTTTATATTGTAATTAATTCATTGAAGTAAAGAGAAGCAATCTGGTGTTTGAATTTGTAAGCTGTAACTACTGATTTGTACTATAATACAGTAAACCTAAATACCAAGTGGTATCTACATTTCCATTCTTTTTCTTTGTATTCATCTCATATACCTGTCTGAAACACACTAGCTAGATGGGCAACATGCAGAAAAAGTTTTTTTTCTTAGTTTAAAAATGATAGTTGGAAGATACTGTTGGAGAACACTCCATGTATTATTCCCGTTATGTGTTCCCGTTACAGAAAGGACATTTCATAGCCAAACTCAAAAATACCTTTTCTTAAAATGTTTATCTTATGTTTATCTAATAATTATCTAAGCATAATAAATAAAAAAGTAATGCACACCAAGCTAGTATAGTTTATGTATTTTATATTTCTATCTTTTTTTCTAATCAAATTAGTAAACCTTCTATCCGCACAAAAAAACATGGAGAGCACTGCAGAAAATATCAATTTCTCAGGTCTTATTGCCGAAACTGTTGGATGTAGGGAAGGATGGTAAGAACATTTTTGTAGTATTGTCCTAGCACATTCACTTTTACTTAATAAATATGAATAAATTAAAACTTAATAAAAAGTGCTTCAACCTTTGTCTACATCTCCAACAATTTTTTTTTACATTCCACCACACCGGTCCTCAGCCAAAGAACAATAAAATGGGTTTCTTTTGCTAAATAAACATACCTGAAAGTTTACTTATGGGTGCATTTAAATTGTTAACAGGTTTTGCAATTAACTCACAAAATCAGCTAGTAAAGATTTTGTTAAAATTCAAGACCATCTTCATCTGGCTATGAAGCATTTAGCTTTGTCGTGCTGGAAAGCACAATATTTTGAGTTGGGGAACACAGTCTTGCCTTTATTCATGCATTTTTCAAAATACACATCTGCCTGAGTAAACACCCCCAGATTACCACTGACTCTCCTCCATATTTTACAGCAGGTGCAAGACAATATGGGCTAAAGACTTTCTTTGCCCTCAATCTGTACATAACATGGCAGAGGTTAGCCAAATCTAAAAACTGGACTCATCAGAGAATATGGCCTTACAACCATCTACAGTCCAACTCCTGTGGTCTGATTTTTCTGTACTTCTCATTTTAATTTTTTGGTTTTGCATGACTAACAGCGGTTTTAATCTCTACATAAAAAAAATAAGTGATCCCTGTAAAGAAAAGTTTCATACTTACCTTGCCCTCCCTTCTTGCTCCAGCACCTCTTTATGGATCATGGAAGGCAGACGTCAGAAGTGATATCTACTTTCCCTAAATCCAATAGCTTCCTGAGCTGGCCGTGGCCGTAGATGGCCATGCGTCAGGGGGGGTGGGGGAAGCACCTGAATCTGAGGATTTTGACATGTATGTTTTTTTTCTTAACCTCAGATCTGCTCTATTATCGCATCTGGTTGTAGGTAAGTAGGATTAAGTCTTGAAAACCTATTAACGCCCTACACGGTCGGCACGGCACCATCTCGTCCAGTGCGCATATGCTCTATTCCGCACTGGACGAGGATGGTGCCATACAGTACACATCGGGGGCACCGGCAGCGCATTTAACGCACCCCCTAGTGGCCAGACTGCAACGCAGAAGGCTCCCAATAAATTCAACACACAGAGAGTCCAACTATGGGTCGGTACAAATCAGTGTGCGCCGGGAATTGACGGGAATTGGGCTGCAGGTTCAGACCTATTAAGGGGAGCGTGCAAATTACAGGACCAGAAATAAACACCAATATTTGTTTTCACTGCCACCATCCCATTTATTGGGAAAAAGGGAAAACCCCATTCTGATTAACCACTATACGTCTAGGTAGCGACTATTCAGAAAGCAGGGAAGCGTTCTGCGTTATTCAAAGCAGGTCTGAGGCTGATGAGAAGAAATGATTAAGAGTCATTTATTTTATGCAATAAAAGTTAGTAAATATACAATAATTATTAAAATCAACAATTAAAGAGAGTGTTATCAAGTGTAAATAAAAAGGGAAAAACAGAAGAATGAACTTAAGGTTGCTGAAGAAGAGTGTCCGTTAGTAGGGGAAAAGTCCAAGAAGTATAAGTCCAAAATGAATGGCCACAAGCATGTGTGGTTTCTGCTGGTGCTCTTCAGGTGATGGTCAAAATGGAGAACTCCTTAGGAGCATTGCTCTCTTTGTTGTTCTTACGGATGAAAAATCCTGGGCGGGTTTTGAGATCCGGGACCCCCATTGGCAGATTATATTTTTTGGAGGGGAAACGGACCCGTCCCAAAATATGACCCATTTTGGCCCATGACCGTGGTACACAGATTAACATCTTTGTACCACGGCCATGGGCCAAAATATGAATGGCATATACAAACTCCCCAGAAATTGAGCACTCCTGTTCAAGAGCGCTCTGGAGCAGGGTTTCATCCAGGATAACTCTGCACACTATTGCAGTCATCTTTCCCTTTACTCTCACTAGTCTCCCATTTTCTGCCTCTGAAAAACATCCCCATAGCATGCTTCACTGCTACCACCATGCCTCACTGTAGGGATGGTATTGACCTAGGGATGAGTGGTCCCTGGTTATCTCCAAACGTCATGTCTGGCATTCACAGAAAATAGTTAAATCTTTGAATATCAGGTCAGAGAATTTTGTTTCTCATGGTCAGGTGCCTTTTGGCAACTCCAGACGGACAGACTGTCATGTCACTTTTACTAAGGAGTGGCTTCTGTCTGGGCACTACAGGCCTTGTTAGTGGATTGCTGATGGTTGTGCTACTGAAAGGTCCTCTTCTCCCACAGAGGATCTCTGGAGCTCTGACAGAGTAATCATCGGGTTCTTGGACACCTCCCTTACCCAGAGGTGTGTGTTCATTGGGACTGTAGGAATTTTCTGCAGCCTTTCCCAGATTTGTGCCTAGACAGTACTATCTCAGAGGTCTACAGCTAATTCCTTTGACTTCATGCTTGGTTTGTACTCGGACATGAACTGTCAACTGTTGGACCTTATATCAAAAGGAGTGTGCCTTTCTAAATCATCTTTAATCAATTACATTTACCAGAGATGGACTCAAATTAAGCTGCAGAGACATCTCAAGGATGATCAGGGGAAACAGGATGCACCTCAGCAAAATTTTGAGCCTTATGGTAAAGGCTGTGAATAATTATGTACATCTGCTTTCTCAATTTTTTTTAATACTAAACCTCAAGTAAACTTTTTTCATATTATAGGGTGTTGTGTGTAGAATTCTGAAGAATAAAGTATTTAATCCATTTTGGAATAAGGCTGTAACACAATAAAATGTGGAAAAAAGTGATGTGCTATGAATACTTTCCGGCTGCATTATATCTATTTGTGCAATGTTTAAGACAGTCAGGGTCTCCTCCATATCTTTCTTTTGTCTCAGGGAGACCATTTTTCCTTTTTTTAGGAAGTGATCTTGACTGACCTTTTTATTCATGATGTCAGTAGAACCTTCTGTGTAAATATGTTTTATCTATAGTGTTGAGCAGCATATGGTATATTCGAATTTTGAAATTTTGCAAAAACATTCAAAATTCATAAAATTCTATTCGATTGTATTCTTTTTTTTTTAATCATTAAACTTCGATTGTATTCTATTGCCTTCCATCGCGCGTATTCTATTGCCTGTTCGCAAAGATTCGCAATGCAGCTTTACAGCTTCTCTTCTTCATTCTGTGATCTCAGCCAGTACCAGCACTGTGTGTATTGCGCATATCCAGAAATATGCACGATGTATGCCGGTAAACAATGTTGAAGCATAATATGACGAATATCCACCATTGTGAATATCCGAGTGCACATTTGCAAAATAATGCGAAGTCTCAAATGACTGATATTCATTGCATATATTCGAATTTTGAATATTCTCACTCAACACTATTCATCTATAGTTAGCCAAGAATCTTACCCAACCATCATAGTTCCACTCATTACATGTCTAGGTCCTTAACAATTTTCTTTTTCTATGTAGGCTTCTATGTCTGCTTTTGTTGGGAGTTCTATGTGTCATTGACGATCAGTCCTGTCGATATCTTCATTATCATCACCAAAAATGCCAAAGAGGTAGAGATGTTTTCAGGGTATACTACAAAAAAAGATTGATCTAATAATACAAATCATTTTCAATAAATTAAGTTAAAAGTCAAGTCAAAATTTTGAGTTTGATTTATGCAAAAAAAATTATGCAAAAACTACAAATGCTAGAGCAGTTTTTTTTCTTTTTTATGTTCCCACAACCCTTCACTACATCTCCAGTAATTTTGGTGATGATAGCATGTTCACGGGCTTTACAATGAACTCACAAGATCAGCTAGTCGAAAACATTGACATTCTCTACTACTAAGAAAGTATAACGTTAAAAATTTAAATCTTCCGGCAAACAGGCGGCCGTCGGACTTGGCTGAAGTTTGGCCATCACTAGTCTTTAATGACTGCAGTTAGACAATAAAGGGTATCAATTAAACTCCCAACTTTCAGTATTCATTTATGGCTAACATGGTACAACACTCTACTATTGCTGAAAAAAGGGTAAGCAGGGAAAATTTTAAGGATGAGGCTCTATTTCCCTAATAAGAGATATGCTTCAACTTTTCACCATTCACTAAAATAATTATTTGGCTCAAGGTACACTTTCTTATTTTTTTTACTAAACCTACAGTGAAGTGGCCACTGGTTACACCATAAAATACACAGTTCCTATTGTGCTCAGTTTTACAGGTTATCATTAACTATAATGTATAGCTTCATAACTCAGACAATGTTTATGTTAGCGGCAGTCTTAATGCAGCATATCATAGATTATCAGCTTTCAGAAACATGACCCTTGTCCTCGCACTTTTTGAAAGCCTAGATAATCACTAAGAAATGTAAACATACTGTATGTTTTATTAGAGGAATGGATCAATGAGGAAGATTTTTACAGCTTTAGAACATTTAATCTCATGAATTGAAGGATGTTAGAAAGTAGCATTTGAGTCATTTGTATCAGGTCAGCCCACAGGACTGTGGATAGTTACTTACATGTGTCATTTATTTACATGTCTTCAGATACATAGAGCAGAACTTTCAGTGAATATATCAGATACAAAGGCTGTCCCTAAAGCCATGCTGTTCTGGAAATCATTTAGATGGAATGATGGGTTTAATCCACAAAAAAGTGCTACACCCAAATTTGATTATCAAAAAGGGTATATACCCTGGTATAGGGACAGAATAAAGGAACCAAGGGTTTTGAAGGCACATAATAATCAAGGTAATATACATTATGAAGGCATTTCTACAATATCAGATAAACTTAATAGATATATATACATACAAAAACAACACACTTGGGCTTTTACAATGTGAGCAGAAGCCTAAGCCTATAAAATCATGCATAATGACAATGTTTAAAGTACTGTTCTTATAAGGTGCGACATGATGATCCAATCGTTATTCCAACAAGTTTCTACCACATGGGCTTCCTCAGGGAGATTGGCTGCATAGAAACATGACAACAGATCATATATGTATATTTATAACTAAACTGCATGCATAGTATCCATCACCTCATATACAGTTATATTTGACAATATTAAACTTCAAAGTTATGCATAATCTCTGTAAAAATTGTCTAAAAAGGTATTGATCAATATTCATGTCTTAATTGTCCAAATAATATAAATCAAAAATGCCCTCTAACGTTATATTGATTATAAAAAAAACATTACAGGCAGATTGTGCCTTGATTATAGGGTGCCTTAAAAACCCTTTTGTGTTGTTCTAGAAATGTTTGGTGCCTGTTACTTATTTTTTTATCGCATACATGTTATTTTTATAAACTTAGATTTATGTTGCACCCACATATTACACAGTGTTTACATAGCATTGATAGATTACTAACTGTTTTTCAGTGTAGCTCAAAATGTAATTGCCCAACCATAGGCAAATATCTGTCAATTTTTTTTGGGGGGGGGGACCAATTAACCTGCCAGTATGTCTTTGGAGTGAGGTAGGACAATGTATTACCAGGTTTGTAGATTGTTTGTATATTTTGTTCATTTTGAAATAAACATTGAGATTACTTATCCTATATGAGAGATGAGAGTGCTGGAGCTCTTTCATTGCATAATAATGGATTACAGAGAAGAAGGGGAAGCCTGCAATCGCCATGCTGCATAGCCAGAGTGACAGTGCCACCCAATATAAGTCCTAAGTATAAGGGTTTTGCATTGGCAAAGAGTTCTCCACAGATTTCTCCAACTTCCTACTCCATTTCAGTGACAGAAGCTGGCCGGTACATTTGACCACTAATTACTTGAAGATTCAATTTGTAGTTCAAATTCATCAAAAAATTTCTTGGATTTGCTCATCACAACAAACAAATTGAAAGCAAGTATTTCATAATTACATTGCATTTCTCTTAAAATCTATAATATCTTTTACACTTAAACTAGGCACACACAAGTAGATCTGTAAAAAGATTTGAGTACAATCAATCTCACGGTGATTGATTGTACTCTAATCTGTTAACATAGCTAATTCAAAAGAAGGAAGGGGGAAGGGGCCCCCCTTGGGAGGTTTAAGGGTTTATAGTATTTGTCACTATCCCCTGGATTCATAGAAAATCCGATACAGAATAGATAGGGTACTCCCCAAGCATGTGGGAGTGTGGGGCTGCCTTGAACCCCAATTTTGGGGATTTGACGTGACTAGCTACAATTTGACCACCGAAGGAGAGACAAACCAGATCGTTTTAGTCAAAAGTATACATATTTTATTGATCCATAACAGGTAGAAAATCTAAAAGGCCATTAGACCGAGGAAGAGTTGGTCAAAGGCCAATATACCAGAGAGTCGACGGGCTATCTCCTCTCTGTGGGGGGGATAGTCCGTGGGAGAACAATCAACATTAAAAACATTCGACCATGCTGTCAATGATGAGACCAGTCCTTATATACCACAAAACACATAGTTAATAGTCCAACGTGACCATAGGTGGATATCTCTTAGCTTTTGTAGGGTGCGCCCCTCTGCGCGTTTCGGCCACGTGGCCTCTTCAGGAGGGGAAAAAGGTCCTAAGATGTTGGGAGGACTAGAGTCCCCACGGAGTTGATGTCTGGATGGAAAGAAGGATCATAAATCTTCAATGACAGTATATTTGTTTATTGTACTGCGTACATAGGTATGCTTGGTTCAATTACATATGTTTCTAACCATCACCACAGCAATGGTATACATATCTCACTTGTTAGAGAAAATTTTTATCAGTACAATAAGTTTAAACAAATCGGCTTGTCTGCTACGGTAAGGTCAAATTCATGCCAGGTGTGCATACATAATCTATACATATAACATACAAAAAAACGCTTGGATCTCACGTGTGTCCTGGCGGACGGTCCGGCCAGGAGGTGTTCGCTGGGCTCGGGTCCAGTAAATAGGAGGCCGTAATGTCCACAGAGCCAGCTGGTGCAGCGGTATATGGTTTGAACAGCTGGGGGAAACTAAATTTCGGTATATTCGGGTATTCAGGAGGGGTATGGGTGCATAAGGTGGAACAGCGTGGTCACCACAATTAGTGTCCCTCCTTCCCACTCCCAGTGTTGGCATACAGCCATGTCATCTAAGATGGATACATGTTCACAGTGGTGTCCACATTAGGTGCCTCTACCCGGGGTATTGGGGTGAGGGTTGTGTGTAGACATGAATGTTTTACCTGGTTGTTGCGGTAGTCTCAGAGCGTCCACAGTTGGTGGGGAAGACAGGCACGCTGGCGGTCCCCCTCCTCGTGTCCAGGGAGGGCTGGCCGCCGGAAGCCTATGTATCCCCAACCGCCAATCAGGGATCAGGGGCGGTCGCCTTTGGCCTGGCTCCGCCCCGTCTCCCTTTGTGGACGCCCTGCACTAATGTGCAAATACCTCCTAATCTGACCCCCATGCGGGGTGGTCAGGGTCATGTCCGCCCATGGTTTGGATCCTTCTGAGCTAGGGTGTCACAGTACTGCGGTGCGGTGGGCATCCAGGAGTCCGAGTGTGGCGGCCGCGTCATCAGCGGGCGCCAATCTCACTCTGTTGCCATGGAGATCTCCCGACGCCAGTAGATGGACGTCCCGGCATCAGAGTGTGGCGGCCGCGTCAACCGCGGGCGCCGGTCTCACTCTGTTACCATGGAGATCTCCCGACGCCGGGAGTCTCCATGGATAATCGGGGTGCCCTTGATGGTAACGAGGCTCCGCCGTGGATCAGAGGATCCTGCCTCCGATGCATCGGCTCCCCGATCTGTAAACGTGAGGGGTTAAACCGGGGTTAAACGTGGAAACAAGGAGTACATGTGGGTGAGTTGTGTGCAGGGACAGGGGTAGGGGACATGGACAATGTAGACAGACTGTGAACATAGAGACTCCTGTGTGACATGGACAGTGTGCATAGACTGTGAGGACCTGACAGGGGGGGTACAAGTGTGTGAACATTGAGATTCCTGTGTGAGTTGTGTGCAGGGATGGGGATGGGAGACATGGGCAATGTATGCAGACTGTGAGGATCTGACATGGGAGGTGCATGTGTGTGGGGTTTATTGGGGACAAGGGCCATGCGGATAGGGGACATTGAATTTAAGTTGAGGATATGACTAGGGCTGTGGTCACGTGTGAATGTGTTGGGTGTCCATCTTTGGATTGAGGATGTGTGTAGGGACAACCGGGGAGGAAAAAAATGCTCACGGATGTGTGTTGGGCAGGTTGGGGGAAGTGGAACAACGTGGGAGTGTGGTTTGGTGATACATCTAGGGAGGCTGATGGATATGTGTATGATG